>CM060370.1:21615472-22060472 GCA_030545235.1 Helianthus tuberosus | reverse complement strand
CGCTTAACACCCTCTCTTCATGCCCCTCCACACAGAATGTTCTAAGTAAATTTTTTTTGAATTACAAAAGAGAATGAAGGTGTGAAATACGAGAAACTAGAAAAAAGATTTTGAGCTAACATCGTTGTGATTTAGATTTGAAGCCGTCTTTAGCTAATTAAATTAACCTTTTTTTTCATTTTAACAACTCATATACCTCTAATTCTACTCTATTTATACATTTATCTATCGTGAAAGAGCGGCATCTTTTAAACAATGTTTTAAATACCGGTATGAACTGGCCGGTTATACCGGTTAAACCGGATATCGGACACGAGTTCGCTACGATAAAGTCCGGCAAAACCCGAATACGGTATGTCTTATGTACCGACGGTAAATCCGGTTCTACCGGTTTAAACCGTTGAACCGGTTTGCATTATCTTAAGAATTGATGTCACTACGTCAAAATTTGGTTACAACCACACATAAAAACTGTGACCATATGGCAACCGCCACACCAATTTTTTTCACCCCAAGTGTGACCAAAGGTCTAGTCATCGTAGGCATGATACGGCCACATTCACTTATGTGTGGCCGTAGCAACTTAAACTGTGGCTAAAAGGTCTTGTTGTAATCAATCATTTTGTCTAATAAGTGTGGCTAAAGGGGTAGCAACGGCCACATGAATTTACCATAAGTGTGGCCATTTATACTATATAGTCACGAATAATTTGTTTTAGCCACATTAATTTTGAAAAATTGAGGCAAAAAGGTTGTTGTAATCAAGCAAACGGTCCATTAAGTGTGGCTAAATAGTATCAATGGTCACATTACTTTATTGTAAGTGTGGGTGTTTGGATTATATAGTCACATGAAGTCACTGTAAGTGTGACCGTTTCTATTATATAGTCACTTAAAAGTTTGTTTTAGCCACGTGAATTTTAAAAAACTGTGGCAAAAAGGTTGTTGTAATCAAGCAAATGGTCCATTATGTGTGGCTAAATGGTATCAACAGCCACACGAATTTACTATAAGTGCGGCTATTTCTATTGTATAGTCACGTGAAATTAGTATAAGTGTGTCCTTTTCCATTATATTGTCACTAAAAAGTTTGTTTTAACCACATCAATTTTCAAAAGCTGTGACAAAAATGTTGTTGAAATCAAGCATTTGTGTGGCTAAAGAGTAGCGACGGCCACAAGATTTTACTGGAAGTGCGACCATTTCCATCATAAAGTCACACAAATTTACAATAAGTGTGGCTAAAAACTATTTCCAGACACACATTTGTAATTATAAATGTGGCAATTGTCTAACTTTTGGTCACACATTTATTATTATTATTGAATGTGGCCATTTTCATATATTTAGCCTTTTATTTTCATTATTTTGTGAAATAAAAATAGCAGTAAGCAGTAAATATGAGAAAAAAACTAAAAGCAAAGAATATTAGCGATAAGAAACCAAAATCCATAAATAAGTTTGCAATTTAAATACTAAAGAAATAAACTACTAATAACAAAATATCCACAAATGATACAACAACTGCAACAGAACCTACATCACCCCTAACAGCACTGTTTTTGAAAAAATGTGGCTAAAGCCTAGTTTTGACGTAGTGTGTCTTAATTTTAATAAAATACGATATTAAGGTAATATTGATCTTCCATATTTCCGGTAATTAACCTAATGCCTTCTATTACAATATTTCATCGTTGTTGGAATTGTTACTCATCTCATACAATGCAATATTGTTTATAACTAATAAATATATTCTTAAAATGCTTAATAGTTTACAATAAAAATAGTTGTGTTTAGATAAAACTGTGATAAGTTATATAAATCTTAGTTGAGATTTGATTGTTTTTTTAGATGAATTGATATTTTTTGGAATTTATAGGGTTAACTAGTAAGCGGTTCAACCGCCCGATACAACCCGGTTGAACCATTTTAGAGCCCAACTCGGTATGACTTAAAAACCGGTTTTTAAAACATTGCTTTTAAACATGCTTCTATACGGCTAGGGTATAAGACATTTGGTAGTTAAATAAATTTCTTTTTATTGGCAACACACACCCTCCAATCATACTCGTAAATCTATATACATGTCCACCATGAGACTTAAAACACCTAACCGTACAAAGAGAGACATTTTTCTTTTAGACATTGATACCTATCGCAGCCCCCGACCCCTACCCCGGGAGCGGGTGCCGCGAGACTCAAAGCAAGTGGTATTGGTGTTTGTTAATTTGGCAGCGGAATTTATACATCAGGACCGTAGTTAGGAAATATTATTTATCAGAGTTAAAACACCAAGTTTTTATAATAATAAATGGGATAAAACCCAAGTTTCCATTACAATACATTTATACGGATAGACCCTAATTTATTGAAAACAAAATCTCATTTTTATTTAGGTAACTTTTATAGCCACAACTTTAAGCCTTCAGTGCTCTCCAGCTGGCTTCTATTAGCTTCACATTACGTTACCTGAAATGTGTTTTAAAAAGGTTTTATCAGTAAGAAATACTGGCGAGTGCATCCTAGTTTAATTAAAACATCTTTTATAACTTTACAGTATTGAGAGCGATTACAATGTTTATATCTACCAATATACTCATTCAGTACTGTCAATCCTGACTTGTGGGTCATGTTACTCATTGGCTAACTCTTTGTCCAATAGTAACGGATTTCAAATAATGTATACAAAACCCCAACATACCGGCAGCAATTGTAGAATACATAGAGTCAATCACTGTTAAGTATAATTTATAACATTTGAGGTTTTCACAAAAAGGTTTACAAAAAGGGGAATGACTCACAAACGGTGAGAAAAGAGAATGGACTCACATTGTTGACTTAGGTGATACTACTATAGCTTCCTGGTGATTCTTCTGGTTATTATCTATTAAAATTAAACAATGCACACGTGTTAGTAAGATAACCCAAATCACATTAGCCATACAACACGAGACAGAACTCCAACGTGTAACACCCCGAAAACAGGTTTGGTAATAAAACCCCGTTAATACTAAAGAGCGGGTGAAATACCGTTAGCGGTAAAGATCACCCGGTAAATATTAGGATCTAAACAAATAAACCTAACAATAATAAATAAAAAGAGAGCAAACGCTTTGAGAAGAATATGTTTATAAAGAGCCCGAGTTAACGGGACTTAAAATAAAACGGGTTATAACCTCCCCGAACTCACTAAGTTAACTAGGAATGTTTAACCTAGTTAACAAGACAAAATATTGTTGAAAATAAGTAGGTTGTAGCCTACTTACTAATTAACAAAACTTGAGGGGCCAAAGGTGGGATAACTTAAAAGATTAATTATTAAAAACAAAAACAAAACACACACACAATGTGTTCGATCGACCAGGAGCAAGAGAAAGGGGTTATAAACCCTAACTCAACAAAATCTTCAAATTGAGGGATCAATCGAAGGCCAAATTCGGAATTGAATATATATAAATGATCACCAAGTCAAGGGGATCGTAAGGTATGTAGAATTTTTGACATTCATGAAATTGTAAAATTTTGATTTACACTACAAGATGCGAATTATGCATGAATAGTAGAAGTTATGGCTGAATTAGTGAAGTGTGATTGCTTAGGAACAAACCCTAAGTAGAAATTTAAAGAAAAATTTGCCATGATTAGGTGTTTGGGATGGATTACCACACTTAGATAAGTGGGTTTTAATGTTATGATGAAATTGATGATATAACTATGCTTAGAATCATCATGCATGATAATGTTAAGAATGTGTTTGATTAAACTATGAATTTAAGTACATGATCATACATGACATGATATGGGTTAAGTATGTTGTGATGAAATCCATGTTTAGAAACAACCCTAGTTAATAATTTGTCAAACTAGTGTTGGAAAATAGAAATGCGATCATTACCCATACATATGATTAAATGGGTATTGTAACTAGGTGATGAACACATGAATTGTCAATGTTGAAATAGTGTAAAACCAATGAGTGATGCGAGTCTTGATGTTGATTATGAATGCTAGGCATAAGGACATGAAATTCGATGTTTGAAATTTGGTTGAAAGTTGATAATGAACTAGATAAAAGAAGTATGCAAATCATGCCCGCAAGGTGTTCGTTAAAATGCCCGAATGATTGTAGAATTGTGATGAAATTAGTAGGAAACGAAATTTAAAACAGTGCCCCAGGATTAGCGCCTACCGGGTAAATGGCGGAATGCCAAAATGATTTGTTAAATTTAGTTGTTCAAAAGTCATGTGTTATGAGGTAGTTTGACTTTTAAAAGGTCAAACCGACCTATGATAGAGCTCGGTAAGAAACGTAGTATAAAGGTTCATAAGGCATAAAGGTTATGATCTAGAATGACCAACCTATCCACTTTGTGAATATTATATGATAGTTGACGCTTGACAAGCAAGGTGAGGCTTGGGAAAGAAGCGGGTCAAACGGCTTAAATACACGGAGAAAGAGTAAAAAACGGATGCAAGGTAAGTAAATCTTAACCCCCCCCCCCCTTTATAGAATGCCTTATGATTATGAAGATTATGAAAATGCTAAGCTAATGTTTGAAATGTGATGTTCCGACGTAAATCGATACGGGTCGGAAAAAACGAAAATGATGAAAACTATAATGGACGGAAAAAGGGGGTAAAGCGTAATTAAAGTCAAGGAATGACAAACAAACAATGAGTTTTTAAAATGTTACCTTATGGGGAAATTCATATTGATAAAAATGGTAATATGGTAATTTGGCTACGAGCTAACGGACAACAATTGTTTTTGAAAAAGACGCTATACGGCGTAAGGCTTAACAAGTCAAAAGAAATAAGAAATGATTTTAAATATTATGACGGTACGGTGTAAACCGGAATGAGTATATGGATGGGATGGTATATAAATACCATCTCACGAAGAATAAAGAGTCAAATGGATTAAGCGGGTCGAAAGGTGATGTTATTACCATTTGACATTAGTGACTAATGGATGTTGTCGAGTTTATACTCACAGGAGTGAATAGCGCGGGATACGTCGTTGCTAATAATTAGCAACTTTTATGATGAGGTGTGAAAACGGGTCAATATGTTGACCCGAGCCAGGTACGCATAAATAAGTTTTAGTTAAACATACGAGTTTGGTCAAATAGGTAGCGAAAGTCCTTCGTCGTAAAATGAGGGGCTAAAGTTGACCAAAACGCCCTTGATGGGTAAATCGGGCAAACGACCCTTAGGGATTGTCTAAGAACATATATCATGATCATGTAAGTTATAGATAAGCATAAAAGTTATAGGCATAAGTCTTTTGGGGTCAAATGTATCAAAATGGTCTTTGCCGTAAATTGACAATTCAAATGGTACAAATTGGAATAAGTAATCTACATTATTAAAATCATCACAATTATAGTCGTGGTGGTGGGTAATTGATGTCTTAATACGGAGTTGAATGTGCGTAAAGAAAGGGAAAGATTTAAACTTAAAGGTTTAAATTCTCTAAACGGGTCAAAATAAATTAGGTGCCTAAATGTTGGTTTAAGTGTTAGAAAGTTACAAAATAAACCGGCGAATGTAAATGCGTGTGCAAACCATAAAATGGGAGCGAAAACGCTAATGTTTGACATGCCCGGGGACGGGTAAAAATGACTAAAAATAATCATCATTTTAAACATGTTGTATGTTGCTAAAATGAAATGGGTCAAATAATAGAATAAAGGATTTATAAGCCGTTTGCTTTTAAATCAATTTCTAATGCGAACCGAGATGATAAACGGAACCGTAATTTAATTATGGTCGCATAGAAACAAGAATTACATAATTCGGATAAGTAGATCAAAAGTTATGATATTTTGAAGTTGGAAATTTGGTTAAAAACATAGCTGGGCAAATATGCAGCTGAAAGAAGGAAACATTTTGTCAAAATGTGGTTGTCGCGCTACGCGACCACAAACAGATCTCACCGTCGCGCCACGCGACCATTGTCGCGGCACGCGACAGAAAATGGGCTAAGCTCTCACGGCCCGCGAGAGCTGAATCAGCTGGCAAATTGTTTGATTTTGTTTGTTTGACTCATGGAACTAGTTGTAACTTGTTATTAAACTATCAAAACTAACTTTTATGTTGGTTTTGATTCTAGGTGAATGTTATAGGCTCCCGGATGAAGATCAAGTGACGAACGAGAACCGAACACACGTCTAAACATAGCTTCCGCATTGAATCTTGTTGTCTTGTTATAAGTGAAATGTGTAAACACTTATAACTATCTTTTTAAATGTTTCAAACATGTCTAAATACTTTTGATGTACAAGTTTTTGTTAGGTGGCATTTTTGATGTAAAATGCTTACCTTAGTGATAGAGATATGTTAAAAATTACTAAGGGTTTTACACAACGACTGAGTCAGGCAGAGGCTTAACATGCGTTACGGAGCCCTAGATCAATCGGGTAGGGTAACAAATACGTGATCGGGGGTTATAATACTTTCAATGAGGCAGAGCTTCGATTTTTAGGGGGTATAATACCCGAGTTTTATTGCTATTATAGGGACAGAGAGAATGAAAAGAATTGAACGAAAACAAATGAGGTCTCGGCCTCTTTATATAGGCCTGACATAAGGCGGCTCGCGCCCCGCGACCAACCTGGCCCAGTCCTTCGCGGCCCGCGAGGACTCTAGGCTAGGGCCTAGGCTTGATGAATCAACGGTGTAGGTCTCGCACGTATACGGACACGTGGCGGCCTGAGGGCCTGCCTGGTGTTACTCTGTCGCGCCCTGCGACAGACCTGAGGGTCCGGGACGCGGCCCGCGAGGCCCTTACATTTTTGTTTTTGTTTGATTTTTATTAATATTAAGGTTATTTGGAACCGTTAACGAGTATACGGGGTATATTTAGGGCATTAGAGATGTTTTAAGGGTTTTAGGAGGGTTGTTATAATACCGCTACAACCCATTTCATAATTAAATCAAGTAATCAACTTATTCACCAAATTAACATTTTAAGTCAAGTTAGATATAATACATCGAATTCATCAAATATTACACTTAACAATTTAAGATTTTGATTTTGGTTCAAATGAGTCTAACTTAGGATTATAACTAATTTTTATCATTGATGGTTGTAACATATTTTTCTAAAAGGTTATGCTCTAAACCATTTTGCCAAAATCGTTTTAAGAACACATATAGCTAACCTCTTGAATTAGCTAAATACTTAAAAGTTACCAAACTTAACCGAAAAGTTTTAAACACCATATATTTGATATATTGATGTTGCTAAACTTATGGATGCATTAGACAACCTTAGTTTCTAGGAATTATATATTTCGACATCACACCCAGTCATCAAGTTATTTTCTAGTGATCTTAATTAATTAGAAAGAGTAGAAATAAGCTTTTGATGTTTTGAATCTTTAGTTTCTCCTTAAATTACTTAATCTCCTCATTCGATACATATCCAGAGGTTTGAATTTGGTCAAATAGGTATCAATACTTTAGACTGTTTGTTTTGAGTTTATTTTGTTTGTGTTCATTATGTTTTTTTTAAGATAGTTCTATGTCACGGAGTTAGTTCTTTAACTCGCGTTGCGGCCTTAGATCACGGTCTAAGTAAGCCTTGCCGACTTGGTGTCGTTGGGTTTTGATTATGAAAGCTGCTAAGGGGAACGTTGGATCGCAAGTGGGTTGCTTGTAATACTTGAACACAAGTATACAAGAAAATAGATTTGTATTAGACAAAGAGAGTTTACAAGGGAATGAAGTTTACAAGTTGCCAGGGATGCCTCAAATGAGCTCCCATGATCCCTATTTATAGTAGTTGCAAGACTATCTAGAGTATTCTTAATCTAGAATACTCTTTACAAAATATCAAGCCTAAATATCTAAGATATTTCATTCATAAATATCCATGATATTTTACTAAGTATCTAGAGTGTTCTTGGCTGATTATTGGTCTTTCTATTGCCTCCAAGTTGCTGGAAAAATACGGGTTGTTCCGGAGTCTTCCGGGCGGCTCTTGAGGCGTGTAGATGGCCCCGGAAGGTTCTAGAATGCTGAATTTTTGGGCTGAATTTTAGCTGGCGTGACATTCTCTCCCACCTAAATTCGCAACGTCCTAGTTGCGATGCCCGAATGCCTCACGTGTTTTCATGAGTTGTATTGCGGATAACGTTTTGCCTCGGTTCCTTGTGTTGGACTCCAAGGGTGTGGCGTACACTTCATCTCCTTTGAGGATGTAAAGTGTATTTAGAAATGGTACTGGGAAGACATTTTCTTTCTCAAAGAAATCCAACCCGAGTATGATGTCGTAGTTATCGATTGGTACAATCGAGAAGTGTAACTTGCCTGCCCATTCCCCGATCTTGGCCTTTACGCCCAATGCAATACCCTTGATCAGTATGGCTTCTCCATCAGCGGCTTTAATCCAACCTTCTTGTGTGGTGATCCTTAAGCCGATTCTTTTTGCTTCGCTTAGGGACATAATGTTGTGGCTGGCACCGGTGTCCACCAACGCCTTAAGGGTTTCTCCTTTTATTTCTATGCTCACAAAGCGAAGACCTTGTTTCTTTGTGTTGCGCGCGAAGGTTGTCGGGTTAGTTTGTTTTGCCATTTCCAAGGGTTTTCCCGTTAGTTGGGTTAATGCATTGAGGACTTGAAGTTGCATTGCGCCTAGGCGAACCTCTTCGGTTTCATCAGGTTCATCATCGCCTGTCTTTATTAAGGCCGTTAATCTTTCTTTCTTTGGGCAGTCTCGTGCATCATGAGGCCCATCACAAAGGAAGCAGCCTTTGTTTATGGCTTTTCCTTTGCTATATAATGTTAATGCCTGGTCATCATTCTTCCGGTATTGATTTTGGTTGGTAGGTTTTGCTCCACCTTTTGCATCGCCAGTCTCTGTAGTTGCTGATCTTGTCGAACGATTTTCATTACGGTCATGCAAGTTTTTAGCAATAGAGATTGCTGATGATAAGTCTTGAACATTTCGTCGTTCAAGTTCTGTTTTGCCCATTGTTGCAAGCCGTCTACAAAGTATATGACAGCATCCTCGGGCGACAAGTCCGGAATCTCAAGCACAAGGGTAGTAAATTCGTTGATATAATCTTTGATGCTACCCTTTTGCCAAAGGTTTCGTAGCCGAATCTTTGCATCGTGTTCGGCATTTTCCAGATAGAATTGCTTTTTAATTTCTTTTACGAAATCAGCCCAAGTGTTGATGGTGCGCATACCTTTTTCGATCTCCATGTGCTTCCGTCGCCACCATAGAGCCGCGGTTTCCTTTAGGTATAAGGTCACCGTCTTGATTTTCTTGCCATCGTCAACGATGTCTATGGCTTCAAAGTACTGCTCAATTTCCCAAATGAAGTCGTCAACGGCTCGTGCCTCCCGTTTTCTAACAAACGGAGATGGCTTTGGGACTTCGGACTTTGAAGAAATGATTGTGTCGCCTCGGTTTGCTAGTGCTTGTTTGCAAATGTTTAGCTCCATTTGCAACTCATTGAATTTTTCAGCAAACTTGCTTTCTATATTGCTTTGTACTTGCCCCACTCCTTCATAAACATCTCTTTTAATTCAGCTTGCATGGCCTGCATAGCAAGTTTGATGTCATCTCTTAACTCGCCGAGCTCGCTACCTACTTGTTCCAGCGACTCGTTAGTGTTTGTCTGGAAGATATCGACTTCAGCCTTGAATTCTTCAACTTGTGTCTTGAATTCAGCTATCGATGTCTCCACGTCTTCCACGCGTTTGTCTAAGCTTGCGACCAAGTCCTTGGACATGTCTCGATTCCTTCTTCCTCCTTTGCGAGTGTCATCGCGCCCACGGGTCTCTTCTCCAGTAGCCATGGTTGTAAGTTGAGTCTTATCATCAGCCATCTTGGATGGATCGAAACGTTGCTCTGATACCACTTGTCATGGAGTTAGTTCTTTAACTCGCGTGCGGCCTTAGATCACGGTCTAAGTAAGCCTTGCCGACTTGGTGTCGTTGGGTTTTGATTATGAAAGCTGCTAAGGGGAACGTTGGATCGCAAGTGGGTTGCTTGTAATACTTGAACACAAGTATACAAGAGAATAGATTTGTATTAGACAAAGAGAGTTTACAAGGGTATGAAGTTTATAAGTTGCTAGGGATGCCTCAAATGAGCTCCCATGATCCCTATTTATAGTAGTTGCAAGACTATCTAGAGTATTCTTAATCTAGAATACTCTTTACAAAATATCAAGCCTAAATATCAAAGATATTTCATTAATAAATATCCATGATATTTTACTAAGTATCTAGAGTGTTCTTGGCTGATTATTGGTCTTTCTATTGCCTCCAAGTTGCTGGAAAAATACGGGTTGTTCCGGAGTCTTCCGGGCGACTCTTGAGGCGTGTAGATGGCCCCGGAAGGTTCTAGAATGCTGAATTTTAGCAGGGCGTGACATCTAGCATGAATCTACCCTATATATGTGGTAGGGTTTATTTGAGAACCATTTTTATTGCAAGAATTACGAGAACCAATGTGAACACAATAAAATAAACCACCCACCACCACCTAAAACCTAAACACCCAGCTCACAACAACCCAAAAACCTAAACACCCCCTCCCCCCTCCAAAACCTAAAAAAATCCCTATTCCCCACCCCCCAAAAACGTAAACCCTCCCACCCACCCCACCCAAGTTAAATGCTAAAAATTAAATCATAAAGCAAAACCTCACAATGCTAAAAAAGTTTTTTTTATATTTTTATTAAAAATCACTAAATTTCGTCACTAAAAAAAATTGAACAACAGTACCGATGTACATGTGCAACGGTACTTTTTGTACAATTTTTTTATTAAAAAACGGTAAATTTCGTCATTAAAATAAAATTAAAGAAAACAATAATGCGGCTGCATGCACGTGTGCATCGGTACTGTTGTTCAGTTCTTTTTAGTGACGAAATGTAAGGTTTTTTATAAAAAAAAAATATTTGTGTGTGTTTTTAATTTTTTTAGGTAGTTTTGTTGTGTTCACATTGGTTCTCGCGGTTCTCGCAATAAGGGTGGTTCTTAATGGATACTTATCCTATATATATAGGGTGGTGTTATTGAGTGAACACTAATGTATTTGTGAACTGAGTGAACAAATCTTAGCCATGGATTTAAATCATCAAATCGTTAAATATACTAGTATATTTTTATCATCAAATCCTGACCATTGATTTACGCTTGTGTATACACTTGTGTATTGATAATCAAGGGCTAAGATTAGTTCAATAATGTTTACAATCAAGGAGGTTTATAATGCAACGAATAAAAGAATTGAGTTCTAGAATATAGGAGACTATGACTTAACTTGTTGTACCCGTCAAAGCAATCAAAATTTCATAGAAGGTGTAGGACGGGTTTAGTGGAATTACTAGATAAAGAGCCACACTCGGTCTCACACTCTCACGCGTTTGAAATAACTTCAAATATATTCAACACAAAACATTTTCTATCAAGCTAATTAACATTTACTAAGTTATTTATTTACATATTATATAGATTTATTTATATATTATATAGATATAGATATGGCATTTTTTTCTCCCTATAGAAAGACTATCTCTAATAAAAAAAAAGTAAGCTGATTAAAAAACTTGAACGAGTCAAAGCATATGTTTAGATAATATATAAAACTTAATAGAAACAAAAAGTTAAGCAATGTTAACTATTGCCTATTAAAAAAAGTAATGTTAATTATTGCTAGTTTTACGTAAGATTTTATTATTATTATTATTAAAAAATGAATTTTAATAATATCAACTTTGATCTATCGACCGGAATTAATCCCAATTCATAAAATGTTTACCAATAGTCCAACTTTGAACATATTTTTTCTTCGATAATTCCATACTAACTAAAAGTTAACCCGATTAGTTTTTACAGATTTGAACTGCTTATGTGGCAAAAAGTCAAAGTTTTGATGACATAGGATAATTATGTGACAAAGTTTTGATGATATGGACTAGTTATGTGACAGTCTACATCATCACAAATTAACTAGGTTAACTTTTAGTTAATACGAGATTGTTGATAAAAAATATGTTCGAAGTTAGGATTGTTTGTAAACATTTCCTGAGTTGGGATTAATCTCAGTCAATTGTTCGTAAAAAATATGTTTGTAAAAATGCCCGGATAGTCCCTGTGGTTTCGCCTTTTTTCACATATAGTCCCCAATTTTCTAAAATTACCTGAATAGTCCCCAAGTTTTCATTTTTTGTTCCCGGATAGTCCCTGGGTCTAACTTCAGTTTGTTTTCTCTGTTAAGAGGGTGTAAAATAACAAAAATACCCTTTCTTTAAAAAGCCAAACCATAGGGGCTATCTGGGCATCTTCTTTATTTTTATTTATAAAACCCACCACACCTCATCTTCAACCTCCACCCACCATCACCCTTCTCCACCCTCCACCATCACCGCCACAATCACTCTCCATCTCTCGTTCCCCTTTTATCGTCCATACCAGAACAACATCAGCCGCACACCCCCTTTTCTCCTTTCCCCTCGTTCTTTTGATCCAGCGACCGGAGTGTCTCCGGGCGGCTGCCGGTCATCCTTTTACAGGCAAAACACCCCCAACCTCTCCACCACCTTAAACCCACCACACAACACCCACTTACCTCTCTAAATCATCGGCCGGCCACCACCATTGCTTGGTGGTGGCGCACGACGGCAACACAGGAGAGAGAGGGATAGCGAGGAGAGATAGAGAGAGAGATAGAGAGAGCACATCCGGGAAAGAGGAACGACGGCGAAAGCGGCGCCGCCGTCTGCGGGGCGGCGGTGACTTACCGGAAATACCGGCGGTGCAGTAAACGAGGATGAAGATCATGCCGCCGAAAGCCCAAGCGATGCCGAGGATGCCAACGCCGCCGCATGGGTCGGTTTCTTTTTTGTAGCCGATGACGGTGGCGACGGTGACGTAGAGGAAGAATAGGGTGGCGACAAACTCTGCTATGAGGGCTCGGTAAAAGGACCAGAGCTTCAGCTCCGCCATGTCAAGGAGGGGTGCTGATGGTGGGTCGACATAGTCTCGCCTTGCTGTTTCTCCGATTTCGCTTACTTCTTTCGACATTTCTGTAGAGAAAATGTGGTGTTCTGTTTCACTGTCTACAACTAAGGCGAGTGGAAGTTGTGGTCTGAGATTAGAGAGAAAGAGGGAGAAAAAAGGGTTGGGTAGATGGTGGGGCCCCTTCTTTATTAGTTTTTTAATAGTAAGGGCATTATAGTCATTTTACACCAACTTAACTGAAAAAAGTAACCTCCATCCATGTCAGGGACTATCCGGGAACAAAAAATGAAAACTTGGGGACTATTCAGGTAATTTTAGAAAGTTAGGGACTATAGGTGAAAAAAGGCGAAACCACAAGGACCTATTGACTTTATAAACACAAATTTATCAAAACATAATTTATTTCTGTATTCACACGGTATAAAAATAGGGATGACAATCAAACCCGAACCCGCTGGGTAAACCCGAAACCCGACACATTTGGGACGGGTTTGGGGTCGGTTAATCGGGTTTGGGACGGGTTTGGGAATAGTTTTTATTTTTTTCACGGGTTTGGGACGGGTTTGGGATTTAGTGATATACCCGTTTACCCGACCCAATTACCCGATAAAGTGTACCCGTTTACCCGATTGTATACCCGATATAGTTTCTTTTATATTATTAAATATGTATATATATGATACATCCATTTTTTACACATATAGGTATTCTATTCCATATACATTGTAGTTATTTGATATATATTTTTATAATGACAATACAAAATGTAACCGGTTAGTAGTTACCCGATAAATACCCAATGGGTTTTGAGATGAGTATACCCAATGAGTAATCTTTTTAAATTAACGGGTTTACCCGAAACCCGCGGGTATACCCGATACCCGATGGGTATTTACCCGCTAGAAACCCGACGGGTTTTGGGACGGGTTTGGGACAAGATTATCTAACCGGGTTTGGGTTTGGGATTACCTAAACCCGTCCCAAACCCGACCCATTGCCATCCCTATATAAAAAAAAGTAATCACGTACATTTGGATTTAGAAAAAAAGTACTAACCAAGCAATATATAGCTAAAAAATCCATGAAAAATGGTATATATTATATGGGTGGAGATATAATAGGAAGTTTATTTGGCTAGGAAGGCTAGGAAGTGATCTTGACCATCTATTTAGTTAATCAAGGGCTAAGATTAAATCAGGGAAATTGAAAGTAAGAAAAGAGGCGCGTGACTTTTTTCAGGGGCATTCTAGTCAATCCAAGCCAATAGTTTATCTCTCCTCCAATTCCCCCCATTTTTTAAACGTTAATAACTCTTTCATACGACATTATTTTTTTTATAAAAATTACACCAAAAAAAGAGCGTTTTTTTATCTTTAAAACGAGTATACTAGTGCTATATTTTGAAAAAAAAAATTTAAAATCCAGTTGCGTAAAACGCAATAGAAAAAACCCCAGTATCGTAAAACGCAATGAAAAAAAACCCTAAAAAATGACATTTTTCTAAAACGCAATGCACAAAAAACACAAAGAAATGACTTATTTGTAAAACACAATGGCCAGAAAACACAAAAAATGTCTTATTTCTAAAACGCAATAGCCTAAAAACTCAAAAGAAAATGTACTTTCTAAAACGCAATGGACTAAAAACACATAAAAATGTGTTTTACCTAAAACACAATGCACCAAAAACACATACAAATGTCTTATTTCTAAAACGCAATGGCTAGAAAACACTTAAAATGTCTGTTTTCTAAAACGCAATGGACTGAAAACACATAAAAAAGTGTTTTACCTAAAACGCAATGCACCAAAAACACAAAAAATGTTTTATTTGTAAAACGCAATGGCCAGAAAACACTTAAAAATGACTCATTCTAAAACGCAATTGCCTAAAAAACAAAAGAAAGTGTTCTCTGTAAAACGCAATGGACTGAAAACACCTAAAAAAGTGTTTTACCTAAAACGCAATGCACCAAAAACACTTCAAGAATGTGTTTTTCTAAAACGCAATGGCCTAAAAACACCAAAGAAAGTGTTTGTCTGTGCTGTGAACTGTCTGAACCAATGCAGTTTCCAGAGGCAATTTACAGAAAATTAATTTTTCTGATGCATTTTTATTACAGCAATTTAATCGAACTGTCTGTGTTGTGAACTGTCTGAACCAATGCATTTTTATTACAGCAACCCCAGCCAGGGGCTCTGCCCCTTGGACCCCGTCAGGGGTTGCCGCCCCTGGGACCCCGCTACCGGGGGCGCTGCCCCCGGACCCCCGCCAAGATCGTAAAACGCAATGACTAAATCAAAAACTCAGATCGTAAAAATGAAATTAAAGAATTTCTTACCTGGATCGAAGTGATTTCTTTAACAATTGACGAATTTTGAATGATTGAAACACTTATCAGCGCTTGAATCGAACGGATCGATTGATTATCTTCAAAATCACCGGAAAAACGAGATTTTGTATGAAATTAAACTGGGTTTTCTTCAAAAAAAAAGCTGAAGAGCACGTTGATCGAGTGTTTGAATCATTGATTGGTGATGAAAATCGCACTATAATGTAGTGATTATTGAGATAGAAAGTGAAGAAATGGTTGAAGATGGTGGGTTTTGAAAATGGTGGGTTTTGAAGTTACTGAGTTTTGAAAAAGGAAGAAAAAATGGTTGGATTGACTAAAATACCCTTTTTCTTTATTTTAAATGTTGCCACATGTAATCCTCTTATTGCTTCCTATCCTTCCTAACGAAATTAATCTTCCTATTTGATCTTTTCCCTATATTATAATTATGTTGTTTAACCACCAACATGACATTTGTTGGATCTAAACACGTCACATGAGCACCTAACCCACTTATGTATATCATGTTAGCACGTTAATCATATGCATGAAGTCACGTTAATGAACACTATGGCAAATGAAACTTTCAAACCGTTTGATAAATAAACGATTTCAATAGGCTAACCATTTTTCATTGTTAATAAGTTAAATAAATAAAAACATAATAAAAAATATAATGAAAAAAATACTTGGAAAGTCGCGTATAAACAGTGCTAACTGTAAGAACCGTAAGAACAGTTCTGAACCATTGATAGTTTAAATCAAGGGTTGGGGTTGATTATGAATAAAACCCTTATAATTAAAATTAGTACTAACAAGTAACAAGTTAGGGGTAATTTCATAAAATTGCTAGTCATTTGACCATTTTCAATTAAATACAAATTCCACCAAGGTTTTTAAACTAAAATAACTTTTATATACTTCATTATTTTAAAAAAAAAATATACCATAAAATTGAGTATTTTTTTAATCTTTAATATCAGTACTCTATTGTTATACCTTTTTTTATTTATAAAAGTAACTTTTAAAAAAATTACCAAAAGATGTTTTATAATTGTGCGAGTTAAATGCCCGGCTAGTCCCTGTGGTTTGGCCTTTTTTCACCTTTAGTCCCTAACTTTTTAAAATTACCTCTATAGTCCCCAACTTTTCAACTTCGTTCCCGGATAGTCCCCGGCGCAGATGGGGGTTATTTTTGATGTTTAGTGGATGTGAAATTACTAAAATGCCCTTATAATTAAAAAAACTAATAAATTAAACATGCTCTTGTATTAACCCACTTTCTCTCTCTAAACAAACCCACTTTCTCTCTCTACTGCATCTCTCTCTTTGTACAGCATCCACCACTACAACCTCCTTCCACCATCACCACCACTCTTCCTCTCTCTACATTACACCGCCGCTGTGTAAACCAATCGAACTCTTCTACTCGTTTTTTAGACCTTAAGATCGAATAGAGAGAGAAAGAGAGTTCTTCCTCTCCAAACAAAAACCCCCAACCGTTTTGCAGCGGCACTGTTGAGTGATGAATCGAAGCATGAAACACCTGTGGTTGTGTCATTCGGTGAGAAGCAATGGTTTCTAGGTTCTTAAGGTGCTGCATTCGTTACTGCAAATCCAAAATCAATCGTTTCTCAGATCAAAAGGTTGATCGGAAAATAGTAAAATTCTGTCTTTGGGTTGACCACTCTTCAAATATTATGGCTTCTCTTGAGGAACGGCTAGTGCCGGACATATATACCTGTTTTAGTGTATCATTTCTTTGTTTCCTCTGTTAATCTAATCGCAAATTTCCATTTTGATTGAAACGGATTTGGAATTTGATTTGTAGTTAACAAAGAAATCTGCAGAGGTTTATCTCTTTTTCTCCGGTTTGCAATCTGCGATTTGGCATTCAATAGTCATTAAACCGATTCTGATTTCAGTGACAGATTTTGCGCTTGGGTTTTTACAGTTATTCAGGGTTTTAATTTTGGATTTGTTGTTTGTGGAGGTTTGGTTTGGTGAATCGGTGTAGGTGATGTTGAGATCGAAAAACGCCATTGTTGGTGGAGTTAGGGTTGCAGGTTTGAAGGTGGAGTGAAGAGATGATTGCAGATAATTAGGTTATGTAGGTGGAATGAAGAAGATGAAGTGGGTGGGTCCCACATAAATCTCTTAGTATTAAGCATATCTCTTTTAACTTTTTAGCATTAATTTAACACTAAGGGTATTTTTGTAATATCACATCCACTTAACACCAAAAACTAACCCTCATCCGCGTCAGGGACTATCCGGGAACGAAAATTGAAAAGTTGGGGACTATAGAGGTAATTTTAGAAAGTTAGGGACTAAAAGTGAAAAAAGGCCAAACCACAGGGACTATCCGGGCATTTAACTCTAATTGTGCTGATAATGTTCTGATTATATGTTAATGTGACACCCTAGGAAAACCAGGGAACAACGCAACACAACTAGCTTCCTCAGTAACTACGTACTAAATTTCGGGACGAAATTTCTTTCAAGTTGGGGATGATGTGACAACTCGAGTTTTCAAGGTCTTTCCTTGACACATTATTTCTTTCACAATTATGTTTGCATAACTTGTTGCCTTGTAACTGTGCATTTTGATATATGCTGAGATATGGTGTTAGTATTTATATGATTAATGTGTTAATGTGCTTAGTTTTTATAAACTTATGTATTATTTAAAAGTTAAAGATCACACTTGATGAAACACTAGGATTTCGCCATAACCATCTCGACAAAACATGGTTGCCGACGAAACAGGGGTTTCGTCACCCCCACACGACGAAACATGGAGGTTTCGCCGTGTCAGGCCTTGGCCCAGTGGGGTTTCGGCCCAACATCCTCTTTATATCTAAGTTTCGCATTCATCAGTTACGTAAGTTGTTTTTGTGAAACCCTAGAGTCTCTCTTCCTATCATCTGTGCGACGACAACCATCATCTTTCACCATCATCCCTCTCTCGAATCCTTGCTAGTTCGTCTCGTAACCGGTTAGTGTAGAGATATTAATTGACTGATTCAATTTGCTATCATAATTGATTCCATGATGCCATAATAGAGTGCTTTGATTGTTACTGTCTAATGATTTCTACATAGGATTGTATGGTTAGATGGTTATGATGGTCGGTATGTTGAGATTCAATTGTTTGATTTGTATGATACTGGTAAATTGAGGATTTGATAATCTGTATGAGATGATGTAATGATGAGATTTTTTTTATGGTTAGGGTTTTGTTATTTGGTTGTTAATCTTGTGGATTGGATCCAATGATGTGATTATATTCCTCCATGATTCACTGTTTGGAAGTTTATGTTACGGATTGATGTTCTGTTGTATGTTGTTATGCATATTGGTAAATCATATTAGGGTTAAGTATTTTGTTAATAGATCATTAGATCCATGATGATTGTATTGAAACCGTCGCTAATTATTAGGGTTCTAGGAGAATAAGAAACCGAAACCACGTAAACCTGTAACTGGTTCATCGATTGTTGAGAAGTGACGAAACATCATGTGTGACAACACCCTATAGGTTTTGCCACATTACCTCTCGACGAAACCCCATAGGTTTCGCCATGTCTCATCTCGACGAAACCCTAAGAGTTTCGTCGCTTAGAGGTTTCGCCGAAGGTTAGAGTCTCGTAAATAGATTGCAGTCTGTTAGTGTATATCAATGTATGGTTATATGCTTACCTTCGTCTGTTGAAGTATATCAGTGATGCATGACAAAACATGGTTCAGTGTTGTTGGTATGCTTGGCTATTAGTTACTGTAATGGAACATATGAACTTTGAGCTTGTAGATGTTGATTTGCTGTTTAAGTGTTACTTGATATTAATTGCCTAAGCACACTTAGTGGTATTGCTATGAAGTTAGTTTGCATGTGAATCATTACAAACATAAACTGATTGTGTATACGTGCATACTATAGGCTTTGATTGAATTAATTGGAAACAAGTAGTTAAGCATACCGAGCAAACCGAGGTGAGTTCACACACTTTCTAAGGCATGGGATTCCCGGTGGTTGGGAATGGGTTAAAGGATTTAAAATGGAACCTACATATCCTCCTTGGGTAGGATATGTACGGCCATCCTCCATGGGTAGGATGCCAATATTAATCCTGCGTATTCTCCTTGGGTAGAATACGTACGTTCGTCCTCCTTGGGTAGGACAACAACCTTAACTTACTAGACAAAAC
The DNA here is from genome assembly GCA_030545235.1 of Helianthus tuberosus. Lineage (NCBI taxonomy): Eukaryota > Viridiplantae > Streptophyta > Magnoliopsida > Asterales > Asteraceae > Helianthus > Helianthus tuberosus. Next base: position 22,040,941 of record CM060370.1, on the reverse strand, counting down.
TCTATCATGAAGTCCCTCATTTTTATATCGACTTAATCGCCGGGCCAATGGCGAGCGGGTCATTAGTTAATAACGCTATTAGGGTTGACAAGCCTCACACCGTACCGTTCGGACGGGCGTGTACTAATGGATCTGGGCAAACTGTCAATGATGATAGACATTGACGTAGGGCACAACTATTGTTCGTCAGTTGTTGATATGGTAACGGTCTAGTGGTTCACATGGGAAAGCCCCCACTGATTTGGATATGGTTTGGGAAATAAAGGAACTGGTTAACTCGTGGTTTACGAAACAACTTGTGGTCTTCAAAACAAACTGGTACAACTAAACAACCAACTGTGAACTCGCTCAACTTTGTTGTTGACTCGTTGTTACATGCCTTGCAGGTCGTTAGATGCTTATGGAGCTTGCACGAGGAGGAGGTCGTTGTGGGATATGGACTGTTATATCCCGTACTTGACATTTGAACTTTAAATTATGTTTTGGTTACTTAAACATTACTATGCTTCCGCTGATTGTTTAAACATGTTTGGTTTTCTTTTAAACACAAATTATATTGGGTTTGGTTTTATTTACTTTATTGCATAGTTCAATATGATTGGTGGCTGGATCCCGGTCAGTCACGCCTCCAAGCGGTGATACTCCGTATGTGGATTTTGGGGGTGTGACAGTTAATTACAATATAATACAAACAAACACCAAAAGTAGATATAATCAGCACATCTGATGTGCTGATAATGGAGAACGATTGAGGATGATGTGCTGATAATGGAGAACGATTAAGGATGTTATGCTAATTATATAGTGTTGTGCTGATTATATTTTTTGTGGTGGTTACTACATGTTGGTTCGATCATGGAGAGTTACTAGATCATGGATATGTTAAAAAATTCAAACTTTGATTTGAATTAAACTTGCATAGATTTATGGATGTTTTTATAATTATTTTTAATTAATTATAAATAAATATGGTGAAAAGGTCTAAATTACCCCTAAACTGTAGGAACCGTTCGCGTAATAAAATAAAATAAACAAATTTTTATTAAACTGATTACAATACAAAAATAAGAAAGCAAAAATTACAATACAATTACAACTGAAATAAAAAGAAATACAAGAACTTAGATGAAGAAGAAGGCTGAGGCACGTGTTCAACACGCTTCCCTTAAAACAAATTCCGAGTCTCCCAAGAGTACTCGTTTTGTTTCCCAGGGTACAACAGCCGGAGCAGTAGTACTGCCGGAGTTCGCCAACAACCCGAAGGTTACCTTAAAGAATGCTTGAAAAAGATCAGAAGACTGTTGAGAGAAAATTTAGTAGGCTGTTGTGTTACTGATGTCCTTCTGAAGTGGGTATGGAGCTGTATATATACGGCTCTGAAGGGGTAAGGTCCCAAAAACCTCATAAAAAGGACTTGAGACCATACCACAAATTAACCTTTCTAGCCTTTTGACCTTGCGCTACCGCGCACTGGTCCTTCTAAAGGAATAAAGAAATCAGTAACTTGCAGTCGCGCGCCCAAAGGATAACATAAATCCTTGCGCCTTCTCCCCCTCAACAAAGGATCAAAAAAGCCTTTGTCCAATACTTCCGCCACAACACCCAGACTTGGATATTATTTTACCCGGACTTGGGGTTTATTCGCCTGTGTCCACATAGTAAGGTGTCACACTCGATTATGGCAGTAATCTTCTAGAAAGAAATACAATCGTGCACCACCCAGACGGTTATAACCGTCTGGACACGTGTCATCACCAGAAGCAATTCTGAAATCACAACAAAGGCATGCAATCGGGGAGTAATCTCCACTTAATCTTTTTCCACGTGGCAATCCCCTAGCCACAGATCAAACCACGATCCGTGTGCATTCACTTCGGATCGAGGTTAATTAACGTCAGATCAAAGAAATCAAACGGAAGAAAAATAACCGCTACGGCGTTAGGCATTTTCCGTTATCTTTTCAACAATAGGTTTTCCCTCCCAAAACTCCCGGTTATAAATAAGAGAACTGTTCAGGTATAAACTCAGACTACTCTCACTCTTCAAATACTTATCTTCTCCGATTCCAATACTTACTCTCACGCCGGAGTCGGGTCAAGGAGAGAACCTTCTTCTCCCCTTGGCGAGGCTAACGGTGTTCTTTTTTGCAGAGCTACCGGAGAAGTTAATCCATTACGACTGAATCAACCGAGAGAGAGCTAACCCTTTATGCGGATTCAAACCCCCTAACTATCTCGGTTCCGACCATTTAGTTAGTGTTTCTTCATTGGCGCCCACCGTTTTCTTAGTTTTTCTAGTCTCTACCTCGTTTCAATTCAGTTAATTCTGTTTTCTGTTTTTGCACATGGCAGAAAATTCGTCATCTCACCGACAACCTGGTCCTCGACCAAACGTCGGAAACAATTTACAGCTAGATAAATCTCCATAACATTGGTTTAGCAGATGCCAAGCTGCTATAAACACAATCGTTGTTCAAGTCGTCAGATCTGATTTGTCAAACATCAGATCTAAAAAAGAAATTGATACCTCAGAATTGGATCCACCAATACCACATATGGAAGACATCCAATTCAACCGATATAGCAGTTATCAGAGACAAATACACATGGTTCAGGGAGGTCCGTCACGAAGACCAAGTAAACGAAACTATGATCAACATTGGAGAGAACAGCAAGTCGTATTCCCCGTTGTTCCTGGGGGCCCCCAGGAAGAACGACCAGTGATTATCACCGGTATTTTCGATCATTACCGAACTGACTATATGTTCATAGATCCAGGAAGCTCGATGGACATCATATACGAGCAGTGCTTTAAGCAGCTTGATCCAGAAGACAAAGCACGTTTAGAGCCGGTCGATTTTCCCCTCACCGGATTCTGTAACGAAGCTGTATTTCCATTAGGGCAAATCGTTTTCCCGGTAACCTTATCCGATGGCGAGCACTCACGAACAGTTTCAGTTAATTTCATGGTCATGCCGGCAACATCACGACATGATGTCTTGCTCGGGCGAAGGTCACAAAGGGAATTTAGCATGATCACTTCCATTCCACACGCTGCTTGTGGATTCCCGACAGAAACTGGAGTTGCAATACTTTATTCAAGCAAAGAAGTCATGTTCGTAGATGACGAACCACCAGCAAAAGTAACCAAACCTTCGGCATCAAATGAACCAGAGAAATGGGTTCTAAACAACGAGTACCCAGAACAGACCATTCTGTTAGGACCAGCCATTTCACCAGCAACACGCATACAACTAAAAGAGTTATTGTCTAACAACAAAGATATATTCGCCTGGTGCCCAGCAGACATGACTGGAGTCCCACGCGACATCGCGCAACATTGTCTAAACATCAAGCCATCAGTAGAACCTGTTGCTCAGGGGAGGCGCAGTTTCAGTGAAGAAAAAGCAAAAGCAATGGACGAGCAAGTAGCAGAGTTACTTAACGCGGGCATCTTGCGCGAAGTAAAGTACCATACATGGGTAGCCAACCCAGTAATGGTGCAGAAACATAGCGGCGGGTGGAGAATGTGCGTTGACTTCAAAGACCTGAATAAAGCATGCCCAAAAGATTGTTACGCGCTTCTAGAGATAGACAAGAAAGTCGACTCTCTAGCGTCATTCAGATGGAAATGCTTTCTTGACTGTTACAAGGGTTATCATCAGGTCCAGATGAAAGAAGAAGACGAAGACAAAACGGCGTTCCGCACAGATAAAGGCATTTTCTGTTATACCAAAATGCCGTTCGGCCTGCGCAACGCAGGCGCAACTTACCAACGCCTAATGGACACAATTTTCAAAGATGACATTGGCAAGACTGTCGAAGTATACATGGATGACCTCGTCATCATGAGTCATGAGGAAAGCACAATGCTTGATAATATCCAGCGCACATTCGACTCCTTGCGCAGCGTCAGTCTAAAACTCAACCCAACTAAATGCTCCTTCGGCATGGAAGAAGGGAAATTTTTGGGATTCATCGTCACAAAAGATGGTTTTAAAGTAAATCCAGAAAAGGTGCAGGCTATTCAGCTAATGCCGTCACCCGCAACAGTTAAAGAAATGCAAAGGCTCGCTGGGCGTTTAGCGGCTTTAAACAGATTTTTGGCTAATCACGCGGCAAAGTCTTATCCATTCATCAGTACGCTAGGAAATTGCGCAAAGAAAACTGACTTTCAGTGGACATCTGAAGCGGAAACCGCATTCAAACAAATGAAAGAATGTTTAATTCAGCTGCCAACATTGACAGCCCCAAAGGAAAAAGAGCCACTAATTTTATATCTATCTGCCGCGGAAGTAGCGGTCGGTGCTGTATTGATGGTAGAACGCGATCAAAGGGCAAGTGTTAGCAGACTTTGCCACTGAAGTTCCTATCAATAAAATACAAGAATGTGAGGCAATCCAGAACCCGATACCTGTTTTCGATGACAGAGTCTGGACCTTACACACAGATGGTGCTTCCAATGACGATGGAGCAGGAGCGGGTCTCCGATTAATCAGCCCAGACAACCACGAGCTCACGTCTTCGCTTAGCATTAAAAATGGGGGCAAGAAATCTTGAAGCTAATGTCGATTCAAAACTGGTAGCCGAGCAAGTTAATGGCAATTACGATGCAAAAGAAGCTATGGCATTGTACCTTGAACAAGCGCGGATGTTAATCAACCAATTTCAAACCTTCAAAGTTAATCACATAAACAGAAGCGAGAACAAACATGCTGACGCGCTAAGCAAGCTAGCTGCTACCAGCTTTCAGCACTTAGCAAAGGAAGTACGCATAGAGGTATTATCCAACCCTTCCATTCATCTCAAGCAAGTAAACGTTATAGAAATGGGAAATCCATCTTGGATGTCTCCGATTATCTTGTACCTCCAACACGGAAAGCTACCGGAAGGAAAGGCAGAAGCTCGGAAAATACAACACAAGTCGGTAAATTATGAAATGGCGGATGGCGTCCTCTACCGGAAATCATTCATGGGCCCATTACTACGCTGTGTCGATAAAACAGACGCCCAATACCTTGTCAGAGAAATCCACGAAGGATTATGCGGGATACACGCGGGACTGCGCATGGTCGTGGCAAAAATAATGAGTGCTGGATACTACTGGCCAGGAATGCACATGGACGCAGTCGACCTGTTAAGAAGATGCGAGGCATGTCAACGCCACGCACCAAAGACACTTCGACCTAAAAATCCACTAATACCTGTTACTTCCGCCTGGCCATTCCAGCAGTGGGGCATCGACCTCGTCGGTCCATTTCCTGACGCGCCAGGTGCGGTAAAATTCATCATCGTCGCGGTAGATTACTTCACAAAATGGGTAGAGGCTAAAGCTTTGGCCTCAACAACAGCAATGGTAATCCGTAAATTTATATGGGAACATATCATTTGCAGATTCGGATTACCATTGCGCATTATTTTCGACAATGGTACCAACTTCGCCGCAGAAGATCTTCAAAAATGGTTCAAGGAAATGAAGACCGAGCATAACTTCGCCTCCGTCGCGCATCCTCAAGCGAATGGACAGGTAGAAAGCGTAAACAAACAGATCGTTGACGGCATAAAAGCGCGACTCGGGACTGCGCGCAGAGGATGGGTTGACGAACTTCCCAGCATCCTCTGGGCGCATCGAACAATGCCAAAGACTAGCACAGGCGAGACTCCGTTCAGTTTAGTCTATGGATCTGAGGCCGTCATCCCAGCCGAGATAGGTTTACCATCACCGCGCATGATAGCTATGGAAAAACAGAACAACGAACAAGAAAGGAGAATGGATTTGGACCTTCTCGAAGAAAGACGCGAGAATGCCGCCATAACAGAAGCAAAGTACAAATCTAAGCTCGAAAAATACTACAATGCGCGCGTCCGCGTTTGCACTTTTGTCCCCGGTGATTTTGTCTTGCGCGACAATGAGGCGTCAAACGCTGAAAAGCCAGGCAAATTAGCGCCAAGATGGGAAGGACCATACGTCATTAACGAGGTCCTAGGCAAGGGAGCATATACCTTAAAAAGGATCGATGGGACCCTAGTTCCCCGCACCTGGAACGCACAACAATTGCGCAGGTGTTACATATGATCTAAGCCTTCAAAAGCATACAGGCAATGTCTTTCTTTATTATATGTTACAAAGCCTTGCGCTTTTATCAATACAAACATTATTTCTACTTATATTACTGTTTATTACAAATTGCATGTAATTTTTTGGGTTCGCGCGAAAACAATATGGTCAAACATTGTATACCTCATGAACAGTCTAAACAAAAAAGGGGCAAACCGCTACGCCTTTTAGACAAACGTTCAAACATGAGCACAATACCATCTCTCATTCGCCTTACCTATCCAAAAAACAATTAAAACCATGCAACATATTGTAATTCAAACACGTATGAAGTATATACATTATCGATGTATCACCAAGTGTAACAAAACACTTCAGAAACAAGATCATGACAATGATCTTCACAATTTTAGTTCCAGAAACTAAAACAGTCAAACAAAAAACCTTGCTTCCACAAGATAGCAAGATGATCAAACAAACAGACTTTAAACACTGATCACACCCGTGATCTTCAAAAGATAAGTTTTTACTAACGGACTTATATACACAATCAAAAGACAGGACGAAACAAAACCTAACCAACTGTTGGTTCGTCTTCAACATCCATCTTCACCGGAGTTTTCTTCCGACGACGCTGGTACACCAACTGACATATACTCGGACGGAGGGATGGGAAACGAGCCATTAAATATTCAACCGACAACACGACGGCTTCATTATCTACCTCCGGCGACTGAAGACCAACGTCAACAGACCTGACAGCAGACATCATCTTACCAGTTCCGGTAAGCAGCGGCGATGGAAAATCGGCAAGTAACAAAAGAGCTTCAGCAGCTTCTCGAACCCTTAAGATATCCGAAAGGCGTCGGGAACGAACGGTACTTTTTCCCTTCATCTTCTCCAAGTAAATGCTAAAAGGAATCCCCATACATATATATATATATATAAAAACTCAACCTCGGAAAATGGGAACCCTGCTCATCATTAGTTATCAGAATTATATCACTTACGGCGCTACAGGAGCCAGGGTCACATCCTCATTAATAAGGTTTGACAAGCGCCATTACGAAATTCAAGAACGAAGAGAAAAATACCCACTCTGATTGCTAGTTGACGTCATCACGTGTCAGAGCATGATTACAAAGATTTTTCCTTTTTCCAACAGGATAAATCTTCTCATAGAAGCTTTCTTATTTTAAACGCGCCCAAAAACATTTCCCTCTCATAAGTCCAGTGCTCCACTTACTTGCATAAGTACAACACTAGACTGGGGGGACTTGAAGGGGTAAGGTCCCAAAAACCTCATAAAAAGGACTTGAGACCATACCACAAATTAACCTTTCTAGCCTTTTGACCTTGCGCTACCGCGCACTGGTCCTTCTAAAGGAATAAAGAAATCAGTAACTTGCAGTCGCGCGCCCAAAGGATAACATAAATCCTTGCGCCTTCTCCCCCTCAACAAAGGATCAAAAAAGCCTTTGTCCAATACTTCCGCCACAACACCCAGACTTGGATATTATTTTACCCGGACTTGGGGTTTATTCGCCTGTGTCCACATAGTAAGGTGTCACACTGGATTATGGCAGTAATCTTCTAGAAAGAAATACAATCGTGCACCACCTAGACGGTTATAACCGTCTGGACACGTGTCATCACCAGAAGCAATTCTGAAATCACAACAAAGGCATGCAATCGGGGAGTAATCTCCACTTAATCTTTTTCCACGTGGCAATCCCCTAGCCACAGATCAAACCACGATCCATGTGCATTCACTTCGGATCGAGGTTAATTAACGTCAGATCAAAGAAATCAAACGGAAGAAAAATAACCGCTACGGCGTTAGGCATTTTCCGTTATCTTTTCAACAATAGGTTTTCCCTCCCAAAACTCCCGGTTATAAATAAGAGAACTGTTCAGGTATAAACTCAGACTACTCTCACTCTTCAAATACTTATCTTCTCCGATTCCAATACTTACTCTCACGCCGGAGTCGGGTCAAGGAGAGAACCTTCTTCTCCCCTTGGCGAGGCTAACGGTGTTCTTTTTTGCAGAGCTACCGGAGAAGTTAATCCATTACGACTGAATCAACCGAGAGAGAGCTAACCCTTTATGCGGATTCAAACCCCCTAACTATCTCGGTTCCGACCATTTAGTTAGTGTTTCTTCAATTTCATTTGCAATTTTCCCAGTATAGTATAATCCGAGAAGGCCATAGCATTTCTCAAGTTGATTAGTTTAGTAAAAAATTTCTTATAAAACAGACTCCGTAATCTATACGATCACACTGACACGTGTATAACACATAAAAATAAACCTCATATATTTTTCATTTGCAACTTTCCCAATATAATCAAAAGACGCCAGTAGCGTTTCTAAGGTAATTAGTTAAATCAAGTGTTGTCGAGGCGTGCTATTAGGTACTTCATCCGACTTATAGTTAAATGGATCGAGTTAAGGTGATGAAAGGCATGTACCTTAAGTCTTTCCTTTAGCAGTTGCATTTAAGATGACTATCTCCTCGGCGAAGACGCTTACAAAGTGAGGGCCCAAGATAAGCAAGGCGCACGACATAAACATACCACTTTAGCTGTTCTAGGGTAGTTTATACTTATTAAAGTCGATTCCATGCCATTTTTTATTGTTTAAAACCAGCTTTAGATCTTCTTACCAATGAATCGACGGTTTGAGATTTGACGTTTGCACTCTGAAGCTATCAAATAAAGGAAAAAAAAGCCGGATTGTTTTCACTAATTAGTTATGTTTCAAGAATAAAGAACATTAAAACTATCTAAAACAATAGGTTGTGTTACTGATATATTGTAGTCCCAATTATGCAACTCAAAATTTCAAAAATAGGAGATTCAAATTTGGAATAATATAAAATACTTACTGGTCGAATTAATATCTGGAATATATATCTGCCCAAGAAATTTACTTGTTTTATGAACAACCTTCACTCTTGGATAACAACCAAGCACATTTGCGCTTTATTATCGAAAATGTTTCAGAAATAGTTGCCTAACTTGCGACAATAGCAGCTAGTGTAGCTATGATAAACAACGGCCAATATATACCATCTACAAGAAAATGTGATATCCATAAGTATAATCACGTAAAAATGATATCTTTATTTTTAAAATAATACATATTTAGGCAATATGAACCTTGCTAGTTCGTCTCGTAACCGGTTAGTGTATAGATATTAATTGACTGATTCAATTTGCTATCATAATTGATTCCATGATGCCATAATAGAGTGCTTTGATTGTTACTGTTTAATGATTTCTACATAGGATTGTATGGTTAGATGGTTATGATGGTCGGTATGTTGAGATTCAATTGTTTGATTTGTATGATACTGGTAAATTGAGGATTTGATAATCTGTATGAGATGATGTAATGATGAGATTTTTTTTATGGTTAGGGTTTTGTTATTTGGTTGTTAATCTTGTGGATTGGATCCAATGATGTGATTATATTCCTCCATGATTCACTGTTTGGAAGTTTATGTTACGGATTGATGTTCTGTTGTATGTTGTTATGCATATTGGTAAATCATATTAGGGTTAAGTATTTTGTTAATAGATCATTAGATCCATGATGATTGTATTGAAACCGTCGCTAATTATTAGGGTTCTAGGAGAATAAGAAACCGAAACCACGTAAACCTGTAACTGGTTCATCGATTGTTGAGAAGTGACGAAACATCATGTGTGACAACACCCTATAGGTTTTGCCACATTACCTCTCGACGAAACCCCATAGGTTTCGCCATGTCTCATCTCGACGAAACCCTAAGAGTTTCGTCGCTTAGAGGTTTCGCCGAAGGTTAGAGTCTCGTAAATAGATTGCAGTCTGTTAGTGTATATCAATGTATGGTTATATGCTTACCTTCGTCTGTTGAAGTATATCAGTGATGCATGACAAAACATGGTTCAGTGTTGTTGGTATGCTTGGCTATTAGTTACTGTAATGGAACATATGAACTTTGAGCTTGTAGATGTTGATTTGCTGTTTAAGTGTTACTTGATATTAATTGCCTAAGCACACTTAGTGGTATTGCTATGAAGTTAGTTTGCATGTGAATCATTACAAACATAAACTGATTGTGTATACGTGCATACTATAGGCTTTGATTGAATTAATTGGAAACAAGTAGTTAAGCATACCGAGCAAACCGAGGTGAGTTCACACACTTTCTAAGGCATGGGATTCCCGGTGGTTGGGAATGGGTTAAAGGATTTAAAATGGAACCTACATATCCTCCTTGGGTAGGATATGTACGGCCATCCTCCATGGGTAGGATGCCAATATTAATCCTGCGTATTCTCCTTGGGTAGAATACGTACGTTCGTCCTCCTTGGGTAGGACAACAACCTTAACTTACTAGACAAAACTCTATCATGAAGTCCCTCATTTTTATATCGACTTAATCGCCGGGCCAATGGCGAGCGGGTCATTAGTTAATAACGCTATTAGGGTTGACAAGCCTCACACCGTGCCGTTCGGACGGGCGTGTACTAATGGATCTGGGCAAACTGTCAATGATGATAGACATTGACGTAGGGCACAACTATTGTTCGTCAGTTGTTGATATGGTAACGGTCTAGTGGTTCACATGGGAAAGCCCCCACTGATTTGGATATGGTTTGGGAAATAAAGGAACTGGTTAACTCGTGGTTTACGAAACAACTTGTGGTCTTCAAAACAAACTGGTACAACTAAACAACCAACTGTGAACTCGCTCAACTTTGTTGTTGACTCGTTGTTACATGCCTTGCAGGTCGTTAGATGCTTATGGAGCTTGCACGAGGAGGAGGTCGTTGTGGGATATGGACTGTTATATCCCGTACTTGACATTTGAACTTTAAATTATGTTTTGGTTACTTAAACATTACTATGCTTCCGCTGATTGTTTAAACATGTTTGGTTTTCTTTTAAACACAAATTATATTGGGTTTGGTTTTATTTACTTTATTGCATAGTTCAATATGATTGGTGGCTGGATCCCGGTCAGTCACGCCTCCAAGCGGTGATACTCCGTATGTGGATTTTGGGGGTGTGACAGTTAATTACAATATAATACAAACAAACACCAAAAGTAGATATAATCAGCACATCTGATGTGCTGATAATGGAGAACGATTGAGGATGATGTGCTGATAATGGAGAACGATTAAGGATGTTATGCTAATTATATAGTGTTGTGCTGATTATATTTTTTGTGGTGGTTACTACATGTTGGTTCGATCATGGAGAGTTACTAGATCATGGATATGTTAAAAAATTCAAACTTTGATTTGAATTAAACTTGCATAGATTTATGGATGTTTTTATAATTATTTTTAATTAATTATAAATAAATATGGTGAAAAGGTCTAAATTACCCCTAAACTGTAGGAACCGTTCGCGTAATAAAATAAAATAAACAAATTTTTATTAAACTGATTACAATACAAAAATAAGAAAGCAAAAATTACAATACAATTACAACTGAAATAAAAAGAAATACAAGAACTTAGATGAAGAAGAAGGCTGAGGCACGTGTTCAACACGCTTCCCTTAAAACAAATTCCGAGTCTCCCAAGAGTACTCGTTTTGTTTCCCAGGGTACAACAGCCGGAGCAGTAGTACTGCCGGAGTTCGCCAACAACCCGAAGGTTACCTTGAAGAATGCTTGAAAAAGATCAGAAGACTGTTGAGAGAAAATTTAGTAGGCTGTTGTGTTACTGATGTCCTTCTGAAGTGGGTATGGAGCTGTATATATACGGCTCCTAAATCGAAACAGTCAAAAAACGAATTAAAGAGAGGTTTAAATTGCATTAAACGTCTTCAATGCAATTTAATACGTCATTTAATTCTCAGTCAAAGCTTATTAACTCGTCAGTTTCGAAGCTGGACTGAAACTGCACTGCCATTCAATGCTGGAAGCTTTCTGCGCGCGCGCGCCCATGTCACCATGCGCGGTGCGGCCTCTTGGCTCACAGCCATGCGCGCATGCGCCACGTCACCATGCGGTGCGTCCTCTTTGCTCAAGTCCATGCGTGCGTGCGCCACGTCATGCGCCGCATCACCTACCACTTGCTCCTTGCAACCTTTGCGCTCCACCACGCGCACGTGGTCAAAAATACAAAGGCGGCTCGCGGCGATGCGAGCGTGCGAAGTGCAAAGTGCGCCATCAAAGCGCCACATTGCGCCTCATCGCCCACGCCACGCGCGCGCGCGAGCGTGTGCGAGTGCGAGTTAGGGTGCTCCGCACCCTTCGCGAGGACACTAGTGTGTGCTTCCATGAAACAATAAGGATGGAGAGTTCCCTATTAAATACCCCTTTAAGTTCCATCTCTCATCCGATGTGGGACAAGGTGCTACTTTCCCTTTTGTTTCAGCATTGAATGTTCCAAACACCCAACTTTGAGCATCGATATCTCATTCATCTTAGCTCGGTTTTGGACTTGGTTTAGTTCGTTGCGAAGGTCTTCCAACATAGAACACAAACCCACAAATAAATATATAAAACCAGCTCATTTTATTATATTTATTTCTAGCCCAAAATAGGAAAAAATCATTTTCCTATATTTGTGAAAAATGCTATTTTCACCTATTTTTCCAACAATCCCCCACATGAAAAATGCTATTTTCATCAAATTTCCAACAATCCCCCACATGTATGGAAATGGATCTTTTCCTTACACTTTTCAACGATAAACTTCGACAGTTGAGTATTGCAAGATAGGTAGGTTTTAACCTTTGAACCTTCTTTTGTGAAGCGCACTTAGCTTACTAGCGGTGTGTAGACGCGATGTCCTTGAACATACCCCCATTTGTGTAAACGACAATACACTTCACACTATACTCTCCCTGGTTTGGCCAACTCCTCATTGTCGTGTCCTATTATGGTCCTGGAACACTGGCCTGGTTCTGCGAGAGCTCTAGGATTTGCGCACCCCACAAATCCATTTGAAGCGACCCTACTTCTCTCTAACATAGGTGATTCCCATGAATCATTAAAAGCATCATGGTTATTTGATTTCCCGAAATCGTTAACCTTAATATGCTTAGCCTCACTTCAATGTCACTGATTGGAATGGACTAGGAAGTATAAATAACTCCCTTTTTAATTAGTTTGGGGTACTCCCCCACAGTGACTCCGTTTGGTAATATGATTAAGTTGTCCTATTGAACTTAGATCTTGGGATCTCCAGTCAACTAAGTTAGGTTTCCCTCATATTCCCATTTACCACGGGCTTTAGTCCCATTCCTCTTGATGACGTTTCTACTAACTCTCTGCTTAAGCCTTTTGTAAACGGGTCCGCAATGTTATCCTTTGATCTCACATAATCAATTGTGATAACACCCGTTGAGAGTAGTTGTCGTACCGTGTTATGTCTACGTCGCATATGCCTTGATCTGCCATTATACATTAAGCTTTGAGCTCTACCAATTGCTGATTGGCTATCACAATGTATACATATGGCTGGCAAAGGCTTTGGCCATCTTGGAATATCTTCCACGAATTGACGTAGCCATTCCGCCTCCTCGCCTGACTTATCCAAGGCGATAAATTCAGATTCCATTGTGGATCTCGCTATGACCGTTTGCTTAGAAGACTTCCAAGCAATAGCAGCTCCTCCAAGTGTAAACACGTAGCCACTTGTTGATTTGGAATCTTTATTATCCGATATCCAGTTTGCATCAGTGTATCCTTCGATCACTGCTGGTTTTCGGGTATAATGCAGTCCATAATCTCTTGTGTATCTTATGTATTTAAGCACCCTCGTGATAGCTTTCCAATGATCCGCGCACGGATTGCTGGTGTATCTACTTAGCCTACTCACCGCGTAAGCTAAGTCGGGTCTAGTACATGTCATTAGATACATTAGACTGCCAATAATTCTTGAATACTCTAACTGAGCAACTCCATCTCCCTTATTCTTCTTAAGATGTTGGGAGGTATCAACTGGAGTTCGAGCTACATTCGTATCTCCCGAGTTGAATTTTTCAAGAATTTTATCCACATAGTGAGATTGACTTAACACAAGACCTTCTTGGGTTCTTATGATCTTTACTCCAAGAATCACATCCGCTAAACCCATGTCTTTCATGTCAAATCTCGCTTTTAACATGCTTTTAGTAGCTTTGATAATTTTATCATTACTCCCAATGATAAGCATATCGTCTACATAAAGGCATAAAATCACATAACCTTCATTTGTGTCTCTGAAATAAACACATTTGTCGCACTCATTTATTTTGAAACCATTATCAATCATGACATGATCAAACTTTTGGTGCCATTGTTTTGGTGCTTGCTTCAAGCCATACAAAGACTTGACGAGTTTACATAGTTTACCCTCTTGACCTGGGGCGGAAAAACCTTCAGGTTGCTCCATGTAAATCTCTTCTTCTAAATCACCATTTAGAAATGCGGTTTTAACGTCCATTTGGTGAACTTCCAAATTTCTTAAAGCCGCTATAGCAAGAACCAATCTAATCGAGGTTATGCGCGTCACAGGCGAGTAGGTATCAAAGTAATCTAGACCTTCCTTTTGTCTAAATCCTTTAATCACCAACCTAGCCTTGTATTTATCAATACTTCCATCAGTTTTCATCTTCCTTTTGAATATCCAACGATATCCAAGTGGTTTGCAACCAGGTGGAAGATCTACTAACTCCCAAGTATGATTTTGCAATATAGAATCAATCTCGTTCTTTATTGCTTCTTTCCATTGAGGTCCTTCCGAAGAAGAAACTGCTTCGCGATATGTATTGGGCTCGCCCTCAACCATATAGCTAACGAAGTCAGGACCGAAGGATTTTTCAACCCTTGGCCTTTTGCTTTGCCTACGATCACCCTCGTCAACCTCAGGTTGATCGTGTGTTTCATCTATCCGCGTAGATGAACTTGGACCCGCTTCATCTAACCATGTAGATGAACTTGAACCCGGTTCATCAAGTGCTGTTGATGAAGTTGTATGTGTTTGTCTTCTCAAAGGAAACACATTTTCAAAATACGAAACAACGTTAGGATTCACCTCCATGATAGTGTCTTTGTGTACATCAGGGTTCTTGGACTCATGTACAAGAAAGCGATGTGCACTACTTTGATGCGCATACCCAATGAATATGCAATCAACAGTTTTGGGTCCTATCCTAAGAGCCTTAGGAGGTGGCACAGTCACCTTTGCTAGGCACCCCCACACTTTCAAGTATTTGTAGGAAGGTTTTTTCCTTTTCCATAACTCATATGGAGTTTCGTCTCTCTTTTTGAGTGGTATCTTATTCAAAAGATAGTTAGCCGAGAGAATGGCTTCCCCCCACATGTCATGGCTCACCCCAGAACTTATCAACATGGCGTTCATCATTTCTTTCAATGTGCGGTTCTTTCGTTCCGCCACGCCATTTGATTGTGGAGAATAAGGAGGTGTACACTCATGTACTATGCCACTTTTTGCGCATAACTCGGCAAAAGGTGCAACATATTCGCCTCCTCGGTCGCTTCGCAAAGCTTTTATCTTCTTTTGAAGTTGATTCTCAACTTCATTTTTATACAAGATAAATTTACTTATTGCTTCATCTTTACTTTTTAGTAAATATACATAGCAATATTTAGTACTATCATCAATAAACGTGATGAAGTACTTATTTCCACCTCTTGTGGGTACCGCTTTTAAATCACAAATATCAGTGTGAATTAAATCAAGGGGTTCGGTTATTCGTTCAACCGATTTGGATGATGTTCTTGTAAGTTTGGATTCAACGCATGTTTCACATTTATAGTGTGAATCAATATGGAATGTTGGTATACAATTTAAATTGATTAAACGGCGTATTGAATTAAAATTAACGTGACCTAATCTACCATGCCATTTATTCGAATCAGAAAACTCAAGCATATAAGTAGAAGTAGTAGCAATTTTATTCATGTTTTTCTTGACTGCCATTACATTCAATTTAAACATACCATTTTGGGCATAGCCCTTGCCTACATACATTCCTCGTTTAGTTAGTACAAATTGATCGCTCTCAAAAACTAAACGAAATCCAAACTTATTAAGCAACCAACCCGAGACTAGGCTCTTGCGCAAGTCTGGGACATATAAAACGTTGCTTAAAGTGAGCTCCTTCCCTGAAGTCCACTTCAAAATCACCGTTCCTTCACCCTTGATGTCCGCGGTGGCTGCATTTCCCATGTACAGCTTCTTATCTCCCGCAAGCTCCTTGAAGGTGGTAAAGAGGCTCCTATCTGGGCACACATGACGGGTCGCTCCCGTATCAATCCACCACCCTTTTGGAGTATTGGTCACAACATTGACCTCATCCAACATTGCGGTTTTGTCGGAAATCATTGCCACCAAAGGCATTCCGTCTTCATCCACCATGTGCGCACGCTCACGCTTTGGTTTCTTGCATTGGTTAGCCCGATGCCCCGGCTCGTCACAGTTGTAACAAGTCCCTTGGAACGTCTGAGGTTTCTTTTTCACAACCCCTTTCTTTGGTCCAAGGTTGCTAGCCTTTGCTTTCCCTTTGTCCTTTTTCCCCTTACCCTTCGCGCCTTTAGAGGATTGCCCATGCTCAACCAAATTTGCGCTAGCAGAAGTTTGCGCTTGGCTGCCTTTTAGGGCAATTCTATTGCCCTCTTCAATCCGAAGACGAACAATAAGGTCCTCTAAAGTCATCTCCTTTCGTTTGTGTTTAAGATAATTCTTAAAGTCCAACCAACCAGGAGGTAACTTTTCAATCATCGCCGCCACTTGAAATGTCTCGCTAAGTGTCATGCCTTCCGCAAAGATGTCATGTAGTATAATTTGGAATTCTTGGACTTGATTTATAACACTTTTAGAATCAACCATTTTGAAATCCAAGAAACGGGCTACCACAAATTTCTTTGTGCCAGCATCCTCCGTTTTGTACTTCTTGTCCAAGGCATCCCAAAGATCTTTGGAAGTCTTGACATTGTAGTACACATTATACAATGCATCTGAAAGCCCGTTTAACACATAGCCTCGACAAATGAAATCCGAGTGCTTCCAAGCCTCTACCGCGCTCAGAGCCTGAGCGCTGGTCTCCCCTTCCACAGGTTGGGGAGCGGTTTCACTTAAGAACCTCGCAAGGTTCATGGTGGTCAAGTAGAAGAACATCTTCTGTTGCCACCTTTTGAAGTGGAGACCCGAGAACTTCTCGGGTCGTTCAGCGTGATTGGCCACTGTGGACGCTCCCACAGTGGTGGCATTAAGGGGGGTTCCCGTCACAACATTTGTAGTGTTGTTAACGTTGACATTCTCAGTCGACATGCTGAAAAAGAAATTTAAATTAAAATTTTAGTCAAAAATTCTGATTTACGCACAAACCAGAAGGAAACTACTAAATTTTAATTTTACCACAATTTACTGTTTCGGCTTCTAAGTCTAACTTTGAAGATCAAAAACAGAAAATTTATAATATTTAAAACTTACTGACTGGCTTCTAAGTCCAACTTTGAAGACCAATGCAGAAAGTTTATTAGCAAATTTTTAGGACAACTGAATGTAATCAATTGTTTTCAACCAAAGTCGCTCCTTTGAAGATGAAAACAAAAAAAAAATATGTTTTTAAAACACAAACTGAGTGAAAACAAAACTAGTTTGAATCACAAACAGGATGGTTTTGATTACACGAACGGTTTTAAAAATTTGTTTTAAGATTGTAGGAACCGTTCGCGTAATAAAATAAAATAAACAAATTTTTATTAAACTGATTACAATACAAAAATAAGAAAGCAAAAATTACAATACAATTACAACTGAAATAAAAAGAAATACAAGAACTTAGATGAAGAAGAAGGCTGAGGCACGTGTTCAACACGCTTCCCTTAAAACAAATTCCGAGTCTCCCAAGAGTACTCGTTTTGTTTCCCAGGGTACAACAGCCGGAGCAGTAGTACTGCCGGAGTTCGCCAACAACCCGAAGGTTACCTTGAAGAATGCTTGAAAAAGATCAGAAGACAGTTGAGAGAAAATTTAGTAGGCTGTTGTGTTACTGGTGTCCTTCTGAAGTGGGTATGGAGCTGTATATATACGGCTCCTAAATCGAAACAGTCAAAAAACGAATTAAAGAGAGGTTTAAATTGCATTAAACGTCTTCAATGCAATTTAATACGTCATTTAATTCTCAGTCAAAGCTTATTAACTCGTCAGTTTCGAAGCTGGAAGCTTTCTGCGCGCGCGCGCCCATGTCACCATGCGCGGTGCGGCCTCTTGGCTCACAGCCATGCGCGCATGCGCCACGTCACCTGTGAGCCTATACGAGCGCGCCACACAGTCGCGCCGTATTGGCTCACTCTGGTGCGCCGCGCGCACCCGCAGGACCCATGCACCATGCGCGCACCCGCATGACTGCCACGTCATGCGCCGCATCACCTACCACTTGGTCCTTGCAACCTTTGCGCTCCACCACGCGCACGTGGTCAAAAATACAAAGGCGGCTCTCAAGCGGCTCGCGGCGATGCGAGCGTGCGAAGTGCGCCATCAAAGCGCTACATTGCGCCTCATCGCCCACGCCACGCGCGCGAGCGCGTGCGAGTTAGGGTGCTCCGCACCCTTCGCGAGGACACTAGTGTGTGCTTCCATGAAACAATAAGGATGGAGAGTTCCCACTTAAATACCCCTTTAAGTTCCATCTCTCATCCGATGTGGGACAAGGTGCTACTTTCCCTTTTGTTTCAGCATTGAATGTTCCAAACACCCAACTTTGAGCATCGATATCTCATTCATCTTAGCTCGGTTTTGGACTTGGTTTAGTTTGTTGCGAAGGTCTTCCAACATAGAACACAAACCCACAAATAAATATATAAAACCCGCTCATTTTATTATATTTATTTCTAGCCCAAAATAGGAAAAAATCATTTTCCTATATTTGTGAAAAATGCTATTTTCACCTATTTTTCCAACATAAACTAATTTTTTTTATTAAGGGACATTTGTCAATTATGTGTTGGTTCTTACGGTTCTTACAAACTTAAGTGTTTGTATTTGATCCCATTCCTAATGATATTGCTAACTTCATCTGAGTGGGAAGAGAACCATTTAAGACAACGGTTAAAAATCATCGCAGAAAACAGAAGTGCGGCAGTTTTGTTAGAGAAAAAGTTGTTGCCACTAATCACTTTTAGTAACCTTTTTGTGTTGAAAGTAAGACTATTTTCATTGGTGACCTAGTGTTAGGTTGGTCACCAATAAGACAAAAGTTTGAGTAATTAAAAAAATTAAAAAAGAAACTCACAACAACCAAAGTTGACAACTAGGTTGGTGGAGCATGTTTCGGTACCGCTATTTCAGTTTTGGTACTTTCGGTACCGGTACCGAGCTCATCCCTAAGTCTAGTATCTGGAACATGTTTTACATTGTGTAAAACCAACTCCATCTCAGTGTCAAACTTCAAGCAAACATCCTCAACACCTACAATCTTTAATAGCCCATTATTATCCATCTTAACAATTCCAAAGTCACTAGGTGTATAAGATGAATAAAATTTGTGTTGTCACATGACATGTAGAACCACTGTCAACAACCCAACTTGAATCGTCACATGAAATGTTCACCATATCATAATCACAGCAAATAAGGAACTCTTCGGTAGTAGTATTAACTTCAGCAGTCTCGTTGCCACCATCATCTTTCTTATAATTGCTCTTCTGATTGTTGTAATTAGCCTTCTTGTTCTCATTCTCCAGTTGTCTGCAAAATTTTAATAGTGTGTCCTTTTCTCCCATAATGTTGAAACTCATAGTCAACAAACTTACCTCTAGACTTACTACGATGCTTCTCTTTGTTACTCAAACATTTAATCTGACTTCTTCCCCTGCTTCTGTGACTAAGATATCAAAATGTGAAGAGGAATCCTACGATTTTATTCTCATCTCCTCATTTAAAATGCCACCTTTAGCCATTTCCATAGTAATAATACCATTTGCTACAGAGTTGGATAATGACGTCCTAGAAGTTTCCTAAGAATCTGGTAAAGTATCAAGAAGCCATAAACCTTGTGTCTTGTCTTCAAACTTAGTAATTAATAATACACTGAAAAAAATTTAAATGAACAATAATATGAGTGCTATCATTGTACTTCAAGTTAATCGACTGTTTAATAAAGAACAATTTATTGTTCCCAATCTTCCAAGCGTACAACTCATCAAGCTTGTTCCACATGGTACGAGCATGAGTCTCCCCGCTAACATGGGCGGACCTACCCTTTGGCCAGGGTGGGCGGCCGCACCCATTGAAAAAAAAAATTAGTGTATATTTTAGGTAAAAAAACCCGACCGCACCCCTTGAAAATATGGTTGAACGCCTTCTCCGCACCCCCGGAAAATAATTTCTGGGTCCGCCACTGCCTGCTAATATGATTCAACATTATCCTCAACCCATAGATGAATATAACCACAAACTTTTCTGTGCAAGATATTCCATTCTTCATCTGTTTTACATTCAGGTTTATCGGTAATAAACATATGCATACAATAGTCCTTCACATAAAGGAGATCATACATCTTGCTTTTCCAAACATGATAATCAGAACCATTCAAATTCATGATCCTACTTGTATTAACTTCCATCGTTCAAACAATTCTTAACCCAATAACATTAGCCAATGGCTATGGTACCACATTGATGGAAAAAAAACGCAAAACCAGGTCACAAACGGTAAATAAAAACTCGAAAACAAATTTCGTTTGACCAAACTTTTCCCAACTCAAATGAACCTGTGATGATGCAAACAAATAAGGTATAAAAGTAACAACAAAAAGACAACAAATTTTAGCATGGAAAACCTTTAAAAAATGATAGTAAAAACTATCAGAATACTAGTGCCGCTTCAAATCCACTATTACCAATAATAGAAATACAAAGTCTTCTCTAGATAAAACTAGAGGCATACAATAATTGTCAAATACTTGACTACAAATAACTTCAAATATATAGAACTAAATAAACGAAAAACAAGGAAGAGGTATCACAAAAAAAAAGGAGTAATGGCTTCTCTTTTATCTTAAAAACACCCAACAATGTTGTGCTCGTCTCTTCGTAACTTGACGTCTACTGAGGAGGAATCAAGAAAAGCACCTCAATATTTCTTGCGCGCATATATATTATGACGGCTTAGCCACAAAATAAATAGAACCCTATTTATTTATGTTCGTAACATCCTGAAATGATTAAAAATAAAACTGTAATGTCTTTTCGTTTGGGTTTTCTGTCGATGACATTTTTATAAGGAAAGAATCAATATCCATTTTTTTCCAAAGCCTTTAGTTTGCTTTAGGCCATGTGTAGTCATAACCCCCCTTTGTGAGCGTTATGCGACACGTGGCGCGCCATGTGTGCGGGTGGGCGTTATGGGGCGTTATGCATTTAAGCCCGTAGTCATAAAGCCCCTACCCATCATTACCTAATTATAAGTTTTCAATTTTATTAATTAATTATAAAAAAGCTTGCTTAAATTTGATTGGTCCAAGTTTTGAAAACCATCTCCATAACCGCGCTATAGACATCGCGCCTCCCCCAAAAATCCGATTGATGGCGCCCCTCGTGGCGTTGTGCCCGGCGCTATACCAGCGCTATGCTTGGGCATACCGCCCCACTACGTATAACCTTACAAATTACATTACAATACATATTAAGGGTGGAGATACAATAGGAAGTTAATTTGGCTAGGAAAGCTAGGAAGTGATCTTGACCATCCATTTAGTTAATCAAGGGCTAAGATTAAATCAGGGAAATTGAAAAGAAGAAAAGAGGCGCGTGAGTTTGTTCAAGGGCATTCTAGTCAATCCAAGCCAATAGTTTCTCTCTCCTCCAATTCCCCCCCATTTTTAAACGTTAATAACTCTTTCATACGACATTATTTTTTTATAAAAATTGCACCAAAAAAACGAGCGTTTTTTTATCTTTAAAACGAGTATACTATTGCTATATTTAAAAAAAAAATTTAAACCCAGTTGTGTAAAACGCAATAGAAAAACCACCAGTTACGTAAAACGCAATGCAAAAAAAAAAACCTAAAAAATGACATTTTTCTAAAACGCAATGCACAAAAAACACAAAGAAATGACTTATTTGTAAAATGCAATGGCCAGAAAACACAAAGAAATGTCTTATTTCTAAAACGCAATAGACTGAAAACACATAAAAAAGTGTTTTACCTAAAACGCAATGCACAAAAAACACAAAGAAATGTCTTATTTGTAAAACGCAATGGCCAGAAAACACAAAGAAAAGTTTTATTTGTAAAACGCAATGGCTAGAAAACACTTAAAAATGTCTCATTTCTAAAACGCAATGACCTAAAAAAACAAAAGAAAGTGTTCTCTGTAAAACGCAATGCACTGAAAACACCTAAAAATGTGTTTTACCTAAAACGCAATGACTAAAAACACTTCAAAAATATGTTTTACCTAAAACGCAATGACTAAAGATACTTAAAAATGTGTTTTTTCTAAAACGCAATAGCCAGAAAACACATAAAACTCTCTTATTTCTAAAACGCAATGGACACATAAAGCTGTTTCTGAACTGTTTGTGAATTGTCTGTGAACTGTCTGAATTGTCTACGAATTACTGTCTTCGAAATGAGCCAATTTCTGGAAAATTAATTTTTCTGATGCGTTTTTAGTGCAGCACAACCCCAGCCAGGGGCTCTGCCCCTTGGACCCCGCCAGGGGCTGCCGCCCCTGGGACCCCGCTACCGTGAAATGATAGAAACCCAAATCGTGAAAATGAAATTAAAGAATTTCTTACATGGATCGCCGGTTTCTTCATCAATTGACGAAATTTGAAATGATAGAAACACTTATCAGCGATTGAATCGAACAAATCGAGTGATTATCTTCAAAATCACCGGAAAAAAACGAGATTTTGTATGAAATTAAACTGGGTTTTCTTCAAAAAAACTGAAGAACACGTTCATCGGGGGTTTGAATCATTGATTGGTGATGAAAATCGCACTATAATGTAGTGATTATTGAGATAGAAAGTGAAGAAATGGTTGAAGATGGTGGGTTTTGAAAATGGTGGGTTTTGAAGTTACTGGGTTTTGAAAAAGGAAGAAGAAAGGGTTGGATTGACTAAAATACCCTTTTTCTTTATTTTAAATGTTGACACGTGTCATCCTCTTATTGCTTCCTATCCTTCCTAGCGAAATTAATCTTCCTATTTGATCTTTTTCCCTGCATATTAATACTAATTAATGGGAATTAAACAACATACAACTTCAAGAACATTGGTTTTCTTTTTCATGTCATGTCATGCTCCTGTCGTGGATTAATAAAAGCAAGAGAATGATGACTAATGTTAATGGTTCAAAAGAAATAGAAAATCAAAATAAACACAAACCAGTGATGTAGCTCCGTGGGAGATATTGTTGACCGATGACACAGAGTTCGCGTGTTCGAGTCCCGGCCTCCGCTTAAATCGTTGGACTTTTTTAATACACGATATACGAATCAGTTTAAAGACGGTATAAACCAATTAAAAACCTCAATCCAATTGGGTTAGTCACGTCGCCCAATTGATCGGGCTGCGTGCACACAAACGTATAGGCGCGAGTTTGATTCTTGTTAATCGTTGTTTGGGCCGGTTTTGGCCGAAATTTTTGTATTTTATTTCTAAACTTCATTTTGCTTTTTGGGTATATTTCTAAACCTTTATTTTTATTTAATAATTCAAACAGTTTCTTTTATTCTTTTTATTTCTCTTAAACATATAATAAATACAACAAATAATTAATAATTTATTATAAATCTTTAAAAACATTAAAGGGATAAATTATAATATTTAAATAGGGTAAGGATAGTGTAAAAAGGGCCTAAAGTGTAAGAAGTGTGAGAAGTGTATTATAACACTATATATAATACTATATAACACCATATAAACACCGTATAACAATATGTAACACCATATAATGCCATATAACACTATGTAACACTATATAACATTATATAACAAATATAACACTATACATCTATCATAGACATGCTATCAGACAACCTATAGTGTTATATTTGTTATATAATGATATATAGTGTTACATAGTGTTATATGGAATTATATGGTGTTACATATTGTTATACAGTGTTTATATGGTGTTATATAGTATTATATATAGTGTTATAATACACTTCTCACACTTCTCACACTTTGAGCACTTTTTACAGGATCCTCTACCTATTTAAATAAACAAGTTATAAACAATAAATATTAAGATTATATTTAATGTACAACTTTTAACGGATTCGTTACGTGTATTTCTAAACATCTAGGATAATCGTTGTTCTTCGTTCTCTTGGATTTTTCTCAATCTTTACTCGTGCGATAATTCAAGGAATCCTCTTACGCAACCAATGTGAGTATACTCGAACCCATTTTACTTTTAACACTTTTGGGTGCAACATGTATTTTATATAAACACACAAAACTCTTGAAACTATTTGAATCACTCTCTATCCATGTTAAACATGATACTATATGACGCTTGTTAATCTTGTATGTTATGTAAACTTTTCGTGTCTATATGCTCATTAACTTCGTACAAGCCTACCTTAACAATTATAGCGCTATAGGAGTAATGCACCGCCCACGAGTCTTGGGATATTGTTAAGTTAAACATGTTAACCTTCTGTTATTCTTTGGGATAGACTATTTTAACGCATTGGATTCTTGGGTTTGAACATATAGCTTACACCATTTCAACATATTAGTAACTTGCATATTGTGATTCATGTTGGATACGAGCCGTTAAACTATTTTAATCTATTTTATGCTATGTATCAAAGTTGTATACTCGCCAACTTTTTGTTGATCATATTTTAATACATGTTGCAGGTTGATAGACAAGAAACTTGTATTCTAAGTGAAGAAACAAGATTTAGGTGGATCTAGGAACATACTTAGATTAATCTATTTGTTAATGTATGTTTGAAACAATGTTGTTCATATTCTATTCTTGTATGACAATTTTAGCAATTTATGAAATTCAATTTAAATTTATATTGTCACTTAGTGTTATGAAGTTTTGAGCAATTTGTTCGTCTCATCCCGATGTTTCTGCCATTGGTTGGGGTGTGACAGATTGGTATCAAAGCCATAACTATAGGGAATAAGGAAAAGTAGGAATACTTTTACCTAGTCTATAGTTTAAGAGCCTTATTTTTATGTTTTGCTCGAAACTACTTGCATTCCACTCTATTTGTTTCTTATTCATTCTCTTTAGATCTTTTAAACATATATGCCATTTATGCGTTAATACTTGACATGCTATTCTTGTGTGTTAATAATTGCTTTATTATGTGTTAATACTTGTTTTATTGTCCCATTCTTTATGTGCTACTCTTGATATGCTTTCTTATGTGATTATACTCGTTTATTTATTCCTTTAACATACGCCCTTCCTAAGGCATTTTACTCGATTTTACTAAACTCGAAAACTCATATTATACAAACGAGACGACTTCACCAAAATAAGCGTGAAACCCACAATTTGATGAACAACCCTCAATCTACCTATTCTTTTTACACGAAATTCACCATCGAGTTAGGAGTGAAGTCCTCATCTTGATGGAGAATTTCAATTTCAAATTCTAGTGGATCCTCGTCAACGTGTCGAAATTAAATTTTGACCCGACGAGTACCAACCACACTTAGGGGTACTAAGTCGTCAAGTTAGGGGTGAAACCCGCATCTCGTCGACTAGTCCCATTCCTTGATTTTTCGTAAATCCTGCCAAGTCTCGAATTTTCGATTGAATTGAGTCATGTAGTAACCAGAAGGGTGAATATCGTTAACCGACATGTCAGCGAGAGTATTTCACCTATTAGGCCAAAACATGCTTCTCAAATTCAAAAGACTTTTTGACCACTTTGGTTAGTCAAAGTTCCATTTTGGAACCATCCAAGTTTTAATCGAACTTACGTTTTACTATTATCAACTTTATTTGATACAAACCTCTCTTTTCGCATTCGAATTATCCTTGAGATTATTCTTTTTACACAAACATCATGCTAAAACTTTTCATACACATATATATTATCTCACATACATGATTTTATATAAATTTTATTTATTTTTTTTGTAACAACAAATATCATGTTTATACCCAATCATTTATCATTAGTCAAATTCCTAATTATTTTAAAATGCATTGTTTATACAAACGAATTTCTTATCCTACAATCTATTTTCATATAGCTCACACACACAAAATTCTTAACTTTTCCATAGACGCTTGTTTCTCAATATTCAAAATTTCACGAAATGCTACTCATCAACTTAGTCGGTCTAACAAATCCATTGCCCACGAAATTTTGTATTCAACGTAATTATTAAAACAAGCTCATCTCATATCATTAAACTAGAGATTTTCTATTTTAAATTGGGAATCAAACCAACTTTTTCGCACACACCTATAAAATATTACAAATATTATTCAATCATTACTAAAAACTTTTTTCAAAATCAATAAAACATATTATTGAAAACGCTTTTCAACAATCACTAAGTATGTATACCAAATCCTCTTTTTAAGAATCAACGTTTTCACAAAAACCTCTAAACTTCGAATTTCTTCTTTAACACAAGGTCATTTAAAACGATGCAAACTTACTAACTTCTGGAACCTTTTCAAACATCACTCAATACGTCAATTGAACTCAAAAACACGTGGGCAAGGGCCAAACCAACCACCCAAGAATAGAATCGTCGAGCGAAAACACTTGACAACCTCGTGGAAACAACTTTTCTTGCCACCAGACCTTTCTCCATTGATTAGGAATCTGATGCCGTCACTAAACACATTCCTTAAATTGTAGCCATTTTTAAGTGTTTATTTTTTGGTGTCTAATCCGCATATATATCCACATTTCTCTTGATTTTCTTGAATGTATATCTTTTAAATGTCAACATATACACATCTGATTTAGTTTACGTAGATTTTTCAATGCCGAGAACCTCGATCAGAGAGTAAAAAAGGCGTAAGGTTCAAGAAAATCAACACGTGTATATGTTGAGATTTAAGAGATATACAGAAAAGAAAATCAAGAGCAATGGTGATATATATGCGGATAAGACACCAAAAAATAAACACTCAAAAAATGGCTACAATTTAAGGAATTTGTTTAGTGACGACATCATATTCCTAATTGATGGGGAAAGGTCTGGTGGCAAGGCTGCTTCCAGGAGGTTGTCAAGTGTTTGTGCTCGGCGATTCCATTCTTGGGTGGTTGGTTTAGCCCTTGTTCCTGTAACTCGAATCCTAGCCCGGTATATCCCATTTTAGTTTTACACCATTGTGAACCTTACGCCTTTTTTACACTCTGATCGAGATTCTCGGCATTGAAAAATCTTCGTAAACTAAATCACATGTGTATATGTTGACATTTAAGAGATATACAGTCAAGAAAATCTAGAGCAATGGTGATATATATGCGGATTAGACACCAAAAAATAAACACTCAAAAAATGGCTACAATTTAAGGAATTTGATTAGTGATAGCATCAGAGTCCTAATTGATGGAGAAAGTTCTGGTAGCAAGAAAAGATGCTTCTAGGAGGTTGTTAAGTGTTTTCGCTCAACGATTCCATTCTTGGGTGGTTGGTTTGGCCCTTGTTCCTGTAACTCAAATCCTAGCCCGTTATATCCCATTTTAGTTTTGCACCATTGTGAACCTTACGCCTTTTTTACTCTCTGATCGAGGTTCTCGGCATTGAAAATTCTTCGTAAACTAAATCACACGTGTATATGTTGACATTTAAGAGATATACAGTCAAGAAAATCAAGAGTAATGGTGTTATATATGCGGATTAGACACCAAAAAGTAAGCACTCAAAAAATGGTTACAATTTAAGGAATGTGTTTAGTGACGGCATCAGATTTGTAATTGTCAGATGTTTTCGCTCGACGATTCTATTTTTAGGTGGTTGGTTTGGCCCTTGTTCCTGTGACTCGAATCCTAGCCCAGTATATCCCATTTCAATTTTACACCACTGTGAACCTTACGCATTTTTACTCGCTGATCGAGGTTCTTGGCATTGAAAAATTTTCGTAAACTAAAACACACATGTATATGTTGACATTTAAGAGATATATAGTCAAGAAATCAAGAGCAATTGTGATATATATGCGGATTAGACACCAAAAGATAAACACTCAAAAAAATGGCTACAATTTAAGGAATGTGTTTAGTGACGGCATCAGATTCCTAATTGATGGAGAAAGGTCTGGTGGCAAGAAAAGGTGCTTCAAGGAGGTTGTCAAGTGTTTTTGCTCGACGATTCCATTTTTGGGTGGTTGGTTTGGCCCTTGTTCCTGTAACTCGAATCCTAGCCCGGCATATCCCATTTTAGTTTTACACCATAGTGAACCTAACGCCTTTTTTACTCTCTGATCGAGGTTCTCAGCGTTGAAAAATCTCCGTAAACTAAATCACACGTGTATATGTTGACATTTAAGAGATATACAGTCAAGAAAATCAAGAGCAATGGTGATATATATGCGGATTAGACACCAAAAAATAAACACTCAAAAAATGGCTACAATTTAAGGAATGTGTTTTGTGACGACATCATATTCCTAATTGATGGAGAAAGGTCTGGCAGCAAGAAAAGATGCTTTCAGGAGGTTGTCAAGTATTTTCGCTTGACGATTCCATTCTTGGCTGGTTGGTTTGGCCCTTGTTACTGTAACTCGAATCCTAGCCCGGTATATCCCATTTTAGTTTTACACCATTGTGGACCTTACACCTTTTTTACTCTCTGATCGAGGTTCTCGGCATTGAAAAATCTTCGTAAACTAAATCACACATGTATACGTTGACATTTAAGAGATATACAGTCAAGAAAATCAAGAGGAATGGTGATATATATGCGGATTAGACACAAAACAAAAACACTCAAAAAATGGCTACAATTTAAGGAATGTGTTTAGTGACGGCAACAGATCCCTAATTGATGGAGAAAGGTCTGGTGGCAAGAAAAGCTGCTTCCAGGAGGTTGTCAAGTGTTTTCGCTCTAAGATTCCATTCTTGGGTGGTTGGTTTTGCCCTTGTTTCTGTAACTCGAATCCTAGCCCGGTATATCCCATTTTAGTTTTATACCATTGTGAACGTTACGCCTTTTTTACTCTCTGATCGAGGTTCTCAGCATTGAAAAATCTTCGTAAACAAAATCACACGTGTATATGTTGACATTTAAGAGATATACAGTTAATAAAATCAAGAGCAATGGTGATATATATGCGGATTAGACACCAAAAAATAAACACTCAAACAATGGCCACAATTTAAGGAATTTGTTTAGTGATGGCATCGGATTCCTAATTGACGGAGAAAGGTCTGGTGGCAAGAAAAGCTGCTTCCAGGAGGTTGTCAAGTGTTGTCGCTCGACGATTCCATTCTTGGGTGGTTGGTTTGGCCCTTGTTCCTGTAACTCGAATCCTAGCCCGGTATATCCCATTTTAGTTTTACACAATTGTGAACCTTATGCCTTTTTTACTCTCTGATCGAGGTTCTCGGCATTGAAAAATCTTCGTAAACTAAATCACACGTGTATATGTTGACATTTAAGTGATATATAGAGTCAAGAAAATCTAGAGCAATGGTGATATATATGCGAATTAGACACCAAAAAATAAACACTTAAAAAAAGGCTACAATTTAAGGAATTTGTTTAGTGACGGCATCAGAGCCCTAATTGATGGAGAAAGTTCTGGTGGCAAGAAAAACTGCTTTCAGGAGGTTGTCAAGTGTTTTCGCTCTACGATTCCATTCTTGGGTGGTTGGTTTGGCCCTTGTTCCTGAAACTCGAATCTTAGCCCGCTATATCCCATTTTAGTTTTACACCATTGTGAACCTTACGCCTTTTTTAATCTTTGATCGAGGTTCTCGGCATTAAAAATTCTTCTTAAACTAAATCACTCGTGTATATGATGACATTTAAGAGATACACAGTCAAGAAAATCAAGAGTAATGGTGATATATATGCGGATTAGACACCAAAAAATAAGCACTCAAAAATGGCTACAATTTAAGGAATGTGTTTAGTGACGGCATCAGATTCCTAATTGATGGAGAAAGGTCTGCTGGCAAGAAAAGCTGCTTCCAAGAGGTTGTCAAGTGTTTTCGCTTGACGATTCCATTCTTGGGTGGTTGGTTTGGCCCTTGTTTCTGTAACTCGAATCCTAGCCCGGTATATCCCATTTTAATTTTACACCATTATGAACCTTACGCCTTTTTTACTCCCTGATCGAGGTTCTCGACGTTGAAAATTCTTCGTAAACTAAATCACACGTGTATATGTTGACCATTAAGAGATATACAGTCAAGAAAATCAAGAGCAATTGTGATATTAGACACCAAAAAATAAACACTTAAAAAATGGCGACAATTTAAGGAATGTGTTTAGTGACGACATCAAATTCCTAATTGATGGAGAAAGGTCTGGTGGCAAGAAAAACTGCTTCCAGGAGGTTTTCAAGTGTGTTTGATCGACGATTCCATTCTTGGGTGGTTGGTTTGGCCCTTGTTCCTGTAACTCGATTCCTAGCCCGGTATATCCCATTTTAGTTTTACTCCATTGTGAACCTTACACCTTTTTTACTCTCTGATCGAGGTTCTCGGCATTGAAAAATCTAGGTAAACTAAATCACACGTGTATATGTTGACATTTAAGAGATATACAGTCAAGAAAATAAAGAGCAATGGTGATATATATATGCGGATTAGACACCAAAAAATAAACACTCAAAAAATGGCTACAATTTAAGGAATGTGTTTTGTGACGGCATCAGATTCCTAATTGATGGATAAATGTCAGGAGGCTAGAAAAGCTGCTTCCAGGAGGTTGTCAAGTGTTTTCACTCAACGATTCCATTCTTGGGTGGTTGGTTTGGCCCTTGTTCCCGTAACTCGAATCCTAGCTCGGTATATCCCATTTTAGTTTTACACCATTGTGAACCTTACGCCTTTTTTACTCTCTGGTTGAGGTTCTCGGCATTGAAAAATATTCGTAAACTAATCACACGTGTATATGTTGACATTTAAGAGATATCCAGTCAAGAAAATCAAGTTCAATGGTGATATATATGCGGATTAGACACCAAAAAATAAACACTCAAAAACTGGCTACAATTTAAGGAATGTGTTTATTGACGGCATCAGATTCCTAATAGATGGAGAAAGGTCTGGTGGCAAGAAAAGCTGCTTCCAGGAGGTTGTCAAGTGTTTTCGCTCGACGATTCCATTCTTGGGTGGTTGGTTTGGCCCTTGTTCCTGTAACTCGAATCCTAGCCCGGTATATCCCATTTTAGTTTTATACCATTGTGAACCTTACGCCTTTTTTTCTCTCTGATCGAAGTTCTCGGCATTGAAAAATCTTCGTAAACAAAATCACACGTGTATATGTTGACATTTAAGAGATATATAGTTAAGAAAATCAAGAGCAATGGTGATATATATGTGGATTAGACACCAAAAAATAAACACTCAAAAAATGGCCACATTTTAAGGAATGTGTTTAGTGATGGCATTAGATTCCTAATTGACGGAGAAAGGTCTGGTGGCAAGAAATGCTGCTTCCAGGAGGTTGTCAAGTGTTTTCGCTCGACGATTCCATTCTTGGGTGGTTGGTTTGGCCCTTGTTCCTGTAACTCGAATCCTAGCCCGGTATATCCCATTTTAATTTTACACCATTGTGAACCTTATGCCTTTTTTACTCTCTGATCGAGGTTCTCGGCATTGAAAAATCTTCGTAAACTAAATCACACGTGTATATGTTGACATTTAAGAGATATACAGTCAAGAAAATCTAGAGTAATGGTGATATACATGCGGATTAGACACCAAAAAATAAACACTCAAAAAACGACTACAATTTAAGGAATTTTTTAGTGACGGCATCAGAGTCCTAATTGATGGAGAAAGTTCTGGCGGGAAGAAAAGCTGCTTCCAAGAGGTTGTCAAGTGTTTTCGCTCAACGATTCCATTCTTGGGTGGTTGGTTTGGCCCTTGTTCCTGTAACTCGAATCTTAGCCCGTTATATCCCATTTTAGTTTTACACCATTGTGAACCTTACCCCTTTTTTACTCTTTGATCGAGGTTCTCGGCATTGAAAATTCTTCTTAAACTAAATCACACGTGTATATGATGACATTTAAGAGATACACAGTCAAGACAATCAAGAGTAATGGTGATATATATGCGGATTAGACACCAAAAAATAAGCACTCAAAAATTGGCTACAATTTAAGGAATGTGTTTAGTGGTGGCATCTGATTCCTAATTGATGGAGAAAGGTCTGCTGGCAAGAAAAGCTGCTTCCAAGAGGTTGTCTAGTGTTTTTGCTCGACGATTCCATTCTTGAGTGGTCGGTTTGGCCCTTGTTCCTGTAACTCGAATCCTAGCCCGGTATATCTCATTTTAATTTTACACCATTGTGAACCTTACGCCCTTTTTACTCTCTAATCGAGGTTCACGACATTGAAAATTCTTCGTAAACTAAATCATACGTGTATATGTTGACCTTTAAGAGATATACAATCAAGAAATTCAAGAGCTATTGTGATATATATGCGGATTAGACACCAAAAAATAAACACTAAAAAATAGCTACAATTTAAGGAATGTGTTTAGTGACGGCATCAAATTCCTAATTGATGGAGAAAGGTCTGGTGACAAGAAAAGCTGCTTCCAAGAGGTTTTCAAGTGTGTTCGATCGACGATTCCATTCTTGGGTGGGTGGTTTGGCCCTTGTTCCTGTAACTCGAATCCTAGCCCGATATATCCCATTTTTGTTTTACTCCATTGTGAACCTTACGCCTTTTTTACTCTCTTATCGAGGTTCTCGGCATTGAAAAATCTTGGTAAACTAAATCACACATGTATATGTTGACAATTAAGAGATATATAGTCAAGAAAATCAAGAGCAATGGTGATATATATGCGGATTAGACACCAAAAAATAAACACTAAAAAATGGCTACAATTTAAGGAATGTGTTTATTGACGACATCAGATTCCTAATTGATGGAGAAAGGTCTGGTGGCAAGAAAAGTGTCACGGCCCTCGACCCGGTTTGACCCGTTTCAAGAGCCGCGGGACAGAAATACTGCGGTATTGATTTAATTTGAGTTTAACAGCGGAAACAGGATCGCTTAAAGCTAAAATTTTCTTCCCGATTATTTATTTCACAATTCGGGATAAAACCCCGATAATTTACAATATTATATTTTTACTATAAAAGTGTGATATTACAAAAGTATTTATTTATTTTATATTGAGCCACTATCAGTAAGCTTAGAAATACTCCCCAGCACTTTTCCTGGATTACAACAGATCACCTGAAACATGTTTGAAAAAAAATTTTGTCAGCGGGAAATACTGAGTGAATCATTCTATTTACTAAAATGACACATTTGTTATAATATACAGTATTAAGAGCGATTACAATGTTTCTGATATCAATCCAACTACCCACAGTATTTGTCACTCGAATCTTTACGGTGACTGTGGTCATATCACCATTGGCTGCCCCAATGAATGACGAATATCACTAAATTTAGGTTCGCCCACCTAAAGTGATAAAACTGTAATACTGTGCACAATACCCCACATACCGGCTGTAATTTGGTGATTACAAAGACTTAATCCCCGTAATTATAACTTTGAAATAAAACACTTTTGTAAATAGATTTGATAAAAAAAAAAGAGAATGACTCACATTGCTGATTTAATATGGTCAGAGTCTAATCTATGATTTAGCCTTGTTAACCTAATATAGATAATGCACACAAAACCGGGTTAGTAATCAATCCAGCAATTACGATAATTTACGAAATCAAATTATCACAATGAATGTCAAAATGCAATACTTTGTCCATCGAATTAACGATGATCCATTGAATTAACAATGAACGACAATGTATAATACTTTACCCATCGAATTAACGATGATCCGTTGAATTAACAACGAACGATAAAGTATACTACTTTATCTATCGAATTAACGACAATTCGTCAAATTAATGACGAACGATAAAGTATAACCCTAATGTGGGCGGGATTTAAACATGCATTGGATATCTTGATCTTCGGATAAATGAATCGTAGCAGCGATTGTGCTAATACCCTGTTTTGTAGCAGAATTTCTATACCTAGGGGTTGAATTTTGGAATAACAGATCAAACTCAGTGTATTTGTGAGAATTTGGTCGACGTAAAATGTTCAAAATTCGACTACCAGTGTCTGCTATTTATAGGTGAAAATTTGGAAGCCCTGCGCATCGTAGCCAAATATCCCCTGCGCATCGTATGCCATTTAAACTGGCTGCGCATCGTAGGGCATATCTTGCTACGGTGCGTATGGGTTGAAAAATAGGCTCATAGACTAGCCACGACTGGGACTAGCCTTGCTGAGTTGCTACACTCGAATTTCAGTAATTTGACAACGTATTTTAGTGGATAATTATCCACTAGGGTTTACCCCCCTTGAGTTTTAGGGGCCCTAATCCTGATTCTGAAAATTATGAAATTTTCAGGGTTTGTTCAGAATCACTTGGGTCTCTCAATTAGGGTTTCCTTTTAGACTAATTAATTTAATAAGTATGACTTTTGATGAGAGTTGTTACATTCTACCCACCTTAAGAAAAATCTCGTCCTCGAGATTTACTGGAATAAGTGTGGATATTTTTTCTTCATTTCTGATTCCAGTTCCCAAGTATACTCAGCTCCTCTCTTTGAATTCCACTTTACTTTGACTAAAACTAGTCGTTTGTGTTTGAGAAACTTGATCTTTCGATCCTCAATTTGAAGAGGTTTCTCAACAAATTTCAACTTTTCGTTTACTTCTATATCTCGAAGAGGTACTACCAGAGATTCATCTGATAAGCATTTCTTGAGATTGGATACATGAAATACATTATGTACTCCAGATAATTCTTCTGGTAATTGTAAACGATAAGCTACTGGTCCTATACGTTGGATCACTGGAAATGGTCCTACGTACCTTGGACTTAGCTTTCCTTTCTTTCCAAATCTGACTACTCCTTTCCAAGGAGAAACTTTCAACATTACTCGGTCTCCAACTTGGAATTCTAATGGCTTGCTTCTATTGTCTGCATAACTTTTCTGGCGATCTCGAGCCGTCTTCAATCTTTCCTTGATTTGAGTAATCTTATCAGTTGTTTCTTGCACTATTTCAGGTCCTGATAACTGACTTTCTCCTATTTCTGCCCAGCAAACTGGGGTTCTGCACTTTCTTCCATACAGTGCCTCGAATGGAGCAGTTTCAATGCTTGAATGATAACTATTGTTATAGGAGAATTCAATTAATGGTAAGTGATCATCCCATCTTCCACCAAAGTCTATTACACATGCTCGGAGCATGTCTTCTAGAGTTTGGATCGTCCTTTCACTTTGTCCATCTGTTTGTGGATGATATGCAGTACTCAGGTTTAGTCGAGTTCCCATAGCTTGCTGGAAACTTTTCCAGAAATGAGAAGTAAAACGACTATCTCTATCCGAAACAATGGAGAGTGGAACTCCATGTAAGGATACAACTTCATCTACATACAATTTAGCCAGTCTTTCCATACTAAAGGTTTCTTTTATAGGTAGAAAGTGAGCAGATTTGGTTAATCGATCCACAATTACCCAAATCGCATCATTACCTTTTCTGGTTTTGGGTAACTTAGTAACAAAATCCATTGTTATAAGTTCCCATTTCCATACTGGCATCTCTAACTGTTGTAGTAATCCTGAAGGTTTCTGATGTTCTGCCTTAACTTGTGAGCAAGTAAGACATTTAGAAACATAGCTGGCTATGTCTCTTTTTATTCCTATCCACCAGAAATTCTTCCTTAAGTCTTGGTACATTTTATTGTTTCCTGGGTGCATAGTGTACCTAGATTTATGAGCTTCTTCTAAAATCTTAGGTCTTAAGTCTCCATACTTAGGTACCCAGATTCTACTTTTATGGAATCTCCAAATTCCATCTGCTCCTTGTTCTAATTCCTTGATTCGTCCTTTCATTCATTCAGCATCATCCTTGATTGCTGTTGTTTGGACATTCTTCAATTGTTCCATTAAATCTATTTGTAGATTTAATCTGAGAGCACGAACCCTTCGTTATTTCTCATAATACTTACGACTTAAGGCATCTGCAACTATATTTGCCTTTCCTTCGTGATACTGAATATCACAGTCGTAGTCACTTAATATTTCCATCCATCTCCTTTGCCTCATATTTAACTCTTTTTGCCCAAATATGTATTTTAAACTTTTGTGGTCAGTGTAGACAGTAAATTTACTTCCGTAAAGATAGTGTCTCCAAATCTTAAGGGCAAAAATTACGGCTCCTAATTCCAAATCATGAGTCGTATAATTTTCTTCGTGCTTTTTCAACTGCCTTGATGCGTACGCAATTACCTTCTTGCGTTGCATAAGCACACATCCATATCCAAATTTTGAAGCATCACAATATACTTCAAAATCTTCAGTTCCTTCTGGTAAGGCTAAGATTGGTGCATGGGTTAGTTTCTGTTTCAAAATCCTAAAGGCTTCTTCCTGTTTAGGTCCCCACTCAAACTTAGTGGCTTTACAGGTTAACTTAGTTAATGGTACGGCTATCTTGGAAAAATCCTTAATAAACCGTCTATAGTACCCAGCTAAACCTATAAAACTTCTTATTTCCATTGCTGTTTGTGGAACCTTCCATTTGGTAATTGCCTCTATCTTAGCAGGATCTACATGAATACCTTCATGATTCACCATGTGTCCTAAAAATTGCACTTCCTTTAGCCAAAATTCGCACTTCGATAATTTGGCGTACAACTTTTCTTTTCTTAACAAAGTTAAGAGTGCATGAAGATGTTCACAATGCTCGGTCTGACTTTTGGAATAAATAAGTATATCGTCTATGAAAACAATTACAAATTTATCCAAATACGGTTTACAGATCCTATTCATCATGTCCATGAATGCTGCAGGTGCATTCGTTAACCCGAAGGGCATGACTGTAAACTCGTAATGACCATACCTAGTCCTGAAAGCAGTTTTAGGTATGTCTTCTTCTTGTACCTTCAATTGATGATATCCAGAGCGTAAATCTATCTTAGAAAAATATCTAGCCCCCTGAAGTTGATCAAAAAGATCATCAATCCTAGGTAATGGATATCGATTTTTAATTGTAACCTTATTCAATTCCCTATAATCGATACACATTCTCATTGAACCATCCTTTTTCTTCACAAACAACACTGGCGCTCCCCAAGGGGATGAGCTAGGTTGTATGAATCCTTTACTTAGTAATTCATCTAATTGCTTTTTCAATTCTAACATTTCTGTGGGTGCTAACCGATAAGGTGCCTTGGCTATCGGTGTAGTTCCTGGAATTAAATGAATCCTAAATTCTACTTCCCTATCTGGAGGTAATCCTGGTAACTCTTCTGGAAATATATCAGAGTATTCTGATACTACTGGTATTTCCTTAAGATCTTTTCCTTTAGTGCTAATGATTACTGAAATCATATACACTATTCCTTGTTTTCGTTCATAATTAGCAACTTTCATTACTGATATGAACTTCATGGGTTTCCGTGGTTTATCTCCTGTAATTCTAATCACTTCTCCGGACGGTGATTGAATTTCTATAGAATTCTGATCACAAAGGATTCTAGCATGGTTGGCTACTAACCAATCCATTCCTAATACAACATCAAATTCAGCTAAATTCATCGGCAATAGTCTTGCAGAGAATTTATGTCCTAAAAGTTCTATGTTTCCTTCTTGCAAAACTTTATCTATTCTAACTGAATTTCCGTCTGCTGTTTCAACGGTAAAAATCTGCCTAATATTGGTTAAAGGTAAACTAAGAGCTTGACAGAATGAAGTATTTATAAAACTTTGGTTTGCACCAGAGTCAAATAATACTTTTGCATACACGTTGTGAACTAAGAACGTACCCGCTATCACATCCGGAATAAGTTCTGCTTCTTGCGTGGTCAGCTGAAATGCCCTGGCATTCTTCTTAGTAGTTCCTTCGGTCGCCTTAGGTTTGTTATCTACTGGTTTGACCAATTTAGGACATTCTGTTTTGTAATGCCCAGCTTCACCACAATTAAAACAGATTACTGTTTTCTTTTTACAGTTTTCTTCACGATGTCCTATAGCTTTGCAAAAATTGCAAGTGATATCGCATCTTCCATAATGCTTCTTTTTGCATTTCCTGCAGAATGACGTACCTTGAGATTGCCCTGTTCCTTTTCTCTTGAAGCTGTTATTATTACCCACACGAAATCCTTGGGTAATTTTCTGAGCTAGTGCCTTCTTCCTATCTTCATCTCTTGTGCGCACCAATTCATCGGTCAGAGTGTTGGCTAATTCTACCGCATCGTCAATAGTGCGAGGTCTCGCAGCTTTAACAATATTGTGGATTTCGCTAATTAGCCCCCAAATATAGCGAGAAATAAGTACCGGTTCTGGCGAAGCCAATGTTGGTACTACTCTTGCATATTCGAAGAATGTCGAGGTATAACCGCGACAGTCCACACTCATCATCCGATGATTTAGAAATTTATTCGACATCTGTTCTTTCTCATACTCGGGACAGAATTTTCTTTCCACCAAACCTTTAAATTCTTCCCAAGTCATAGCATAAGCTATTGCTCTTCCTTTTGATTGTAACACAGTATTCCACCACTCGAGTGCTCCTTCTTTGAACAGATTGGATGAATACATAACCTGATCATCTTTACCACATTTACTTATTGCAATAACTGCTTCGGTTTTCTCTAACCAACGCAGTGATGCAGTTGCTCCTTCATTGCCTGCAAATTCATTGGGTTTACAAGCAATGAATTCTTTGAAAGTGCAACCAGGCGTTGCAGTTTTCATTTTCTTGGTTAATGGAGCTTGATGTGGTTCCTTATTATGGTTAACATGATTATTGCCTCCATTTACACTATTACTGAAGTTATCTTCAGTAATCTGTTTGCTCGGAACAATTTGTTGCGGTTCGGGTGGATTCTTTATAGCAGCGACGAATGCTGGAATAGCATTGGCTATCCCTTGAGCAACAATGTTTTCGATATCTTGCCGAGTCATATATTGATCTCTTGAATGTTGTTCAGAATGATTAACTTCATTAATAGGTTCATCATTACTGTTTGCCATCTGATAATGTATATATATAAATTTTATTAGTAACTGACAAATAATAATTATATACAAATAATCAGAAAATTGTATAATACAAATATAGTCAAAACAATCGATCTTTCGATTTCATTTATATATTTATTATGCATCATTACTCACAGATATCATACAGAGTTTTATTGATTATTTACAGACTAACTTGATTAGTACTATTATACAACTATCATTTTATCTCCGTTCTAACTTTTGTTACTTGTTGTTAAAAACGCATTTCCCTCTCGTCGTACTTCCAAGCAATCTGTCCACCTATCTCCCTCATTCTATTTCCCATATCAAACAACTCTTCGCCAAAGTGGCGAAGTTCGGCCATGTTTTCAGTGCTCATGGGTGGATTAGGTAATGGTTCTGGATCGAATTGTGGAAGAAAAGTGTAAGGATCATTGACAATATTTTGAAATTGCCAATCGTTTGTCCACCATTCGTCCATTCCTATGGGTTGGGAATGAACTATTGGATCTGGAATTGCTGCTGATTCCCAATTCATAGGGAATTGGTTTTCAATAGGATAGGTAAAAAGATTTGTCTGGACAGGCTGAATTGTCTCACAGTTTTCTAACAGAAAATCTATCTCATCTTGAAAAGTTCTTTCCTGGGTTGGATTGGAACTCTCCCCGATTTCTCTCTGAGCTGGTATAGACCCTTGCCCCACTTCCATTATTACTTCTTTAGTAATTTCCTCCATTTGGACTTCTATTTCCTTATCCTTCTTTTTGTCTCCAGTTTCCATTTCTTGCGGTTTGGAATTCTCTCCAGTTATGACTTCTTTTCCCTTTTTCAAAGGATTACTTATTTTGGGCAGTTTCTTGGCTGGCTTCTTCTTACGGATTTTCCTCCATCCCACATAAGTTCTTTTCTTTTGTTTTGGCTTGCTCAGGGGTGGAACCTTGAATTCTACTGGTTGTTCAACATCAGGATAGTAGCTAATATATTCTTTGGAAGCTTCAACATTTACAGGATACAGATTAAGATTCTGAAAATCTTCGGATATCTCACTCATGCTGATATAGCATATACGCAAAATGCATAAAATACTAAATTAAAATTTACAAATAAACTTTGTAATTTATTTCACACAGTGTACTAGTTGATTTACAAAATAACTGACAACCACACTTAGGTTTCAAATTTTATTTATCACACAAGGTTTCTAGATTTATGAGAATAGAGTGCTACACTTTAAAGATTTATATTTTCTGCTACAGTAGCTAGCATATATAAATTTGCCCATTTCTCATCTAGTTTATCTTCCCAAGGTGATTTATCAATTAATTCCTGAGTTTCCCGTTTAATCCTCTTTTCTTGGATTTTCTCTTTACTTTTCTTAATAATCATTTCCCTCCTTCGAGGAGAAAGTGATTCCTCGTATTGTGCCTTACGCACGAATATTCCTTCTTCAGGAATTTCAGACTGACTTGAGGATTTGGTTCGGGATGAACTTCCTTTTTCATTAGATGATTTCTCTAATTTAAGATAAATGCTTGACAGCTTTTTCTTACCCATACTGTAACTAACAAATAATCAAATAGTCAGTTAATAATACAAATAATCACATAACAGTAATCAGAAAATTAAGTATTTCTAAATACTTAATTAACTTAACCCAGTGGCTGTAATCAGGAAAAATGGAGCATTTCTGAATACTCAATCAGCTTAACCCAGTGGCTCTGATACCACCTTTTTCTGTCACGGCCCTCGACCCGGTTTGACCCGTTTCAAGAGCCGCGGGACAGAAATAATGCGGTATTGATTTAATTTGAGTTTAACAGCGGAAACAGGATCGCTTAAAGCTAAAATTTTCTTCCCGATTATTTATTTCACAATTCGGGATAAAACCCCGATAATTTACAATATTATATTTTTACTATAAAAGTGTGATATTACAAAAGTATTTATTTATTTTATATTGAGCCACTATCAGTAAGCTTAGAAATACTCCCCAGCACTTTTCCTGGATTACAACAGATCACCTGAAACATGTTTGAAAAAAAATTTTGTCAGCGGGAAATACCGAGTGAATCATTCTATTTACTAAAATGACACATTTGTTATAATATACAGTATTAAGAGCGATTACAATGTTTCTGATATCAATCCAACTACCCACAGTATTTGTCACTCGAATCTTTACGGTGACTGTGGTCATATCACCATTGGCTGCCCCAATGAATGACGAATATCACTAAATTTAGGTTCGCCCACCTAAAGTGATAAAACTGTAATACTGTGCACAATACCCCACATACCGGCTGTAATTTGGTGATTACAAAGACTTAATCCCCGTAATTATAACTTTGAAATAAAACACTTTTGTAAATAGATTTGATAAAAAAAAAGAGAATGACTCACATTGCTGATTTAATATGGTCAGAGTCTAATCTATGATTTAGCCTTGTTAACCTAATATAGATAATGCACACAAAACCGGGTTAGTAATCAATCCAGCAATTACGATAATTTACGAAATCAAATTATCACAATGAATGTCAAAATGCAATACTTTGTCCATCGAATTAACGATGATCCATTGAATTAACAATGAACGACAATGTATAATACTTTACCCATCGAATTAACGATGATCCGTTGAATTAACAACGAACGATAAAGTATACTACTTTATCTATCGAATTAACGACAATTCGTCAAATTAATGACGAACGATAAAGTATAACCCTAATGTGGGCGGCATTTAAACATGCATTGGATATCTTGATCTTCGGATAAATGAATCGTAGCAGCGATTGTGCTAATACCCTGTTTTGTAGCAGAATTTCTATACCCAGGGGTTGAATTTTGGAATAACAGATCAAACTCAGTGTATTTGTGAGAATTTGGTCGACGTAAAATGTTCAAAATTCGACTACCAGTGTCTGCTATTTATAGGTGAAAATTTGGAAGCCCTGCGCATCGTAGCCAAATATCCCCTGCGCATCGTATGCCATTTAAACTGGCTGCGCATCGTAGGGCATATCTTGCTACGGTGCGTATGGGTTGAAAAATAGGCTCATAGACTAGCCACGACTGGGACTAGCCTTGCTGAGTTGCTACACTCGAATTTCAGTAATTTGACAACGTATTTTAGTGGATAATTATCCACTAGGGTTTACCCCCCTTGAGTTTTAGGGGCCCTAATCCTGATTCTGAAAATTATGAAATTTTCAGGGTTTGTTCAGAATCACTTGGGTCTCTCAATTAGGGTTTCCTTTTAGACTAATTAATTTAATAAGTATGACTTTTGATGAGAGTTGTTACAAAAAGCTACTTCCAGGAGGTTGTCAAGTGTTTTCGCTCGACGATTCCATTCTTGTGTGGTTGGTTTGGCACTTGTACTTGTAACACGAATCCTAGCACGGTATATCCCATTTTAGTTTTACACCATTGTGAACCTTACACCTTTTTTACTCTCTGATCGAGGTTCTCGGCCTTGAAAAATCTTCGTAAACTTAATCACACGTGTATATGTTGACATTTAAGAGATATACAGTCAAGAAAATCAAGAGCAATGGTGATATATATGCGGATTAGACTCCAAAAAATAAACAGTCAAATAATGGCTACAATTTAAGGAATGTGTTTAGTGACGGCATCAGATTCCTAATTGATGGAGAAAGGTCTGGTGGCAAGATAAGCTGCTTCCAGGAGGTTGTCAAGTGTTTTCCCTCGACGATTCCATTCTTGGGTGGTTGGTTTAGCCCCTGTTCCTGTAACTCGAATCCTAGCCCCGTATATCCCATTTTAGTTTTACACCATTGTGAACCTTATGCCTTATTTAATCTCTCATCGAGGTTCTCGGCATTGAAAAATCTTCGTAGACTATATCACACGTGTATATGTTGATATTTAAGAGATACACAGTTAAGAAAATCAAGACCAATGGTGATATATATGCAGATTACACACAAAAAATAAACACTAAAGAAATGGCTACAATTTAAGGAATGTGTTTAGTGACGACATCAGATTTCTAATTGACGGAGAAAGGTCTGGTGTCAAGAAAAGCTGTCAAGTGTTTTCCCTCGACGATTCCCTTCTTGGGTGATTAGTTTGGCCCTTTTTCCTGTAACTCGAATCCTAGCCCGATATATCCCATTTTAATTTTACACCATTGTGAACCTTACGCCTTTTTTACTCTCTGATCGAGGTAATCGGCATTGAAAAATCTTCGTAAACTAAATCACATGTGTATATGTAGATATTTAAGAGATATACAGTCATGAAAATCAAGGGCAATGGAGATATATATGCAGATTAGACAAAAAAAACACTCAATAAATGGCTACAATTTAAAGAATGTGTTTAGTGACGACATCAAATTCCTAATTGATAGGGAAAGGTCTTGTGGCAAAAAAAGCTGCTTCTTGGAGGTTGTCAAGTATTTTCGCTCGAGGATTCCATTCTTGGGTGGTTGGTTTGGCTCTTGTTCCTGTAACTCGAATCCTAGTCCGGTATATCGGATTTTAATTTTTCACCATTGTGAGCTTTACGCCTTTTTTACTCTCTGATCGAGGTTCTCGGTA
Source organism: Helianthus tuberosus (assembly GCA_030545235.1). Lineage (NCBI taxonomy): Eukaryota > Viridiplantae > Streptophyta > Magnoliopsida > Asterales > Asteraceae > Helianthus > Helianthus tuberosus. The sequence goes on along the minus strand of CM060370.1, from coordinate 21,997,136 downwards.
TTGAAAAATCTTCGTAAACTAAATCGCACGTGTATATGTTGACATTTAAGAGATATACAGTAAGGAAAATCATGGGTAATGTTGATATATATGCGGATTAGACGAAAAAAAAACACTCAACAAATGGCTACAATTTAAGGATTGTGTTTAGTGATGGCATCAGATTTCTAATTGACGGAGAAAGGTCTGGTGTCAAGAAAAGCTGCTTCTAGGAGGTTGTTAAGTGTTTTCGCTCGACGGTTCCATTCTTGGGTGGTTGGTTTGGCCCTTGTTCCTGTAACTCGAATCCTAGCTCGGTATATCCAATTTTAATTTTACACCATTGTGAACCTTACGCCTTTTTTACTCTCTGATCGAGGTTCTCGGCGTTGAAAAATATTCGTAAACTAAATCACACGTGTATATGTTGACATTTAAGACATTTATAGTCAAGAAAATCAAGGGCAATGGTGATATATATGCGGATTAGATACAAAAAAAACACCCAACAAATGGCTACAATTTAAAGAATGTGTTTAGTGACGGCATCAGATTCCTAATTGATGGAGAATGGTCTGGTGGAAAGAAAAGCTGCTTCTAGGAGGTTGTCAAGTGTTTTCGCTCGACGATTCCATTCTTGGGTGGTTGGTTTGGCCCTTGTTCCTGTAACTCGAATCCTAGCCCGGTATATCCCAATTTAATTTTACACCATTGAGAAGCTTACGCCTTTTTTACTCTCTGATCGACGTTCTCGGCATTGAAAAATCTTCGTAAACTAAATCACACGTGTATATGTTATCATTTAAGAGATATACAGTCAAGAAAATCAAGGGCAATGGTGATATATATGCGGATTAGACACAAAAAAAAAACACTCAACAAATGGCTACAATTTAAGGAATGTGTTTAGTGACGACATCAGATTCCTAATTGATGGAGAAAGGTCTGGTGGCAAGAAAAGCTGCTTCTAGGAGGTTGTCAAGTGTTTTCTCTCGACGATTCCATTCTTGGGTGGTTGGTTTGGCCCTTGTTCCTGTAACTCGAATCCTAGCCCGGTATATCCCATTTTAATTTTACACCATTGTGAACCTTACGCCTTTTTTACTCTCTGATCGAGGTTCTCGGCATTGAAAATCTTCGTAAACTAAATCACACGTGTATATTTTGACATTTAAGAGATATAAAGTCAAGAAAATCAAGGGCAATGGTGATATATATGCAGATTAGACACAAAAAAAAACACTCAACAAATGGCTACAATTTAAGGAATGCGTTTAGTGACAGCATCAAATACGTAATTGATGGAGAAAGGTCTGGTGGCAAGAAAAGGTGCTTCTAGGAGGTTGTCAAGTGTTTTCGCTCGATGATTCCATTCTTGGGTGGTTGGTTTGGCCCTTGTTCCTGTAACTCGAATCCTAGCCCAGTATATCCCATTTTAATTTTAAACCATTGTGAACCATACGCCTTTTTTATTCTCTGATCGAGGTTCTCGGCATTGAAAAATCTTCGTAAACTAAATCACACGTGTATATGTTGACATTTAAGAGATACACAGTCAAGAAAATCAAGGGCAATGGTGATATATATGCGGATTAGACACAAAAAAACACTCAACAAATGGCTACAATTTAAGGAATGTGTTTAGTGACGGCATCATATTCCTAATTGATGTAGAAAGGTCTGGTGGCAAAAAAGCTGATTCTCGGAGGTTGTCAAGTGTTTTCGATTGACGTTTCCATTCTTGGGTGGTTAGTTTTGCCCTTGTACTTGTAACTAGAATCCTAGCCCGGTATCCCATTTTAATTTTACACCATTGTGAACCTTACGCCTTTTTTAATCTCTGATCGAGGTTCTCGGCATTGAAAAATCTTCGTAAACTAAATCACACGTGTATATGTTGACCATTAAGAGATATACAGTCAAGAAAATCAAGAGCAATTGTGATATTAGACACCAAAAAATAAACACTTAAAAAATGGCGACAATTTAAGGAATGTGTTTAGTGACGACATCAAATTCCTAATTGTTGGAGAAAGGTCTGGTGGCAAGAAAAGCTGCTTCCAGGAGGTTTTCAAGTGTGTTTGATCGACGATTCCATTCTTGGGTGGTTGGTTTTGCCCTTGTACTTGTAACTAGAATCCTAGCCCGGTATCCCATTTTAATTTTACACCATTGTGAACCTTACGCCTTTTTTAATGTCTGATCGAGGTTCTCGGCATTGAAAAATCTTCGTAAACTAAATCACACGTGTATATGTTGACCATTAAGAGATATACAGTCAAGAAAATCAAGAGCAATTGTGATATTAGACACCAAAAAATAAACACTTAAAAAATGGCGACAATTTAAGGAATGTGTTTAGTGACGACATCAAATTCCTAATTGTTGGAGAAAGGTCTGGTGGCAAGAAAAGCTGCTTCCAGGAGGTTTTCAAGTGTGTTTGATCGACGATTCCATTCTTGGGTGGTTGGTTTGGCCCTTGTTCCTGTAACTCGATTCCTAGCCCGGTATATCCCATTTTAGTTTTACTGCATTGTGAACCTTACACCTTTTTTACTCTCTGATCGAGGTTCTCGGCATTGAAAAATCTAGGTAAACTAAATCACACGTGTATATGTTGACATTTAAGAGATATACAGTCATGAAAATCAAGGGCAATGGTGATATATATGCGGATTAGACACCAAAAAAAAAACACACAAACAACCAATGGCTACAATTTAAGGAATGTGTTTAGTGATGACATCAGATTACTAATTGATGGAGAAAATGTCTGGTGGTAAGAAAAGCTGCTTCTAGGAGGTTGTGAAGTGTTTTCGCTAGACGATTCCATTCTTGGGTGGTTGGTTTGGCCCTTGTTCCTGTAACTCGAATCCTAGCCCGGTATATCCCATTTTAACTTTACACTATTGTGAACCTTACGCCTTTTTTACTCTCTGATCGAGGTTCTCGGCATCGAAAAATCTTCGTAAACCAAATCACACGTGTATATTTTAACATTTAATAGATATACACTCAAGAAAATCAAGGGCAATAGTGATATATATGCGGATAAGACACCAAAAAAAACACTCAACAAATGGCTACAATTTAAGGAATGTGTTTAGTGACGGCAACAGATTCCTAATTGATTGAGAAAGGTCTGGTGGCAAGAAAAGCTGCTTCTAGGGGGTTGTCAAATGTTTTCGCTCGACGATTCCTTTCTTGGGTGGTTGGTTTGGCCCTTGTACTTGTAACTCGAATCCTAGCCCGGTATATCCCATTTTAATTTTACACCATTGTGAACCTTACGCCTTTTTTACTCTCTGATCGAGGTTCTCTGTATTGAAAGATCTTCGTAAACCAAATCACACGTGTATATGTTGATATTTAAGAGATATACAGTCAAGAAAATCAAGGGCAATGGTGATATATATGCGGACTAGACAAAGAAAAAAACACACTCAACAAATGGCTACAATTTAAGGAATGTGTTTAGTGACGGCAATAGATTCCTAATTAATGGAGAAAGGTCTGGTGGCAAGAGAAGCTGCTTCTAGGAGGTTGTCAACTGTTTTCGCTCGACGATTCCATTCTTGGGTGGTTGGTTTAGCCCTTGTTCCTGTAACTCGAATCCTAGCCCGGTAAATCCCATTTTAATTTTACACCATTGTGAACCTTACGCCTTTTTAACTCTCTGATCGAGGTTCTCGGCATTGAAAAATCTTTGTAACCTAAATCACACGTGCATATCTTGACACTTAAGAGATATACAGTCAAGAAAATCTAGGGCAATGGTGATATATATGCGGATGAGACACAAAAAAAAAAACACTCAACAAATGGTTACGATTTAAGGAATGTGTTTAGTGACGGCATCAGATTCCTAATTGATGGAGAAATTTCTGGTGGCAAGAAAAACTGCTTCTAGGAGGTTGTCAAGTGTTTTCGCTCGACGATTCCATTCTTGGGTGGTTGGTTTGGCCCTTGTTCCTGTAACTCGAATCCTAGCCCGGTATATCCCATTTTAACTTTACACCATTGTGAACCTTACGCCTTTTTTACTCTCTGATCGAGGTTCTCGGCATTGAAAAATCTTCGTAAACCGAATCAGACATGTATATGTTGACATTTAAGAGATATACAGTCAAGGAAATTAAGGGCAATGGTGATATATATGCGGATTAGACACAAAAAAAAACACTCAACAAATGGCTACAATTTAATGAATGTGTTTAGTGACGGCATCAGATTCCTAATTGATGGAGAAAGGTCTGGTGGCAAGAAAAACTGCTTCTACGAGGTTGTCAAGTGTTTTCGCTCGACGATTCCATTCTTGGGTGGTTGGTTTGGACCTTGTTCCTCTAACTCGAATCCTAGCCCGATATATCCAATTTTAATTTTACACCATTGTGAACCTTACGCCCTTTTTACTTTCTGATTGAGGTTCTCGGCATTGAAAAATCTTCGAAAACTAAATCACACGTGTATATGTTGACATTTAAGAGATATACAGTCAAGAAAATCAAGGGCAATGGTGATATATATGCGGATTAGACAAAAAAAACACTCAACAAATGACTACAATTTAAGGAATGTGTTTAGTGACGACATCAGATTCTTAATTGATTGAGAAAGGTCTGGTGACAAGAAAAGCTGCTTCTAGGAGGTTGTCAAGTGTTTTCGCTCGACGATTCCGTTCTTGGGTGGTTGGTTTGGCCCTTGTTGCTGTAACTCGAATCCAAGCCCAGTATATCCCATTTTAATTTTACACAATTGTAAACCTTACGACTTTTTTACTCTCTGATCAAGGTTGTCGGCAATGAAAAATCTTCGTAAACTAAATCACACGTGTATATGTTGACATTTAAGAGATATACAGTCAAGAAAATCATGGGCAATGGTGATATATATGCGGATTAGACACAAAAAAAAAAAACCCTCAACAAATGGCTAAAATTTTAGGAATGTGTTTAGTGACGACATCAGATTCCTAATTGATGGAGAAAGGTCTGGTGGCAAGAAAAGCTGCTTCTAGGAGGTTTTCAAGTGTTTTCGCTCGACGATTCCATTCTTGGGTGGTTGTTTTGGCCCTTGTTTCTGTAACTCGAATCCTAGCCCGGTATATCCCATTTTTATTTTACACCATTGTGAACCTTACGTCTTTTTTACTCTCTGATCGATGTTCTGGGCACTGAAAAATCTTTGTAAACTAAATCACACGTGTATCTGTTGATATTTAAGAGATATACAGTCAAGAAAATCAAGGGCAATGGTGATATATATGCAGATTAGACACAAAAAAAACACTCAACAAATGGCTACAATTTAAGGAATGTGATTAGTGACGACATCAGATTCCTAATTGATTGAGAAAAGTCTGGTGGCAAGAAAAGCTGCTTCTAGGAGGTTGTCAAGTGTTTTCGCTCGACGATTCCATTCTTGGGTGGTTGGTTTGGCCCTTGTTCCTGTAACTCGAATCCAAGCCCGGTATATCCCATTTTAATTTTACACAATTGTGAACCTTACGTCTTTTTTACTCTCTGATCGAGGTTCTCGGCAATGAAAAATCTTCGTAAACTAAATCACACGAGTATACGTTGACATTTAAGAGATATACAGTCAAGAAAATCATGGGTAATGGTGATATATATGTGGATTAGTCACAAAAAAAACACTCAACAAATGGCTACAATTTAAGGAATGTGTTTAGTGACGGCATCAGATACCTAATTGATGGAGAAAGGTCTGGTGGCAAGAAAAGCTGCTTCTAAGAGGTTTTCAAGTGTTTTCGCTCGACGATTCCATTCTTGGGTGGTTGTTTTGCCCTTGTTTCTGTAACTCGAATCCTAGCCCGGTATATCCCATTTTAATTTTACACCATTGTGAACCTTACGCCTTTTTTATTCTCTGATCGAGGTTCTCGGCACTGAAAAATATTCGTAAACTAAATCACACGTGTATCTGTTGACATTTAAGAGATATACAGTCAAGAAAATCAAGGGCAATGGTGATATATATGCAGATTAGACACAAAAAAAACACTCAACAAATGGCTACAATTTAAGGAATGTGATTAGTGACGACATCAGATTCCTAATTGATTGAGAAAAGTCTGGTGGCAAGAAAAGCTGCTTCTAGGAGGTTGTCAAGTGTTTTCGCTCGACGATTCCATTCTTGGGTGGTTGGTTTGGCCCTTGTTCCTGTAACTCGAATCCAAGCCCGGTATATCCCATTTTAATTTTACACAATTGTGAACCTTACGCCTTTTTTACTCTCTGATCGAGGTTCTCGGCAATGAAAAATCTTCGTAAACTAAATCACACGAGTATACGTTGACATTTAAGAGATATACAGTCAAGAAAATCATGGGTAATGGTGATATATATGTGGATTAGTCACAAAAAAAACACTCAACAAATGGCTACAATTTAAGGAATGTGTTTAGTGCTGGCATCAGATTGCTAATTGATTGAGAAAGGTGCGGTGGCAAGAAAAGCTGCTTCTGGGAGGTTGTCAAGTGTTTTCGCTCGACGATTCCAGTCTTGGGTGGTTGGTTTGGCCCTTGTTCCAGTAACTCGAATCCTAGCCTGATATATCCCATTTTAATTTTACACCATTGTCAACGTTACGCCTTTTTTACTCCCTGATCGAGGTTCTCAGCATTGAAAAATCTCCGTAAACTAAATCACACGTGTATATGTTGACATTTAAGAGACATACAGTCAAGAAAATCAAGGGCAATGGTGATATATATGCGGATTAGACGAAAAAAAACACTCAACAAATGGCTACAATTTAATGAATGTGCTTAGTGACGGCATCAGATTCCTAATTGATGGAGGAAGGTCTGGTGGCAAGAAAAACTGCTTCTACGAGGTTGTCAAGTGTTTTCGCTCGACGATTCCATTCTTGGGTGGTTGGTTTGGACCTTGTTCCTCTAACTCGAATCCTAGCCCGATATATCCAATTTTAATTTTACACCATTGTGAACCTTACGCCCTTTTTACTTTCTGATTGAGGTTCTCGGCATTGAAAAATCTTCGAAAACTAAATCACACGTGTATATGTTGACATTTAAGAGATATACAGTCAAGAAAATCAAGGGCAATGGTGATATATATGCGGATTAGACAAAAAAAACACTCAACAAATGACTACAATTTAAGGAATGTGTTTAGTGACGACATCAGATTCTTAATTGATTGAGTGTTAGGCCCTAAAGTGTGAGACTGACGCATCAAATTAATACAACAAGCTATGGTTACGAGCTGGGTCTTACTGGGTTAGTTTATATTAGGTTGTGGACCTTTATAGGTCACTTGGGCCAAGCTTTAGGCCATGTGGGCCAAGCAGGCCCAAGGGAAGCCCATGTAGGGAAGTGGGCTTGTCCATGTATATAAACAAGTTTTCAACTTGTTTTTAGGTTTGAACTTCTTGGAGCCTCAGTTACTGAAATTCTAGAGTTCAGAGAGAGGTGATTCGATTGTGGTGTAGGACACTTGTACTAGACGGTTTTGCTTATTCATGTAATAGAATCGTGTGCAAGTGTTGAAAGTGATTCCGGTATTGTTCTTCGTATTTCTTGCTTTTTGTGTTTATTCTTGAATCTCACCAAGTTTGGATTCCGCACAAACTTGGTGATTGTTTGATATCATTGAAAGATCCGGTCTACGGGATTTACAAGTGGTATCAGAGCCTTTAGAACCTATTTCTAGGCTCGGTGTGATATCAAAGATTCAAGATTTTAAAATTTTTGTTTGTCGTGTTCATGTTGTTCTTTGGGTTTCAAGTCACGTTCAAAAAAAAAAAAAATCTAAGAAATTGTGATAATTTGCTCGGAAGTGTTTTGTGTAATCTGTTATAAGATAAACAAAATTTTCGAAATTTTTTAAAAAAATTCATTAATCTTTCAAAAGGTTATACGAATCCCTTAAATTTCGAGCAATTGGTTTGACTTTTATAAGTTTCCTTTAAAAAAAAAAAAATATATCAGTTATCATATTTTTTTTGATTCATTAAAACACGTGTAAAGGTCTGGTCTCGAGTTATCAACTTTATATTCACGGTTTCGACTCCAGTTAACAGTCTCGAGTTACCACATACACAGTTTCCGACCTGCGCCGTTCCGACTCGCAATCTTCTCCGACAACAAGCAATCATCTTCGTTCACCATTACATCTTCATTCCGGCCAGTGTACACCGCTCCTCTCCGACTCGAAACCACCTCCTACTCACTTTCTGTTCTCGAGTCGCAATCAGCAAAGATTTAGAGTCGCAACCTCCGCAGTCGCAATCACAAGGTCTCGAGTAGCAACCACCGTTTCGGCTCATCCTGTTTGGTTTCGACTCGCAACCATCTACGGTTTCGGCTCATCTTGCTTTGGTTTCGACTCGCAACCATCCACGGTTACGAGTCGCAACCGAGATCTCGAGTCATCACGTTTTATTTTCGAGTCGTAATCATCAACGGTCATCGTTCATCATCATCTTCATCATCACGACCACAAATCGCCGGAACCTGCAACTCCGTCTCCGGTATACCGTCATCACCGTGCCATCTCCGCTAACCACCTTCGACATTACCCACCTGCAACGAACAAGACAACTACCACTACCAACTCCGTTCACATCCATCATCGTCATCCGCCACCATCGTCATTGACCTGCTTCGTCACTTCCGACGACAACCACCTTCACCATCTCTGGTCGTCGTCATCACCTTCGCCGGAGTACCACACCCTAACCACCTGCAACAACGGACGTCATTTGCGTTTGAAATTAGGGTTTTGGTTCGGTAGTTTTTAGACGAAGAAGACAACTCTGCTCCTTTAAGTTTTTTTTATATAATTATAATATTAATAATCATTATATAATAATTGATTAATCATTTAGTAATAATTACCTAATCATTAGTTACTTATAAAAATAATAACTATTTGTATACTTTTATCAATTTAAAAAAAATATAAATAAAAAATAATTATAATTAGGTTTTCTTATATAAAAAAAAAAAATAATAATAATAAAAAAAAGGGGTGAGTTTGGTTGTGTCAAGTTTTGACAGGGTTTTGAGGTGTGGTTCAGAAAGCGGGTTCATTCGCGTGCTAAGGATTTGAGTTAGCGAGTACACGGGTTCTCGCTTTGGGCTTGTATTGAGGAAATAGTTAAAAGATCACATTTTTTTGGGGATCACTTCTTAAAAATGTCTTCTAAGAAAGAGGTGCTTGAGCAAGAACTCGAAGGATTCGGATATTTTTCTGGTGAATCTATAGAAGCACTTACAGGCCGGTTCGCTAAACTGCTCTCTGAAATGGAGAAGGAAGAGATGGTGGTGTCTACTCGCATGAGCAACAGAAAGCTTCTGGATGCTATAAAAGGGATTCCAGATCAGGCGAACTGTAGTTGGTTTCGCAATGTTAATCAGATATTAGTGACAACTGACTGCGCCTGTTACAAAATGAAGTCAGATGAGTTAATCTCACTCATCAAATCATATGACAATGCTGACAAGCAGTCTACTCAAGGCAACACATCTGCTGCTACTTGCTCATCCACACAAAATTCAGCATTTATGTTTAACAAACCCCTGGCTCAAGGAATTACTAAAGAACGTGAAGAGATAATTTCTGTCTTTTGCACTCCTGAGTGTAGAGAAAGAAATGAGGCATCTCGGTTACATAACGCTGAGCTAATTCAAAATTACAATGATATAAAGAATAAAAATTTTACTTTATCAAAGAATGAAAAGCTTTATAAAGATAAGATTGAAGCTCAGCGTAAAGACATCGTTAAACTCAAGGATGATGTAAGTGTGAAATCATCTCAGCTCTTATATGTTCAGGAGAAATTGTGCGCTGTGACTAAGGAACTGGAAGATATCAGAGATAGATATCAAATTAATGAGCTTAATATTAAGAAATTTGATTCTTCCAGTAAATTAGTCAAAAACTTGTGTAATCAACAGCTCGCATACAAGGAAAATAAAGGGCGTGGTTTGGGTTTTAATCAGGCTCCTCCTCCTTATAATGATAATTATACTTATTTACCCATGACTGAGGAGGAGATGATGAATGAGAGTAGAATGACTTATGGTCCCAAAAACAATAAGTCATCATTAAATGACAAACCCAATGGGAAAAAGAAGTCTGCTCAAATAAATTTTGTTTCTAAAGGCTCTATTGATCCTAACATTTCGTCTTCATGTGCAGATGATATTTCTGAAGTAAAGTGTGGAGATGTTCATGGGAGTGAACCAGTTGTTCATACTAATATTTCTGAAAATTATTTTGAACAAACTGAATCTGATATTGCTTTTGGTCGGTCTTTGTTTGCATCTTTCTCTGCTTATGTTTCGTCTTGTGTGCCTGATGTTTTGGGCAAAACTGATAATGTTTGTGGTGAAACTTTGAACAATAAGTCTGATGATGAATCTTCTTCAGTTAATGATTGTGATTGTGATGTTTCTAACTCTTCAGTTGATGATTGTGTTACAGGTGAGGTCCCTCAGGATACATTCAGTGAAACCACTGAAACTTCTTCTCAAGAAAATCAAGAATGTCCTGATTCATCCTCTGAATCGGTCTCAGTGGACGTCCCTAATGTTGAATCTAGTGGGACCCCATTGGAAACCGTGGATGAAAGCAAACCTAAATCGGATTCACATGATACATGTGTTGACGAAACATGTGTTGATGAAATTTCAACTTGTTCTAAAATTAAAAATGAATCTGAATCTATTAAAGAAGAAAAAGGAGTTGAAATAAATGAACAGTCACCGAAAAATGTTTCTGAAAATAAAGATAAACCTGAAACACCGGTTTTTCAAAATGATCATGATAAAAGTGAGAAGGATGAATCTCATCATCCGTCTACATCTCATGCTTGTGCTAGTTCTGATCAGCAGGTACAGAAGAACTCAGAAAAGGCACATGGAACACAAGCAACGCAAGCTCGGTCATCTAGACCCATCAAAACAGCTAATGCTGCTAGCTCTCAGAATCTTCATACATTGAAACGACAGACATGTTTCAACTGTGAAATTCCTGGACACATTGCTAGAAACTGTGTTCATCATCCAAAAGTGCAACAAAATGCCAACACTCACTTGTGTGCTGATGTTTGTGAGCCGGTTCACAACACGCAAAAGGAGCCAAAACGAGCAGATCAAAATCGAGGGTATAAGAACTCTGCTCATCAAGGACAAGGCAGCAATAATCCTCATAAGGCTCGTCACAAGGTGAATGAAAGATCTAATCAGGGAGAAAAGACGAAGAATGGTGCTCATAGCAACAAGAGTTCTGCAAACAGCAAATATATGCACCCAAATTCGTCTTCGTCTGAAAGTCATGTGCAGGCGCATCCAACACGAAGAGGACCGGTTTGTCCTTCAGGGTCTGCAAGAGCAAATCCAGCTGATCAGAATGCTTTCTACATGAAGAGACAAACATGCTTCAATTGCGGCATTGCTGGTCACATAGCTCGGAACTGCACACATCGTCCCTACGTACCATATTATATGCAAAATCGGAAGGTTACACCAAAGGATAAATACCATTCTAAGCCAATGAAGGTATCTTCACCTAAGGCAATGAAGAATGTGAATCCCAAGGTTAAACCTTCTGATGGGGATTGGAACGCTGCAAAAAACAAACGCAAAGCTTTTCAGGAACAAAAACGTGTTTCTAAAACTAACAAACCTGAAACAGTTAAAGTTGCTCAACCGAAGGCAACAAACACGTTTGTTAAACCGAAACAGATTTGGAAACCCAAATCCAAGGCAGCAACGTCTCCAATTCTTGAAACGAAAGGGGACTTGTGTTTGAAAGAAGTGTCTTACTTTGATGCTTCAGGAAATCCCAGGACCACGATGGCCTGGGTACCCATGTCTTACTAATCTCCTTACCTTTCAGGAACAACCAAGGAGGAGCTGTTGACAATCTCTGGAATGTTGATAGCGGTTGTTCCAGAGATAAAAAACGGGTAACATTTCACTGTTGCAAAAAGTTCAAATTTTTTTTTACAGATGATATGTTTCCTTTGGAGGAGATTAAAGAAGTAAGAAATGATCAGCAAAAGGTACCGTTTAAATTCAGTACTTTGTTTTGAATTTGATTAGTCTTCAATCTAATGACGGAACGGTTAAGCAAAAATATTTTTCTCTTTTTCTTAGTTTATAACTTTGTACATACTGTGTCCTTTCTCTAGTAAATGGTAAATTTGCGCAAAAATACAAGATTTATGCACAAATTTAGGGGGGGGGAGAGGAACATATAGATCGATATAGAGTTTAGGAGGAGAAAACTCAGAAAATACAAAAAGAGTTTGCTCTAAATATGTATTGTTTTAGGGGGAGAAAATGAGAAAAATACAAAAACATTTGAAAAATGAAAAAGCCAAAAAGAAAAATTGCATGATATGGGAAGTGAAATAAATGTTCGTGTTAAAGGGTTTGACTAACACATGTAAGGTGCCATAGCTGAAAAGACTAGGATCTACTCCCAAAGACTAGGATCTACTGCGCTATGTTGATAGGCTTGACGCTCAACATGATAAAAGATACTAAGTGATATAAACATAACGAACTATGTACCATGTGGGTAACATACCAACGGCGTATGATTTTATGGTCTTAAATCTTGCGTTGATAGATAGCCAATATCTGAGGTTTCGGGTCTTTATATTGTTGAATCATCCGGGGATATCTTGGCTGTCCTTCTGTTTAGAACTAAAATTGTACATGACCCCAGGAAAGAAAGTCACTTGGAATTAGCTCATTTATATTTGAATGTCTGTATGTTGTCCCGATACACACAATTTTGATCTGATTCTGAAATCTTCTCTGAAAAAGTCGTGTACCTCCTCTGCTGCATCCAGATATATGCTGACCTGGAGGTGCTAGGCAACGACAGCTTCTGCTGCATCCAGATACATGCTGACCTAGCTGTACGTTGTCGCTCTGTAGATCATTTATACACCCGAAAGAGGCCCTCAAGTGCCCAAAAGAAACCCAAGAAACCTATATCAAATTGAGAAAAACTCATTTAATCTTGTATATTATACCATCTCTACTTAAGATCTATTCTGTTCTCTTCTCAACCTATTCCCAGTTAAGATTTCAGAAATCTGGATTGGACTTGTGAAATATGTGGTAGGGAAGATACTTGCATGATAGAGTGTGCTGTTTAGATTTCCAGGATTTGATTAGTATTTATTTGGGTGTTTATTGTTAAGAAATCAAAACATGATAAAACAGATTATATGCAGACCTAGACACAGTCAGGATATCTTAAAGGATGACATCAGTATACTCACCTGCTACGATGAATCATTGTGCTTACCTTGATCGCGGGGGTATGCCTTGGAATGAGACACACGGGTATAATAGTATAATATTACCAAAAGCATATCACGAAGTTGAAAAATTGAAAGTTGAGCGTTAAAGTTTAAGTGGACAAACATATTGGCAATCGCATAGACCAGTTTGATTAGGCTCGTACTGAAAAGTGTTCTTTAGTCTGCCTGAGAACGAATTTTGATCCCATTGCAATTGTAATTGTATATTATGGTAGTTGTTTATATTTTGAGTTTTTATTTGTTTTTTTTGTTTTTTTTTTGTTCTCAATATTAAAAATTTAAAAAAAAAAAAATGGAAAAATTAAAAAAATACAAAGATAGTGTCTTGCTTTTCTATAAAATAAAAAAATTCAAAAATAGAGTGCTTATTTGTTTTTCTTAAAATTAAAAATGTAACCGTTCTTGAAGATTTGACTGATCATCAAAAGTTAAAAGAATTTAAATTGTGAAATTTCATGTACCTAGTGTTCATGTGGTACTCTCTCTGTTGCATAAGCAATGTTTGCTTATGAGTTTGTGAGTATGTGCAGAACTTGATTTCAATCAAGAACAGGGGTTGTTGAAGACTGAGATGCTGTTAGCTGTTGACGAAGCATGGAGCAGCACAACAACAAGATGTACCTGAGTCAGAATAATCGGATACGCAACGCCGTCTGACAGTGAAAGTGCATTTGAAGAAGTAACATGAACCTGTTTGAAAGACAAAGATTGAAGAAGAAAAGAGCTGCTGAGAATCCTCCTCTCACATTCTTTTTACCAAAGACTTTCAAGAAGATGCTGATCGAGATCCTGATATGAAGCTAACCACAAGAGCTGAAGAAAGAGACCCAGTGCTGAGAGTTCAGAAGTCAAGAACTTCCACAACATCTGCAGCATAGAGACAACCATAGACTTCGTTGAAGACGTTGCTGAATTCATGGTATGAAGACAATTTGATGGCATCAGTCTAGGGGGAGATTGTTAGGCCCTAAAGTGTGAGACTGACGCATCAAATTAATACAACAAGCTATGGTTACGAGCTGGGTCTTACTGGGTTAGTTTATATTAGGTTGTGGACCTTTATAGGTCACTTGGGCCAAGCTTTAGGCCATGTGGGCCAAGCAGGCCCAAGGGAAGCCCATGTAGGGAAGTGGGCTTGTCCATGTATATAAACAAGTTTTCAACTTGTTTTTAGGTTTGAACTTCTTGGAGCCTCAGTTACAGAAATTCTAGAGTTCAGAGAGAGGTGATTCGATTATGGTGTAGGACACTTGTACTAGACGGTTTTGCTTATTCATGTAATAGAATCGTGTGCAAGTGTTGAAAGTGATTCCGGTATTGTTCTTCGTATTTCTTGCTTTTTGTGTTTATTCTTGAATCTCACCAAGTTTGGATTCCGCACAAACTTGGTGATTGTTTGATATCATTGAAAGATCCGGTCTACGGGACTTACATTGAGAAAGGTCTGGTGACAAGAAAAGCTGCTTCTAGGAGGTTGTCAAGTGTTTTCGCTCGACGATTCCGTTCTTGGGTGGTTGGTTTGGCCCTTGTTGCTGTAACTCGAATCCAAGCCCAGTATATCCCATTTTAATTTTACACAATTGTAAACCTTACGACTTTTTTACTCTCTGATCAAGGTTGTCGGCAATGAAAAATCTTCGTAAACTAAATCACACGTGTATATGTTGACATTTAAGAGATATACAGTCAAGAAAATCATGGGCAATGGTGATATATATGCGGATTAGACACAAAAAAAAACACTCAACAAATGGCTACAATTTTAGGAATGTGTTTAGTGACGACATCAGATTCCTAATTGATGGAGAAAGGTCTGGTGGCAAGAAAAGTTGCTTCTAGGAGGTTTTCAAGTGTTTTCGCTCGACGATTCCATTCTTGGGTGGTTGTTTTGGCCCTTGTTTCTGTAACTCGAATCCTAGCCCGGTATATCCCATTTTTATTTTACACCATTGTGAACCTTACGTCTTTTTTACTCTCTGATCGATGTTCTGGGCACTGAAAAATCTTTGTAAACTAAATCACACGTGTATCTGTTGATATTTAAGAGATATACAGTCAAGAAAATCAAGGGCAATGGTGATATATATGCAGATTAGACACAAAAAAAAAACACTCAACAAATGGCTACAATTTAAGGAATGTGATTAGTGACGACATCAGATTCCTAATTGATTGAGAAAAGTCTGGTGGCAAGAAAAGCTGCTTCTAGGAGGTTGTCAAGTGTTTTCGCTCGACGATTCCATTCTTGGGTGGTTGGTTTGGCCCTTGTTCCTGTAACTCGAATCCAAGCCCGGTATATCCCATTTTAATTTTACACAATTGTGAACCTTACGCCTTTTTTACTCTCTGATCGAGGTTCTCGGCAATGAAAAATCTTCGTAAACTAAATCACACGAGTATACGTTGACATTTAAGAGATATACAGTCAAGAAAATCATGGGTAATGGTGATATATATGTGGATTAGTCACAAAAAAAACACTCAACAAATGGCTACAATTTAAGGAATGTGTTTAGTGACGGCATCAGATACCTAATTGATGGAGAAAGGTCTGGTGGCAAGAAAAGCTGCTTCTAAGAGGTTTTCAAGTGTTTTCGCTCGACGATTCCATTCTTGGGTGGTTGTTTTGCCCTTGTTTCTGTAACTCGAACCCTAGCCCGGTATATCCCATTTTAATTTTACACCATTGTGAACCTTACGCCTTTTTTATTCTCTGATCGAGGTTCTCGGCACTGAAAAATATTCGTAAACTAAATCACACGTGTATCTGTTGACATTTAAGAGATATACAGTCAAGAAAATCAAGGGCAATGGTGATATATATGCAGATTAGACACAAAAAAAAAACACTCAACAAATGGCTACAATTTAAGGAATGTGATTAGTGACGACATCAGATTCCTAATTGATTGAGAAAAGTCTGGTGGCGAGAAAAGCTGCTTCTAGGAGGTTGTCAAGTGTTTTCGCTCCACGATTCCCTTCTTGGGTGGTTGGTTTGGCCCTTGTTCCTGTAACTCGAATCCAAGCCCGGTATATCCCATTTTAATTTTACACAATTGTGAACCTTACGCCTTTTTTACTCTCTGATCGAGGTTCTCGGCAATGAAAAATCTTCGTAAACTAAATCACACGAGTATACGTTGACAATTAAGAGATATACAGTCAAGAAAATCATGGGTAATGGTGATATATATGTGGATTAGTCACAAAAAAAACACTCAACAAATGGCTACAATTTAAGGAATGTGTTTAGTGCTGGCATCAGATTGCTAATTGATTGAGAAAGGTGTGGTGGCAAGAAAAGCTGCTTCTGGGAGGTTGTCAAGTGTTTTCGCTCGACGATTCCAGTCTTGGGTGGTTGGATTGGCCCTTGTTCCTGTAACTCGAATCCTAGCCCGATATATCCCATTTTAATTTTACACCATTGTGAACCTTACGCCTTTTTTACTCTCATCGAGATTCTCAGCATTGAAAAATCATCGTAAACTAAATCACACGTGTATATGTTGACATTTAAGAGATATACGGTCAAGAAAATCAAGGGCAATGGTGATATATATGTGGATTAGACACTAAAAAACACTCAACAAATGGCTACAATTTAAGGAATGAGTTTAGTGACGACATCAGATTCCTAATTGATGGAGAAAGGTCTTGTGGCAAGAAAAACTGCTTCTAGGAGGTTGTCAAATGTTTTCGCTCGACGATTTCATCCTGTAACTCGAATCCTAGCCCGTTATATCCCATTTGAATTTTACACCATTGTCAACGTTACGCCTTTTTTACTCTCTGATCGAGGTTCTCAGCATTGAAAAATTTCCGTAAACTAAATCACACGTGTATATGTTGACATTTAAGAGACATACAGTCAAGAAAATCAAGGGCAATGGTGATATATATGCGGATTAGACGAAAAAAAACACTCAACAAATGGCTACAATTTAATGAATGTGCTTAGTGACGACATCAGATTCCTAATTGATGGAGGAAGGTCTGGTGGCAAGAAAAACTGCTTCTACGAGGTTGTCAAGTGTTTTCGCTCGACGATTCCATTCTTGGGTGGTTGGTTTGGACCTTGTTCCTCTAACTCGAATCCTAGCCCGATATATCCAATTTTAATTTTACACCATTGTGAACCTTACGCCTTTTTTACTTTCTGATCGAGGTTCTCGGCATTGAAAAATCTTCGAAAACAAAATCACACGTGTATATGTTGACATTTAAGAGACATACAGTCAAGAAAATCAAGGGCAATGGTGATATATATGCGGATTAGACAAAAAAAAAACACTCAACAAATGGTTACAATTTAAGGAATGTGTTTAGTGACGACATCAGATTCCTAATTGATGGAGAAAGGTCTGGTGGCAAGAAAAGCTGCTTCTAGGAGGTTTTCAAGTGTTTTCGCTCGACGATTCCATTCTTGGGTGGTTGTTTTGGCCCTTGTTTCTGTAACTCGAATCCTAGCCCGGTATATCCCATTTTAATTTTACACCATTGTGAACCTTACGCCTTTTTTACTCTTTGATCGATGTTCTGGGCACTGAAAAATCTTTGTAAACTAAATCACACGTGTATCTGTTGATATTTAGGAGATATACAGTCAAGAAAATCAAGGGCAATGGTGATATATATGCAGATTAGTCAAAAAAAAAAACACTCAACGAATGGCTACAATTTAAGGAATGTGATTAGTGACGACATCAGATTCCTAATTGATTGAGAAAGGTCTGGTGGCAAGAAAAGCTGCTTCTAGGAGGTTGTCAAGTGTTTTCGCTCGACGATTCCATTCTTGGGTGGTTGGTTTGGCCCATGTTCCCGTAACTCGAATCCAAGCCCGGTATATCCTATATTAATTTTACACAATTGTGAACCTTACGCCTTTTTTACTCTCTGATCGAGGTTCTCGGCAATGAAAAATCTTCGTAAACTAAATCACACGTGTATACGTTGACATTTAAGAGATATACAGTCAAGAAAATCATGGGTAATGGTGATATATATGCGGATTATTCACAAAAAAAAAACACTCAACAAATGGCTACAATTTAAGGAATGTGTTTAGTGACGGCATCAGATTCCTAATTGATGGAGAAAGGTCTGGTGGCAAGAAAAGCTGCTTCTAGGAGGTTTTCAAGTGTTTTCGCTCGACGATTCCACTCCTGTGTGGTTGTTTTGGCCCTTGTTTCTGTAACTCGAATCCTAGCCCGGTATATCCCATTTTAATTTTACACCATTGTGAACCTTACGTCTTTTTTATTCTCTGATCGAGGTTCTCGGCACTGAAAAATATTCGTAAACTAAATCACACGTGTATCTGTTGACATTTAAGAGATATACAGTCAAGAAAATCAAGGGCAATGGTGATATACATGCGGATTAGACACCAAAAAAAAAAAACACTCAACAAATGGCTACAATTTAAGGAATGTGTATAGTGCTGGCATCAGATTGCTAATTGATTGAGAAAGGTGTGGTGGCAAGAAAAGCTGCTTCTGGGAGGTTGTCAAGTGTTTTCGCTCGACGATTCCAGTCTTGGGTGGTTGGTTTGTCCCTTGTTCCTGTAACTCGAATCCTAGCCCGATATATCCCATTTTAATTTTACACCATTGTGAACCTTACGCCTTTTTTACTCTCATCGAGATTCTCAGCATTGAAAAATCATCGTAAACTAAATCACACGTGTATATGTTGACATTTAAGAGATATACAGTCAAGAAAATCAAGGGCAATGGTGATATATATGTGGATTAGACACCAAAAAAAACACTCAACAAATGGCTACATCTTAAGGAATGAGTTTAGTGACGACATCAGATTCCTAATTGATGGAGAAAGGTCTTGTGGCAAGAAAAACTGCTTCTAGGAGGTTGTCAAGTGTTTTCGCTCGACGATTTCATTCTTGGGTGGTTGGTTTGGCCCTTGTTCCTGTAACTTGAATCCTAGCCCGTTATATCCCATTTTAAATTTACACCGTTGTCAACGTTACGCCTTTTTTACTCTCTGATCGAGGTTCTCAGCATTGAAAAATCTCTGTAAACTAAATCACACATGTATATGTTGACATTTAAGAGGCATACAGTCAAGATAATCAAGGGCAATGGTGATATATATGCGGATTAGACAGCAAAAAAAAATACTCAACAAATGCCTACAATTTAAGGAATGTGTTTAGTGACGGCATCGGATTCCTAATTAATGGAGAAAGGTCTGGTGGCAAGAAAAGCTGCTTCTAGGAGGTTGTCAAGTGTTTTCGCTCGACGATTCCATTCTTGGGAGGTTGGTTTGGCCCTTGTTCCCGTAACTCGAATCCTAGCCCGGTATATCCCATTTTAATTTTACACCATTATGAACCTTACGCCTTTTTTTACTCTCTGATCGAGGTTCTCGGCATTGAAAAATCTTCGTATACTAAATCACACGTGTATATGTTGACATTTAAGAGACATACAGTTAAGAAAATCAAGGGCAATGGTGATATATATGCGGATTAGACAGCGAAAAAAAAACACAACAAATGGCTACAATTTAAGGAATGTGTTTAGTGACGGTATCAGATTCCCAATTGATGGAGAATGGTCTGGTGGCAAGAAAAGCTGCTTCTAGGAGGTTGTCAAGTGTTTTTGCTCGACGATTCCATTCTTGGGAGGTTGGTTTGGCCCTTGTTCCTGTAACTTGAATCCTAGCCCGGTATATCCCATTTTAATTTTACACTATTATGAACCTTACGCCTTTTTTACTCTATGATCTAGGTTCTCGGCATTGAAAAATCTTCGTAAACTAAATCACACGTGTATATGTTGACATTTAAGAGATAAACAGTCAAGAAAATCAAGGGCAATGGTGATATATATGCGGATTAGACACACAAAAAAAAAAGACACTCAACAAATAGCTACAATTTAAGGAATGTGTTTAGTGACGGCATCAGATTCCAAATTGATGGAGAAAGGTCTGGTGGCAAGAAAAGCTGCTTCTAGGAGGTTGTCAAATGTTTTTGCTCGACGATTCCATTCTTGGGTGGTTGGTTTGGCCCTTGTTCCTTGATGTGTGTAAAATGCAACATATAAATTACATCAAATGAGGCATAAAACTAACCCTTTTTAAGTACTAATTTTGGAAAAAGAGTGTTTTTGTCTTCCTTTTGTATTTTCAGGATTAAATGAGTTCAAATTCACAAAAGAAGCAAAAAGACAGCTAAATCTAACATAAATACAAGAAAAGGAACATAAGTGGACTGCCCGACCCCTCAACGGCATCTTCCCAAGCAAAATAGAGAAGGCAGAAGACTGAACACGCCCTGTGCTCAGCCAGCACGGGGCCGTGCCCAAGAAGCAGCAGAAAAGACATACCTATAGAAGCTTCTATTGCCCACCATGGGGCCGTGTCCAGTGAACACGGGGGCGTGGCGAAAGTACAGCAGGCGCATTAATTGTAATTGCGAATTACAATTACTGAAGATAGAGAGTGTCAGAAAGGCACGGGGGCGTGTCCAGCGGACACGGGGCCCTGCCCAGCCTTCTGTTCAGCCTATAAATAGGAGTGCTTGGTTTATTTTCAACTCATCCCTTGGCACACCACCTCTCTCACACTTCACCCACCACCCACCACCATCACAACACCATCATCCACCACCATCATCCATTGTCCATCATAGAGTGTGTGAGTCGTCTCGGGATCCAAGATTGATCGTAAGAGTTCTTGACAATCAAGGCCATGTTTGCCTAAGTCTCTTACATCACTTGGTGAAGACAAAGTGTCTAGTATAATACTTTTTATTTCTAATCTTTTGCACTTTTTATTTGGTTTTGTATTAATGACTTTAATAACTAGTTACTTATGTTGAAGGTGATCTTTCCTTATCGTTTGTCCGTGGTGTCTTGGCATTATTTTACTGTCTATATAAAATAAAAGATTTTCACCATTCATATCTCCACGGTCTATATGGAGGTATGTTGGCTACCTGGTTGGGGGTTAAGGGAACTGTTTGGTAAAGGTCTTGCCATTGTTCAGCGTTTAGAGGTCCTGCAATGGACCTGGGTCAAATTTAGTAGGACCTCCTTCAATGCTTCACGGTATTGGATGGCGGGGGTCCAAACTCTTTGATCCCCTCATAAGTTAACTACTATTAATACTATAACCCGGCTATTTAGGACTGTATCCCTGCTGACTCAGACTACTTAGTCGAGGGTAACGTCACCGCCAAAAGCGGGGCCTACCATAATTTGCATTAATAACTTAATTAATTATCTTCCAATAATCCACCCTTTTATGATTGTATCCTTGCTGACTCAAACTACTGGGGTGAGGGTAACGTCACCTTCAAAAGAGAGGCCTACTACAATAACTAAGATAATCTCTTAATTATGTGCAAAAGTGCGGAAATAATCAAAGGTTATACTAGATACGAGTCGGAACCAAGTGATTCATCTTGTCTATCTGTTTTTTTTTTATTTTTATTTTCAGCATCTTAGTTAGTTTTTATCTTTCTTAGTTTAAAACATTTTTCTAAACTTTTTATTTTGATTAGACGTTGAGGATAAACCGGTACTAAAAGCTCTTGTGTCCTTGGACGACCTCGGTATCTTACCAACGCTATACTACGCCCACGATGGGTGCACTTGCCCATATGTGTGTTTAGTGTTAGTAAAATATCGTGTTTTATAAATTTAAAACTTGGCTAAAATAAGTGTTAAAGGGGCTTAAAATATACACCTAATATATATAACACTTCACACGCATTAAGTTTTTGTCGCCGTTGCCGGGGACACAAGGATTTTTAGAAAGCTTAAAATCGACGGCCTAATCAGTTTTTCAAAACCTTTTCAAAACGCGCGCACATTTTTCTGCATTTTAGTTTAGTTTGCATTTATAGTAGCCTGAACACGGGGCCGTGCTCACTGAACACGCCCCCGTGCTCAACGTGACCAGTAACTTTAATTAAAACGCCTAGATACAGATCCTGTACACGGGGCCGTGTTCACCAGACACGGGGCCGTGTCCAGCCTCTGTTTCCATTTTTATTTTTGTTTTCTGATCTCGAGACTTGGTTGTGGTCTGCTGAGTGATTCTTATGGATCAATACTCAGGAGGTTACAACTACACCTATGATGAGGATGATTATAGGGGTAATTATTGCACTAATTGTCGTAACACACGCTCGGTTCAATACAATCACTCATATCAACCATCCAATTCATACACCTATTATGAGGAGCCCAGGTACGAACCATCAACTTCATACACGTCCTATGAAGACCAAAGGTATGAACCTCCTCCCTCATACTCATATTTTGATGAACCAAGGTATGAGCCTTCTTACTCATACTTTGAGGAACCAAGGTATGAGCCACCACCTTCGTATGCTTATTATGAGGAACCATGGCGTGAACAACCCACCTCATATGAGTATTATGAAGAACAAAACTACGAACCTTGTCCATCATATGCTTACAATGAAGAACAATGGTGTGAACCATCTACTTCATATGGGTATTATGAGGAACAAAGGATCGAACAACCGGATTCAAGCTTAGAAAATTCCGATTCTTTTTCTATAACCGAAGTAACCGATAGGTTATTAGAACACATAAGAGTTATCGATCGATGTATAAAAGAAGCTCGCGCAAGGGAAGAGGAGTCCCGCGCAAGAGAAGAATTAAAAAATGAAGAGATAATTGAAAGTGTAAAAATGGAAGAACAAATAAGTGAAAAACTGACACATGAGTTAAACAACGAAAAAGGTGAGTCCGACAACGTTAAAATTCAAGAAGAGTCTAATTTTGAAGAAATTAATCTCTTGTCACCTTCTTTTGAAAATCATTGTTTAGTACCCCCTCATGCTAAGTTTTTAAAAGAGTTAAGCACTAACACTAAAATTGACGAAACGGTAAGTGTTAAGTTAACTAATGATCAAACCTCACTAATAAAAGAAGACCCATTTGAAATTAACATTACACCGGTTCCATGTTTCTTTCAAAATTCGTTTATTAGTAATGTCACAATCGATAAAGATCTTTGTGTTAACATAATGCCTAACTACATTTTCGAAAAATTAAGTATTAGTGATTTTTCTCCACTTCAAATACCCATTTTTCTATCCAATCGGAAAGTAATCAAATCAATCGGTGTAGTTGAAGATGTATTGGTTCAAACAAATCAAATGGTAATCCCGACCGACTTTGTCATTCTTGATGACGCTCCTCTAGTGTTGGGACGACCATTTGTAAAAACTCACGAAGCTATGAAAAACCGGAAGTTCAAAAATCTACCTCTTCAATTAGGGGCATTTAAAAGAAGTGTCGATCTCAAATGGGCAATGAAATATCCTTTCGGCAATAATGATCCCCTAATTGAAGATGAAGATGAACCACCCGATACAAGTGAAGAGATTGACCACTTTGTTGAAGAAGAGGTCGCCATAGAACAAACTTTTAAAGTTCTTGATCGAAATGAGCAACCAAATAAGGAGTCTCCCAAAGACCCACCACTTGAGCTCAAAGAACTTCCAAAAGGTTTGGAATATGCTTTTCTAGACAAAGATGGTAATTTACCTGTAATTATTTCGTCTAAATTAGATATCTTAGAAAAGGAAAAATTAATTAATCTTTTGAAAAAACACAAAAACGCAATAGCTTGGAAACTTGTAGACATAAAAGGAATTAGTCCTTCCATGTGCACACA
This sequence comes from Helianthus tuberosus, assembly GCA_030545235.1. NCBI lineage: Eukaryota > Viridiplantae > Streptophyta > Magnoliopsida > Asterales > Asteraceae > Helianthus > Helianthus tuberosus. The sequence goes on along the minus strand of CM060370.1, from coordinate 21,973,139 downwards.
CAAAATTTTGATGAACGATGACTACAAATCAGTAATACAACCACAACGTCGAGTAAATCCAAATGTTCAAGAAGTGGTTAAAAACGAAGTCATCAAATTACTTGACGCCGGACTTATCTATCCTATCTCCGATAGCCCTTGGGTAAGTCCTGTCCAAGTAGTTCCAAAGAAAGGAGGTATGACGGTAATAACCAACGAAAAGAATGAACTAATACCAACGAGAACCGTCACAGGATGGAGAGTATGTATAGATTATAGACGATTAAATGAAGCAACAAGAAAGGATCACTTTCCTTTACCCTTCATTGATCAAATGTTAGAAAGATTATCCGGTCATAAATTTTATTGTTTCTTGGATGGTTTTTCAGGTTACTTTCAAATCCCGATAGCACCCGAAGACCAAGAAAAGACAACTTTCACATGTCCCTATGGAACTTTTGCTTATCGACGCATGCCGTTTGGTCTATGTAATGCCCCCGCAACATTTCAACGTTGCATGGTAGCCATTTTCCACGACATGATAGAAAAGACAATGGAAGTCTTTATGGACGACTTTTCTATCTTTGGGGATTCATATGACCAATGCCTTGATAACCTTGAACGAATGCTATCCCGATGTGAGGAAACTAACCTCGCCCTTAATTGGGAAAAATGACATTTCATGGTAACGGAGGGAATAGTACTCGGTCACAAGATCTCAAGCGAAGGAATGGAGGTGGATCGAGCCAAAATAGATACCATTTCTTGATTACCACCTCCATCCTCCGTACGAGCTATCAGAAGTTTCCTAGGGCATGCCGGATTCTATAGACGGTTTATCAAATACTTTTCTAAAATTTCTAGACCTCTAACAAAACTACTTGAAAAAGATGCTCCTTTCATCTTTGACAATGATTGCAATAAAGCATTTCTCACCTTAAAAGAAATGTTAGTCAATGCACCTATCATGATAGCGCCTGATTGGAAATTTCCTTTCGAAATCATGTGTGATGCTAGTGACTTTGCAGTTGGAGCTGTCTTGGGACAAAGAAAAGAAAAGCATTTCCACCCAATTTATTATGCTAGTAAAAAAACACTTAATGATGCACAAGAAAATTACACAACAACTGAAAAAGAGTTACTAGCTGTGGTATTTGCTTTTGATAAATTTCGTTCTTATCTTGTTCTTTCTAAAACTATAGTTTATACAGATCATGCAGCCATCCGATATCTCTTCAAAAAGCAAGATGCAAAATGTCACACCCCCAAAAATCCACACGCGGAGTATCACCGCTTGGAGGCGTGACAGACCAGGATCAAGCCACCAATCATATAGAACAATGTATAAAGTAAAAGTAATTGCAATTTAATTCCAAACAATCCATATGAAAGGTGTTCCAAAACATAAATATGTTGTCACTGTATAGCGGAAGCGTATAATTAAACCCAACATAATAAAGTATGAACTATCATAAAGTCTAATCAAGTATTCAAGATCCTTGCCCACAACGACCACGCCTCCCGTGCAAGCTCCATAAGTACCTAAGGTCCTGCAAGGCATGTAACAGAGGATCAACAACTAGTTGAGCGAGTTCACAGAGAGTAAATGTGTAATAGTAAGTTCGTATGTAACATGTGGCGCTACTGGGCCGTTAGTACGTTCTATTGATGGGGGCTTCCCATAATGTATATTTACTAGACTAGTTGTATTCGTAAGTATCCTTCCCAATCCGAGGATAGTAATAAGTATGAGTATATGTATAAGTATCCTTCCCAACTGAGGATAGTACGTATCGAGTACGTAGGTTTAGCGCTGGTGTTCTTCCCCATCCGAGAACATTGGTACCTAGGATTTTTGTATGTGTTAACACTAGTATCCTTCCCAAACCGAGGATAGTACGTAGGTTATACGTAGATTTTTGGCACAGGCATCCTTCCCAATCCGAGGACCGTGGTAAGTAGTCTAGTAGTGATGTGAGTACATGCAATCAATCAATCCCATTCCCAACCCACCTGGGGAATCCCATGCCTTGGTAAGGGTGTGAACTCACCTTGGTTTGCTCGGTATGCTAAGTATGTGCTCAAGGTAAATCAATCACGTCCTAAAGTATGCACGTATACATAATCAGTTTGTAGTCACGAGGTACACGTATAAGCATGTAGTACATATTCACAATCATACGAGTCATGTTTAACATTTAACAGCAGTTAGATATTCCAGTTAACACTTAACCGCAGTTAACTAACCATGTTAACTTTTAACAGAAATAAGGTAAGTTACTGTGCTGATTACATAATGGCGAAACACACATATTGACGAAACACACCATTCGGCGAAACACAAATCGGCGAAACACATTCTGTTTCGCCGTGATCTTGTTTGGCGAAATAAGATTCTATTTCGTCGACCGTCCTTGGCGAAACACTTTCTGTTTCGCCAAGAGATCGGTTTCGTCAAGACAGATTCGAGGTGATGTCAGTTACGTACTCAAATACATGCAGAAACCCTAACAGCCGTCGCCATCAAGTAGCAATCATACCGAAATCATTTAGCACAGAATCATAACACAATCCTCACGTAATCATCGTCTAGTATGAACCCTAGTTTTAAACGCATCTCAAACTGATTAACATACAACCTCATATCATCGAGCCCTATCCGAAACTAATGTGGATTCAGAATTATAACATATTAACAACATCCAGAACTGAGTATTCGATCATGTTAAGTTTCGCATATAATTACACATCCGATTAACCATGTATATCGAAATCTACATCATCATACACATATATTCATAATCTGTTTCATAACTCAGCATTTACATAAGCACATAACAAGTAATCAAAACATCAATAGGACCGAGTTAACGAACCCGTACTAACCGAGATGAAAGAAATAATGATTTGATCGCTCAAAGACTTGGGGAGACACCCACAGCTGCCGACACACTTAGGAGAGAGTTCTAGGGTTTCTATTTTGCCAAGGGTGTGAAACTAGAACCGTTTCACGTAATTATACACGGAAATAACATTCTGGGCCATACTGGGCTTTTGGCGAAACTGGTCCGGCGAAACAGTCTGTTTCGTCGAGTTCGGTTTGGCGAAACATGCTTGTTTCGTCGAGTATGATCATGGCGAATCACAACTCTGTTTCGTCGAGTTGTTTCATATGTTCAGTAGTTTATGTTATTTCAAATACACTAAGTCTCATGCTATAATATCAACACATAACCAAGCAAACATAATACTTTTATTATCACACAAAGTGTATCGTTACAAATCAGACGAGTCAAACAACTAGACAGTCAGAGTCAACGTGTAATAAATGCGAATAAAGAATGTCGGAAACTCGAGTTGTCACATTATCCCCAACTTAAAAGAAATTTCGTCCCGAAATTTAGTATGCAGTTACTGAGGAAGCTAGTAGTGTGACGTTGTTTACCTGTATCGTATCGCGGCTCCCCGAGCAGGTTTGCGAAGATTACTGGTTTTCTTGGGGTGTCACATTATCCCCCCGTTGATTTGGAATTTCGTCCCGAAATTCTGCATTGGTAACTTCAGCCTCAGTAGTAGTTGCTTGGTTTCCGAATAACTGGGGATATTTGAGTTCCATTTGATCTTCACGCTCCCAGGTGAACTCTGGGCCGCGGCGGGAGTTCCAACGAACTCGTACAAGAGGGATTCTCGTGTTCTTGAGGACCTTAACATCCCGGTCCGTGATTTCAATAGGTTCCTCGACAAAGTGCAACCGCTCGTCGATAGTGAGTTCCTTTAAGGGAACTATGTGGGTCTCATCTGACGTACACTTCTTCAGATTCGACACGTGAAAGACGTTGTGAACTGCACTGAGTTCAGGTGGTAAATTCAATCTGTAAGCCACTTTGCCTATTTTCTCAATAACCTCGAAAGGTCCAACATATCGTGGATTTAGTTTGCCGCGTTTGCCAAAACGAACCACACCCTTCCAGGGTGAAACTTTAAGTAGCGCTCGATCCCCAACCTGGAATTCGAGTAGTTTCCTGTCTAAATCAGCGTATGCTTTCTGACGGTCGCGTGCTGCCGCCATGCGTTGTCGTATTTGTGCAATCTTTTCTGTAGTATCGACTACCATTTCTGGACCCGTGATCTGACTCTCTCCCACCTCTGCCCAACAGAGAGGTGACCGGCATTTACGCCCGTACAATGCCTCGAATGGAGCAGCTTTAATGCTGGTGTGGTAACTGTTATTGTATGAAAATTCCACAAGTGGCAGATGTTTCTCCCAACCATTGCCAAAATCAATTACGCATGCCCGAAGCATGTCTTCTAGAGTTTGAATAGTGCGCTCAGACTGCCCATCGGTCTGAGGATGATACGCCGTGCTCATGTCTAAGCGAGAGCCAAAAGATTTATGCATTGCCTGCCACAGTTCTGAAGTAAAACGTGCGTCACGATCAGAGATGATGGAGGTGGGCACCCCGTGCCTCGAGACCACTTCTTTTAAGTAGATGTCTGCTAAGGTAGAGAACTTGTCTGTTTCTTTGATAGCTAAGAAGTGAGCAGACTTTGTGAGTCGATCCACGATCACCCAAATAGTATCATTTCCGCGCTGAGATCTGGGTAGACCAGTAACAAAGTCCATGGAAATTTGCTCCCATTTCCATTGTGGTATCTCAGGTTGTTGGAGTGGTCCTGACGGTTTCTGGTATTCTGCCTCGACTCTCGCACAAGTCAAGCATTTGCTAACGTATGTGGCTATGTGGGCCTTCATGCTAGGCCACCAGTATGTAGTCTTAATATCGTGGTACATTTTATCCGAACCAGGGTGTACCGAGTAGCGAGACTTATGAGCTTCGTCCATTACCAGCTCGCATAAGTTGCCGTACAGTGGGACCCAAATGCGTCCTGTAACGTAGTAAGCACCATCTTCCTTCTGTTCTAAGCGTTGCCTTGAGCCGCGTAGAGCTTCAGCCCTGACATTTTCTGGTTTCAAGGCTTCTATCTGAGCATCTCGTATCTGGGAAGGAAGGCTAGACTGTATGGTGAGTTGTAAAGCTCGCACGCGCTTAGGCGCGGTGTCCTTTCGGCTGAGGGCGTCAGCCACAACATTGGCTTTGCCTGGGTGGTACCTGATTGAGCATTCGTAGTCATTTAACAGTTCAACCCATCGTCGTTGTCGCATATTCAGTTCCTTCTGTTTGAATATATGTTCGAGGCTTCTGTGGTCAGTGTAGATAGCACATTTGGTACCGTACAAGTAGTGTCGCCATATCTTAAGTGCAAAAACAACCGCTCCCAGCTCTAGGTCGTGTGTCGTGTAATTCCGTTCGTGAATCATAAGTTGGCGCGAAGCATAAGCAATAACTTTATCCCTTTGCATCAATACACATCCAAGACCTTGGATAGATGCGTCGCAGTAGACTACAAAATCGTCCGTGCCTTCAGGCAGTGAGAGGATAGGCGCGCTACAAAGTCTATCCTTTAAGTGCTGAAACGCTGTTTCCTGTGCATTACCCCAACGATAAACAACACCCTTCTGTGTCAGTAGTGTAAGTGGCTGAGCAATCTTTGAGAAGTCTTTGATGAACCTCCTGTAATAACCCGCCAAACCCAAGAATTAGCGTATTTCTGTTGGTGTGCGAGGTGCAGGCCAGTTCTTGATCGAATCCACCTTGGATGGATCTACATGAATCCCATCCTTGTTTACCACGTGGCCTAAGAAGTGGACTTCACGAAGCCAGAAGTCACATTTGGAAAACTTAGCGTATAACTGTTCCATTCGCAGAAGTTCCAGTATAAGTCGTAAATGATGCTCGTGCTCCTCCTGACTCTTCGAATAAATCAGGATGTCGTCGATGAAAACAATGACGAACTTGTCGAGATAGGGTTTGCACACCCTGTTCATAAGATCCATAAATACGGCAGGCGCGTTCGTTAGCCCGAATGGCATGACCATAAACTCGTAGTGGCCGTAGCGAGTTCTAAATGCTGTTTTAGAGACGTCCTCATCCCGGACTCTCAGCTGATGGTACCCTGACCTTAAGTCTATCTTGGAGTAGTAGCTCGACCCTTGCAGCTGGTCGAATAAATCATCTATGCGCGGAAGAGGATAACGATTCTTGATCGTCACCTTGTTGAGTTCACGGTAGTCTATACATATCCTGAACGTACCGTCTTTCTTCTTTACGAATAACACTGGAGCTCCCCAAGGCGAAGAGCTAGGACGTATAAAACCCTTTTCCAAGAGTTCTTGTAGCTGCTTTGACAGTTCTTCCAATTCAGTTGGAGCCAAACGATAAGGCGCTCGAGCTATGGGTGCTGCTCCTGGAGCGAGCTCGATCTGAAATTCAACCTGACGATGAGGCGGTAACCCGGGTAACTCTTCTGGAAATACTTGAGGAAAATCGCGTACCACCGGAATATCCTCAATCTTTTTCTCTTTCTTCGATGTATCCGTAACGAGAGCTAAAACAGCTGTGTGGCCCTTTCGTAAACACTTCTGAGCCTTCAGGAAGGAAATGATGCCACTCACGACACCACTCTTGTCGCCTTGAACTTCGAGAGGTTCTTTACCAGAACGGGGAATACGAATGATCTTCTCCTTGCATAGAATCTCCGCTTGTTGTTGGGATAACCAATCCATACCGATGACAATGTCGAAACTACTCAGGGTTATAGGAATAAGGTCGATGGAGAAAGTCTGACCGGCGAGGATAAGATTACACCCCTTAACTATGTGTGTGGCCTCAAGACTTTTACCGTTAGCTAACTCTATGACATGTTTGGTGTTTAAGAGAGTTGGTGCACGTTTTAACATTTCACTAGCTTTTAGAGACACGTAACTTGTATCCGCACCAGAATCAAATAGTACAGTAACATAAAAGTCGTCAAGAAGAAACTTACCCATAACCACGTTGGGATCATTCCTGGCCTCACCCTGACCGATCACAAACATGCGGCCTCTAGCGCCATTGTTGTTATTGTTCCCACCGTTGTTGTTGTTGTTCCCGTTGCCCTGATTGTTGTTGTTGTTATTGTTCTGGTTCTGGTTTAGTTGAGGGCAGTGTCTTTTGTAGTGACCTTCGGCGCCACACTGAAAACATCCCTTATTGCGCTGTTGTTGATTCTACTGTGCTTGCTGCTGCTGCTGATTTTGATTTACAGGTCGTGGGCTCCTACAATCCTTGGCCTCATGGCCCACCCTGAAACACCTTTGACAACGTACTTTGTTACACTGGCCACGGTGGTGCCTGTTGTAGTTGTTGCACCTTGGGAGATTCCCTTGATAACCACCCTGCTTGTGACTGCCCGAAGATTGCTGGCTAGGGCTCTGATAGTTGTCAGTCTTTCGTTGCTGAACTTGGGACTGAACTGAAGCTGATCCTTTGCTGGAATCCCCCTCCCATTTCCGCTTGTTATCACTGGGAGTAGCAGGAGTAACCGAAGTAGTAGCGGTAGTTGTAGCGTTGATGCGTTTAGGCAACCTGTTCTGCTCCACCGCTTGATCAGTGAGACGGTGAGCCAACTGAACAACCTGCTGGTAGGTGGCGTGATTGGCGGAAGTCACATGGCTTTGGATCTCTGGCACCAGACCCTTAAGATAAAGTTCGATACGCTTGTCCACTAAAGTAGGACACAGTAATGCAAGCTCGTTCGATCTCTTCGTATACGCCTCAATTTCAGACCCTGTCATCTTGAGGTTGAAGAACTCAACTTCCAGCTTATGAATGTCATCACGACTGCAATATTCTTCCTTGATCATCTCTTTGAAATTGTTCCATGGGGTGGCGTTAGCAGCAACCAACCCTAGTATTTGGACCTGTGCTTTCCACCATGTGAGGGCTAAACCCTCGAGGGTACCGGTAGCATATTTCACCCTGCGTGCCTCAGGGCATTCACACATCTCAAACACAGACTCTATCTTTTCAAACCAGTGCAGGAGGCCTACGGCTCCTTCAGTGCCGCTGAAAGTGGTTGGACGACAGTCCATGAAAGTCTTGAAAGTGCAAACAGGTGCTTGACCTCCTGCTTGTGCGGCTGCAACTGCCGCAGTAACTCGTTCGTTAATGAGGGCCGTCAACTGGTCCTGAGTCATGTTGAGACGTCCAGACATGATCTTCATAGTAAAGATAACGTAAGTGAGATAGGTTCGCGAATAGTGCGATGACAGAAGAGAGTGAGCACACAAGTGTTCTCATGCAACAACAATTAGTGAGCACTGTAATCTAAGCATACCACGAGCAAAGTTCTATATAGTTCTAGCATGTAGGCAATAAACATAAACCTTAGTACCTAGGATGTTGAGTCTTGCACGTGGAGCGAAGCGTCGTTGTGGATTGTTGAGCACTGTACTGGTTATAGTCTGGTTTTAATAAAAACGTTTTCCCCATATTAAAACCAAGTTCTCTATAACCAATGGCTCTGATACCAATCTGTCACACCCCCAAAAATCCACACGCGGAGTATCACCGCTTGGAGGCGTGACTGACCAGGATCAAGCCACCAATCATATAGAACAATGTATAAAGTAAAAGTAATTGCAATTTAATTCCAAACAATCCATATGAAAGGTGTTCCAAAACATAAATATGTTGTCACTGTATAGCGGAAACGTATAATTAAACCCAACATAATAAAGTATGAACTGTCATAAAGTCTAATCAAGTATTCAAGATCCTTGCCCACAACGACCACGCCTCCCGTGCAAGCTCCATAAGTACCTAAGGTCCTGCAAGGCATGTAACAGAGGATCAACAACTAGTTGAGCGAGTTCACAGAGAGTAAATGTGTAATAGTAAGTTCGTATGTAACATGTGGCGCTACTGGGCCGTTAGTACGTTCTATTGATGGGGGCTTCCCATAATGTATATTTACTAGACTAGTTGTATTCGTAAGTATCCTTCCCAATCCGAGGATAGTAATAAGTATGAGTATATGTATAAGTATCCTTCCCAACTGAGGATAGTACGTATCGAGTACGTAGGTTTAGCGCTGGTGTTCTTCCCCATCCGAGAACATTGGTACCTAGGATTTTTGTATGTGTTAACACTAGTATCCTTCCCAAACCGAGGATAGTACGTAGGTTATACGTAGATTTTTGGCACAGGCATCCTTCCCAATCCGAGGACCGTGGTAAGTAGTCTAGTAGTGATGTGAGTACATGCAATCAATCAATCCCATTCCCAACCCACCTGGGGAATCCCATGCCTTGGTAAGGGTGTGAACTCACCTTGGTTTGCTCGGTATGCTAAGTATGTGCTCAAGGTAAATCAATCACGTCCTAAAGTATGCACGTATACATAATCAGTTTGTAGTCACGAGGTACACGTATAAGCATGTAGTACATATTCACAATCATACGAGTCATGTTTAACATTTAACAGCAGTTAGATATTCCAGTTAACACTTAACCGCAGTTAACTAACCATGTTAACTTTTAACAGAAATAAGGTAAGTTACTGTGCTGATTACATAATGGCGAAACACACATATTGACGAAACACACCATTCGGCGAAACACAAATCGGCGAAACACATTCTGTTTCGCCGTGATCTTGTTTGGCGAAACAAGATTCTATTTCGTCGACCATCCTTGGCGAAACACTTTCTGTTTCGCCAAGAGATCGGTTTCGTCAAGACAGATTCGAGGTGATGTCAGTTACGTACTCAAATACATGCAGAAACCCTAACAGCCATCGCCATCAAGTAGCAATCATACCGAAATCATTTAGCACAGAATCATAACACAATCCTCACGTAATCATCGTCTAGTATGAACCCTAGTTTTAAACGCATCTCAAACTGATTAACATACAACCTCATATCATCGAGCCCTATCCGAAACTAATGTGGATTCAGAATTATAACATATTAACAACATCCAGAACTGAGTATTCGATCATGTTAAGTTTCGCATATAATTACACATCCGATTAACCATGTATATCGAAATCTACATCATCATACACATATATTCATAATCTGTTTCATAACTCAGCATTTACATAAGCACATAACAAGTAATCAAAACATCAATAGGACCGAGTTAACGAACCCGTACTAACCGAGATGAAAGAAATAATGATTTGATCGCTCAAAGACTTGGGGAGACACCCACAGCTGCCGACACACTTAGGAGAGAGTTCTAGGGTTTCTATTTTGCCAAGGGTGTGAAACTAGAACCGTTTCACGTAATTATACACGGAAATAACATTCTGGGCCGTACTGGGCTTTTGGCGAAACTGGTCCGGCGAAACAGTCTGTTTCGTCGAGTTCGGTTTGGCGAAACATGCTTGTTTCGTCGAGTATGATCATGGCGAATCACAACTCTGTTTCGTCGAGTTGTTTCATATGTTCAGTAGTTTATGTTATTTCAAATACACTAAGTCTCATGCTATAATATCAACACATAACCAAGCAAACATAATACTTTTATTATCACACAAAGTGTATCGTTACAAATCAGACGAGTCAAACAACTAGACAGTCAGAGTCAACGTGCAATAAATGCGAATAAAGAATGTCGGAAACTCGAGTTGTCACACAAAACCACGTTTGATTCGGTGGATTCTACTCCTCCAAGAATTTGACATTGAAATCAAGGACAAAAGAGGAGCAGAAAACACCGCTGCAGATCATCTTTCGCGCTTAGAAGACCCAGCTTCGGAAGCAACAAGGGACGAGCAAATCAACGAAAAATTCCCAACTGAGTCCCTGGAAATGGTGGAATACAAGGAAGAACCATGGTACGCCGACTATGCTAACTACCTAGCTAGCGGTATAGTCGCAAAAGGGTGGCCACATCATCAAAGAAAAAAATTCTTTGCCAATGTGAAACACTACTTTTGGGAAGATCCATATCTTTTCAAAATGTGTGCCGACCAACTCGTCCGACGATGCGTACATGGTAGTGAAGCACGAAGAATTCACCGCCATTGTCATGAAGGTCCATACGGAGGACATCATGGTGCTGCTAGTACCGCACGAAAGTCTAGGTGGTCAGGACCTTTTTCCGTCACCCATATTTTCCCACACGGTGCAGTAGAAATTAAATCTCGAAATAGGCCTCCATTTAAAGTCAATGGGCAACGGCTGAAACTTTATCAAGGATTCATTGAGGATGAAGAGGAAGAGATCTCGTTTCAAACTGTGGAAGGATGAAACCAACATCATACCTGGTAAGTTACGAGCAATTGGGACGACATCGAAAGCGGTAAGTTTTCTAACCAAGGCTTATGGGAAACAAGGGCACTCACACGAGCACTTAAAAAAAAAAACCTTGCTCGGCATGAGGACGTGTCCGCTGGACACGGGGCCGTGTCCGCACTGCAGTCGGGATATATCCCCTTTCTCAAAACAGTTTCTTCATTCCACACGCCCCGTTTCCCCGAAAAAGCTCTGGTTCCAGGCGATTTTTCGAAAAATTTCGACGTCTCCTATCACTCTAACAACATCAAGGTATGATTCTATCACTTTTAGTAGTTAGATTAGTTACTTGCATGTAGTTAAAACACCACAAATTTGGGGAAAAATCTAGGGTTCTTGAATGTTCATTCGAATCAAACCTAAAATTTTTGCCTAAATCTGTTTGCATTTAGTTAGATTAGTGTTAAGGAAAGTAAATACACTTGTATTGTTCATAAATTCACCCGATTTCTTACAAAAACCCCAAACCCTTGTTCTTGAACCAAAAAAGATAAAATTGATAGGGTAAACGGGTTATTTTGGGAAAAACGGCACTTAGGGTTCCATTTTCGGGGGAAACCGCACATACTTGACCAAAAATTTTCAGATTTTCGGGACCGGGATGAAAAATGAAGTTTTTGGGTTACAGACGTCTAGACACGGGGCCGTGCCCGCTGAACACGGGGCCGTGTCCAGCCTACTGTTTGCAGTTTCTTTAAAAATCTCATTGTTTCGTGCTAATTTTTTTGGTGTATTCTTTCAGATGGCAAAGTTCACAAGGTTCAATGCAAGTGAGCTCGATGCCAGGGCAAGATACGAGATACTTCAAACAAGACCCGAGGAGTACCCCAGGCGAGCATGCACGGACTTGTTAACCTTGGTAAACCAGCTGGACCGATTCAACAACATCGTTACGGGACCACTAGCCGTTGCATTGAACACTCGGCTTCGGTCGGTGCATCAATGCACCATGGAGTTCTACAGTGCTTTCACCTTCACTTCAAGGTGTGACCCATTCGACAATGATGGGGTTGCATTTCGGTGTGGCGGGACAAGGTACTCGATCTCTATGGCACAGTTTGGAGCTATAATAGGACTGTACGGGGAAGAGGAATCGGGAAACGAGGAAAATACCGGGGGATTACGAGACTTGGATGAAAATGAACGACAAGCCGCATGGGCTCAAATCGGTGAAGGAATCTACAACCCTAGCAGCACCAAGAGTACTAAACTAAGGGATCCGCTCTATCGCTACATTCACAGGCTTCTCACCTACTCTCTTAACCAACGTCACGACAGTAGTGGCGTTGTAGGGTTGAAAGATTTGGTTGTCCTTCACTGTATCCACAACCGGAAGCCTCTCGATGTTTCATATCTCCTGTTACGAAACATGCATCTCAACCGCCTTGCTCGCGCTCCAACACCTATCTTCTTCGGAGGATGGGTGTACCGTCTCTTCAAGCATTACACGCGAATTCCAAGGTCCTTTGAAAGAAGCCCATGGTCGGGACGAGTTGACTACCACATTTGCCGAGCCATGAACTTACTTTATGAGGCGGAAGACGGGTCGGTGAGCTTCCAAAGGACGCAAGGCTATGCATGGAACCCGCAGGAGGCCCTAGTTCTTCACGCACCACCTCCCCACTACCAGTATCAACCCCATGGTGATCCGTGTCAATCCTCCTCACAAGGAGGCGGTTTTCCTAACTTTCAAAGCTTACATGATCTTATGCAGGAAAACCTCATGTGTACCAGGAACGCCTACAACCTCGCCAACAACACATACCACCGGGTCGGAGCTATTGAACGCAACATCAACGATATACAAGACGATATCGGCAGCATCCGGGAATATATGGCGGGGCATGGGGATGGAGGTGATGATAGCGATGAGGACATGGAGTAGGGAGTTTGGAAGAGCAGGGGCGGGTTAATGGCGAGCCCACAGGTTTAAGTCCCTTTATCTATCGAACAATTGGTGGCCTGCGTGCCAAGTGTTGAACAATTTACTTTCCTTGACCACTTTTATTTTCCGTTTTTTTTTTCTTTTACTTTATGCTTGGGACAATTAACGATGGTAATGTAGGATGTTTGTGTTACTTGGTGTGGTATTAAGTGATGAAACAGGTACAAACCAAGGCTTGGAGTGCTAAGCCTCAGCACTTATAGGGCCAGGATGGAAAAACCGGGGGAAGAAACCTGTTTTTCAGGCTTACAGACTGTCCACACGGGGACGTGTCCAGCCAACACGCCCCCGTGCTCACCTCCCAGACCTGCTGTTTGGTTACTGTCCTGCAGATTTTTGTCAGACACGGGGCCGTGCCTAACCAACACTCCCCCGTGTTCGCCTTCTGTAAGTTTTCGTTACTGGCAGTTCGCCACGGGGTCGTGTCCAGCGGATACGGGGCCGTGTCCAGACTGCCAGTAACATAAATCTTTGCTTTTTACACCATTTTACACATCTAATCAACCTAAAAATTTATTTTTGGGACACATTGAGGACAATGTGTAATTTAAGTGTGGGGGGGGGGGATGCTAAAACCTTGAAATTTTGCAAGTCCTAAATAACAAGCCTTACACAAAACTCTATTGGAACCGCTAAACACCCCAAATTTTTTCATTTTTTTTAGTTGTCTAAAGTTTAAGTTAGGAATCATAAGATTAATAAGGTTATATTTTTACGAATTTACAACCGATAGCGTCATGATAAAAAGAACCAACATAAGAAAATTATGAAACGGCATGACAAGCTTAGTTAAAATTTGATTATATATACTTGATCACATAAAAACCCATTCCCACAAAAGTGAGTTTTGAGCCTTTATTGAGCATACAAATTTACATCTTTAGACTAAATGCTCATTTTTCGTTTCTTGTGTGAATAGCCGCTTGGTTCTTACGACTCTAGAACTTGCCACGACGATTCATTCCCGGTCCTTACCAACTTAAACCCAAGTAAGTAAATGATGGAGGCATTAGGACTAACCCTTTTTTCTTCTACACCATTATTTTTCTTTTTCTTTTACCACCTACCCAAAAACCCCCCTAGTTAGCCCATTTGAGCCTAAACCTTTTCATTTCATAACCCAAACCAAACACCCTTTTACCCACCAAAACCTTTTTCATTTTTAACCCTTTGTTTTAGTAACAAGTTCGGTTTTTCGTATGATCATTCAAAAAAAAATGTGTTGATGATGAAGCAAAAGAAAATAAACAAACAAGTTCATAAAAAAAAATAACTTTGTTTGAATAATAGCTTCATCAAAATAAAAGTTACAAAAATAGAAAGTCCTACGAAAACCGACACTTGTTACGCTTTTTCACTTTTTTTTTTCTACTAACCACTAACCCAACTACCTACCTTTAACCCAAGCCTAACCCTTCACCCACAAAGTCCTCTTGATATTTACAAAGGTATAAAAGTTAAAAAGGAGGAGGATTGATTGCTTGGTGAAGAAACACTAACTAAATGGTCGGAACCGAGATAGTTAGGGGGTTTGAATCCTCATAAAAGGTTAGCTCTCTCTCGGTTGATTCAGTTGCAATGGAATTCCTTCTCCGGTGATTCTACAAAAAAGAACACCGTTAGCCTCGTCAAGGGGAGAAGAGGGTTCTCTCCTTGACCCAACTCCGGTGTGAGAATAAGTATTGGTATCAGAGAAGATAAGTATTTGAGGAGTGAGAGTAATCTGAGTTTATACCTGAATAGTACTCTTATTTATAACCGGGAGTTTGGGAGGGAAAACCTGTTATTGAAAAGATGACGGAAGATGCTAACGCCGTAGCGGTTATCTTTTCTTCCGTTAAGTTCTTTGATCCTTTGTTAAGTTGTCTCGATCCGATGTGAGTGCACACGGATCGTGGTTTGATCTATGGCTGGGAAGTTGCCACGTGGAAAGTGATTAAGTGGAGATTACTCTCCAATTGCATGCCTTTGTTGTGATTTCAGAGTTGCTTATGGTGATGACACGTGTCCAGACGGTTATAACCGTCTGGGTGGTGCACGATTGTATTTCCTTCTAGATTATTGTTGTAATCTGGTGTGACACCTTACCGTGTGGACGCAGATGAATAACTCCCAGGTCTGGGCAAAATAATATCCAAGTCTGGATATTTAGGCGGAGGTATCTGAACAAAAGGTTTTGATCCTTTGTTAATTTGGGGAAGGCGCAAGGATTCATGTTATCCTTTGGGCGCGCGATTATAAGTTACTGATTGTTTTCTTCCTTTAATAAGACCCATGCGCGGCCGCGCAAGGTTAAAAAGGTTGAAAAAACCAGTTTGTGGTATGGTCTCAAATCCTTTTTATGAGGTTTTTGGGACCTTACCCCATCACTTGGCAAGCCTATGGTAGGAGTAAGTTCCATACCGCTCTCGAGTGATCCACAAAAATACACCTTCGGCCAAGTGTGAGTGATTTCTCCCGTGAGGTATGTGAACTTGTATATAAATGGAATTTTAAAAAGGCATGTTATGCCCAAATAAGTAATTTCTCCTATGAAACGTTCTAAATAAATCATAACGAATAGGATTGTAAATAGATAAAAATAAAACCCAACACTCTATGACAAGCCAAAACCTTCTCTTCTACCCATTCCATTTGGGAGTGTACGCCACATATTAAAGAGTTTTGCTTGAGGACAAGCAAAAGTTCAAGTGTGGGGGTATTTGATGTGTGTAAAATGCAACATATAAATTACATCAAATGAGGCATAAAACTAACCCTTTTTAAGTACTAATGTTGGAAAAAAGAGTGTTTTTGTCTTCCTTTTGTATTTTCAGGATTAAATGAGCTCAAATTCACAAAAGAAGCAAAAAGACAGCTAAATCTAACATAAATACAAGAAATGGAACATAAGTGGACTGCCCGACCCCTCAACGGCATCTTCCCAAGCAAAATAGAGAAGGCAGAAGACTGAACACGCCCCGTGCTCAGCCAGCACGGGGCCGTGCCCAAGAAGCAGCAGAAAAGACAAACCTATAGAAGCTTCTATTGCCCACCACGGGGCCGTGTCCAGTGAACACGGGGGCATGGCGAAAGTACATCAGGCGCATTAATTGTAATTGCGAATTACAATTAATGAAGAGAGAGAGTGTCAGATAGGCACGGGGGCGTGTCCAGCGGACACGGGGCCGTGCCCAGGCTTCTGTTCAGCCTATAAATAGGAGTGCTTGGTTTATTTTCAACTCATCCCTTGGCACACCACCTCTCTCACACTTCACCCACCACCCACCACCATCACAACACCATCATCCACCACCATCATCCATTGTCCATCATAGAGTGTGTGAGTCGTCTCGGGATCCAAGATTGATCGTAAGAGTTCTTGACAATCAAGGCCATGTTTGCCTAAGTCTCTTACATCACTTGGTGAAGACAAAGTGTCTAGTATAATACTTTTTATTTCTAATCTTTTGCACTTTTTATTTGGTTTTGTATTAATGACTTTAATAACTAGTTACTTATGTTGAAGGTGATCTTTCCTTATCGTTTGTCCGTGGTGTCTTGGCATTATTTTACTGTCTATATAAAATAAAAGATTTTCACCATTCATATCTCCACGGTCTATATGGAGGTATGTTGGCTACCTGGTCGGGGGTTAAGGGAACGGTTTGGTAAAGGTCTTGCCATTGTTCAGCGTTTAGAGGTCCTGCAATGGACCTGGGTCAAATTTAGTAGGACCTCCTTCAATGCTTCACGGTATTGGATGGCGGGGGTCCAAACTCTTTGATCCCCTCATAAGTTAACTACTATTAATACTATAACCCGGCTATTTAGGACTGTATCCCTGCTGACTCAGACTACTTAGTCGAGGGTAACGTCACCGCCAAAAGCGGGGCCTACCATAATTTGCATTAATAACTTAATTAATTATCTTCCAATAATCCACCCTTTTAGGATTGTATCCTTGCTGACTCAAACTACTGGGGTGAGGGTAACGTCACCTTCAAAAGAGGGGCCTACTACAATAACTAAGATAATCTCTTAATTATGTGCAAAAGTGTGGAAATAATCAAAGGTTATACTAGATACGAGTCGGAACCAAGTGATTCATCTTGTCTATCTGTTTTTTTTTATTTTTATTTTCAGCATTTTAGTTAGTTTTTATTTTTCTTAGATTAAAACATTTTTCTAAACTTTTAATTTTGATTAGACGTTGAGGATAAACCGGTACTAAAAGCTCTTGTGTCCTTCGACGTCCTCGGTATCTTACCAACGCTATACTACGCCCACGATGGGTGCACTTGCCCATATGTGTGTTTAGTGTTAGTAAAATATCGTGTTTTATAAATTTAAAACTTGGCTAAAATAAGTGTTAAAGGGGCTTAAAATATACACCTAATATATATAACACTTCACACGCATCATTCCTGTAACTCGAATCCTAGCACGGTATATCCCATTTTAATTTTACACCATTGTGAACCTTACGCCTTTTTTACTCTCTGATCGAGGTTCTCGGCATTGAAAAATATTCGTAAACTAAATCACACGTGTATATGTTGACATTTAAGAGATATACAGTCAGGAAAATTAAGGGCAATGGTGATATATATGCGGATTAGACACCAAAAAAAAAACACTCAACGAATGGCTACAATTTAAGGAATGTGTTTAGTGACGGCAACAGATTCCTAATTGATGGAGAAAGGTCTGGTGGCAAGAAAACCTGCTTCTAGGAGGTTGTCAAGTGTTTTCGCTCGACGATTCCATTCTTGGGAGGTTGGTTTGGCCCTTGTTCCTGTAACTCGAATCCTAGCCCGGTATATCCCATTTTAATTTTACACCATTGTGATCCTTACGCCTTTTTTAATCTCTGATCGAGGTTCTCGGCATTGAAAAATCTTCGTATACTAAATCACACGTGTATATGTTGATATTTAAGAGACATACAGTTAAGAAAATCAATAGCAATGGTGATATATATGCGGATTAGACAGAAAAAAAAAACACACAACAAATGGCTACAATTTAAGGAATGTGTTTAGTGACGGTATCAGATTCCTAATTGATGGAGAATGGTCTGGTGGCAAGAAAAACTGCTTCTAGGAGGCTGTCAAGTGTTTTTGCTCGACGATTCCATTCTTGGGAGGTTGGTTTGGCCCTTGTTCCTGTAACTTGAATCCTAGCCCGGTATATCCCATTTTAATTTTACATTATTATGAACCTTACGCCTTTTTTACTCTATGATCTAGGTTCTCGGCAGTGAAAAATCTTCGTAAACTAAATCACACGTGTATATGTTGACATTTAAGAGATAAACAGTCAAGAAAATCAAGGGCAATGGTGATATATATGCGGATTAGACACCAAAAAAAAAAAACACCCAACAAATGGCTACAATTTAAGGAATGTCTTTAGTGACGGCATCAGATTCCTAGTTGATGGAGAAAGGTCTGGTGGCCAGAAAAGCTGCTTATAGGAGGTTGTCAAGTGTTTTCGCTTGACAATTCCATTCTTGGGTGGTTAGTTTGGCCCTTATACTTGTAACTCGAATTCTAGCCCGGTATCCCATTTTAATTTTACACCATTGTGAACCTTACGCCTTTTTTACTCTCTGATCGAAGTTCTCGGCATTGAAAAATCTTCGTAAACTAAATCACACGTGTATATGTTGACATTTAATAGATATACTGTCAAGAAAATCAAGGGCAATGGTGATATATATGCGGATTAGACACAAAAAAAAAACACTCAACAAATGGCTACAATTTAAGGAATGTGTTTAGTGACGGCAACAGATTCCTAATTGATGGAGAAAGGTCTGGTGGCAAGAAAACCTGCTTCTAGGAGGTTGTCAAGTGTTTTCCCTCGATGATTCCATTCTTGGGAGGTTGGTTTGGCCCTTGTTCCTGTAACTCGAATCCTAGCCCGGTATATCCCATTTTAATTTTACACCATTGTGAACCTTACACCTTTTTTACTCTTTGATCGAGGTTCTCGGCATTGAAAAATCTTCGTATACTAAATCACACGTGTATATGTTGACATTTAAGAGACATACAGTTAAGAAAATCAATGGCAATATTTATATATATGCGGATTAGACAGCAAAAAAAAAACCCACAACAAATGGCTACAATTTAAAGAATGTGTTTAGTGACGGTATCAGATTCCTAATTGATGGAGAATGGTCTGGTGGCAAGAAAAGCTGCTTCTAGGAGGTTGTCAAGTGTTTTTGCTCGACGATTCCATTCTTGGGAGGTTGGTTTGGCCCTTGTTCCTGTAACTTGAATCCTAGCCCGGTATATCTCATTTTAATTTTACACTATTATGAACCTTACGCCTTTTTTACTCTATGATCTAGGTTCTCGGCATTGAAAAATCTTCGTAAACTAAATCACACGTGTATATGTTGACATTTAAGAGATAAACAGTCAAGAAAATCAAGAGCAATGGTGATATATATGCACATTAGACACCAAAAAAAAAAAAACACTCAACAAATGGCTACAATTTAAGGAATGTGTTTAGTGACGGCATCAGATTCCTAGTTGATGGAGAAAGGTCTGGTGGCCAGAAAAGCTGCTTATAGGAGGTTGTCAAGTGTTTTCGCTTGACAATTTCATTCTTGGGTGGTTAGTTTGGCCATTGTACTTGTAACTCGAATTCTAGCCCGGTATCCCATTTTAATTTTACACCATTGTGAACCTTACGCCTTTTTTACTCTCTGATCGTAGTTCTCGACATTGAAAAATCTTCGTAAACTAAATCACACGTGTATATGTTGACATTTAAGAGATATACTGCCAAGAAAATTAAGGGCAATGGTGATATATATGTGGATTAGACACACAAAAAAAAAACACTCAACAAATGGCTACAATTTAAGGAATGTGTTTAGTGACGGCATCAGATTCCTAATTGATGGAGAAAGGTCTGGTGGCAAGAAAAGCTGCTTCTGGGAGGTTGTCAAGTGTTTTCGCTCGACGATTCCATTCTTGGGTGGTTGGTTTGACCCTTCCTGTAACTCGAATCCTAGCCCGGTATATCCCATTTTAATTTTACATCATTGTTAACCTTACGCCTTTTTTATTCTCTGACCGAGGTTCTCGGCATTGAAAAATCTTCGTAAACTAAATCACACCTGTATATGTTGACATTTAAGAGATATACATTCAAGAAAATCAAGGGCAATGGTGATATATATGCGGATTAGACACAAAAAAAAACACTCAACAAATGGCAACAATTTAAGGAATGTGTTTAGTGACGGCATCAGATTCCAAATTGATGGAGAAAGGTCTAGTGGCAAGAAAAGCTGCTTCTAGGAGGTTGTCAAGTGTTTTCGCTCGACGATTCCTTTCTTGGGTAGTTGGTTTGGCCCTTGTTCATGTAACTCGAATCCTAGCCCGGTATATCCCATTTTAATTTTACACCATTGTGAACCTTATGCTTTTTTTACTCTCTGATCGAGGTTCCCGGCTTTGAAAAATCTTCATAAACTAAATCACACGTGTATATGTTGACATTTAAGAGATATACAGTCAAGAAAATCAAGGGCAATGGTGATATATATGCGGATTAGACACAAAAAAAGCACTCAACAAATGGCTACAATTTAAGGAATGTGTTTAGTGACGGCAACAGATTCCTAATTGATGGAGAAAGGTCTAGTGGCAAGAAAACCTGCTTCTAGGAGGTTGTCAAGTGTTTTCGCTCGACGATTCCATTCTTGGGTGGTTGGTTTGGCCCTTGTTCCTGTAACTCGAATCCAAGCCCGGTATATCGCATTTTAATTTTACACCATTGTGAACCTTACGCATATTTTACTCTCTGATCGAGGTTCTCGGCATTGAAAAATCTTCGTAAACTAAATCACACATGTGTATGTTGATATTTAAGAGATATACAGTCAAGAAAATCAAGGGCAATGGTGATATATATGCGGATTAGACATAAAAAAAAACACTCAACAAATGGCTACAATTTAAGGAATGTGTTTAGTGACGACATCAGATTCCTAATTGATGGAGAAAGGTCTGGTGGCAAGAAAAGCTGTTTCTAGGTGGTTGTCAAGTGTTTTCGCTCTACGATTCTATTCTTGGGTGGTTGGTTTGGCCCTTGTTCCTGTAACTCGAATCCTAGCCCGGTATATCCTATTTTAATTTTACACCATTGTGAACCTTATGCTTTTTTTACTCTCTGATCGAGGTTCTCGGCTTTGAAAAATCTTCGTAAACTAAATCACACGTGTATATGTTGACATTTAAGAGATGTACAATCAAGAAAATCAAGGGCAATGGTGTTATATATGCGGATTAGACATTAAAAAAACACTCAACAAATGGCTAGAATTGAAGGAATGTGTTTAACGACGGCATTAGATTCCTAATGGATGGAGAAAGGTCTGGTGGCAACAAAAGCTACTTCTAGGAGGTTTGCAAGTGTTTTCGCTCGACGATTCAATTCTTGGGTGGTTGGTTTGGCCCTTGTTTCTGTAACTCGAATCCTAGCCCGGTATATCCCATATTAATTTTACACCATTGTGAACATTACGCCATTTTTACTCTCTGATCGAGGTTCTCGGCACTGAAAAATCTTCGTAAACTAAATCACACGTGTATCTGTTGACATTTAAGAGATATACATTCAAGAAAATCAAGGGTAATGGTGATATATATGCGGATTAGACACCAAAAAAAAACACACTCAACAAATGCCAACAATTTAAGGAATGTGTTTACTGACGGCATCAGATTCCTAATTAATGGAGAAAGGTCTGGTGGCAAGAAAAGCTGATTCTTGGAGATTGTCAAGTGTTTTCGCTCGACGATTCCATTCTTAGGTGGTTGGTTTGGCCCTTGGTCCTGTAACTCGAATCCTAGCCCGGTATATCCCATTTTAATTTTACACCATTGTGAAACTTACGCCTTTTTTATTCTCTGACCGAGGTTCTCGGCATTGAAAAATCTTCGAAAACTAAATCACACGTGTATATGTTGACATTTAAGAGATATACATTCAAGAAAATCAAGGGCAATGGTGATATATATGCGGATTAGACACAAAAAAAAGACACTCAACAAATGGCTACAATTTAAGGAATGTGTTTAGTGACGGCATCAGATTCCTAATTGATGGAAAAAGGTCTAGTGGCAAGAAAAGCTGCTTCTAGGAGGTTGTCAAGTGTTTTCGCTCGACGATTCCATTCTTGGGTAGTTGGTTTGGCCCTTGTTCCTGTAACTCGAATCCAAGCCCGGTATATCCCATTTTAATTTTACATCATTGTGAACCTTATGCTTTTTTTACTCTCTGATCGAGGTTCTCGGCTTTGAAAAATCTTCGTAAACTAAATCACACGTGTATATATTGACATTTAAGAGATATATACAGTCAATAAAATCAAGGGCAATGGTGATATATATGCGGATTAAACACAAAAAAAGCACTCAACAAATGGCTACAATTTAAGGAATGTGTTTAGTGACGGCATCAGATTCCTAAATGATGGAGAAAGGTCTGGTGGCAAGAAAAGCTCTTTCCAGAAGGTTGTCAAGTGTTTTCGCTCGACGATTCCATTCTTGGGTGGTTGGTTTGGCCCTTGTTCCTGTAACTCGAATGTTAGCCTGGTATATCCCATTTTAATTATACACCATTGTGAACCTTACGCCTTTTTTTTTCTCCCTGATCGAGGTTCTCGGGATTGAAAAATCTTCGTAAACTAAATCACACATGTATATGTTGACATTTAAGAGATATACAGTCAAGAAAATCAAGGGAAATGGTGATATATATGCGGATTAGACACAAAAAAATACTCAACAAATGGCTACAATTTAAGGAATGTGTTTAGTTACGGCATCAGATTCTTATTGACAGACAAAGGTCTGGTGGCAAGAAAAGCTGCTTCTCGGAGGGTGTCAAGTGTTTTCGCTCGACGATTCCATTTTTGGGTGGTTGATTTGGCCCTTGTTCCTGTAACTCGAATCCTAGCCCGGTATATCCCATTTTAATTATACACCATTGTGAAGCTTACGCCTTTTTTAGTCTCTGATCGAGGTTCTCGGCATTGAAAAATCTTCGTAAACTAAATCACACATGTATATGTTGACATTTAAGAGATATACAGTCAAGAAAATCAAGGGCAATGGTGATATATATGCGGATTAGACACCAAAAAAAAAAAACTCAACAAATGGCTACAATTTAAGGAATGTGTTTGGTGACGGCATCAGATTCCTAATTGATGGAGAAAGGTCTGGTGGCAAGAAAAGCTGCTTCTAGGAGGTTGTCAAGTGTTTTCGCTCGACGATTCCATTCTTGGGTGGTTGGTTTGGCCCTTGTTCCTGTAACTCGAATCCTAGCCCGGTATATCCCATTTTAATTTTACACCATTGTGAACCTTACGCATTTTTTACTCTCTGATCGAGGTTCTCGGCATTGAAAAATCTTCGTAAACTAAGTCACACGTGTATATATTGACTTTTAAGAGATATAAAGTCAAGAAAATCAAGGTTAATGGAGATATATATGCGGATTAGACACAAAAAAAAAACACTCAACAAATTGCTACAATTTAGGGAATGTGTTTAGTGACTGCATCAGATTCCTAATTGATGGAGAAAGGGCTGGTGGCAAGAAAAGCTGCTTCTAGAAGTTTGTCAAGTGTTTTCGCTCAACGATTCCATTCTTGAGTGGTTGGTTTGGCCCTTGTTCATGTAACTCGAATCCTAGCTCGGTATATCCCATTTTAATTTTACACCTTTATGAACCTTACGCCATTTTTACTCTCTGATCGAGGTTCTCGGCATTGAAAAATCTTCGTAAATTAAATCACACGTGTATATGTTGACATTTAAGAGATATACAGTCAAGAAAATCAATGGCAATGGTGATATATATGCGGATTAGACAAAAAAAAAAACACTCAACAAATGGCTACAATTTAAGGAATGTGTTTAGTGACGGCATCAGATTCCAAATTGATGGAGAAAGGTCTGGTGGCAACAAAAGCTGCTTCTAGGAAGTTGTCAAATGCTTTCGCTCGATGATTCCATTCTTGGGTGGTTGGTTTGGCCCTTCCTCCGGTAACTCGAATCTGAGCTCGGTATATCCCATTTTAATTTAACACCATTGTGAACCTTACGCCTTTTTTACTTTCTGATCGAGGTTCTCGGCATTGAAAAATCTTCGTAAACCAAATCACACGTGTATATGTTGACATTTAAGAGATATACAGTTAAAAAAATCAACGGTAATGGTGATATATATGCGGATTAGACACCAAAAAAAGCACTCATCAAATGGCTACAATTAAAGGAATGTGTTTAGTGACGACATCAGATTCCTTATTGACGGAGAAAGGTCTGGTGGCAAGAAAAGCTGCTTCTAGGAGGTTGTGAAGTGTTTTCGTTCGACGATTCCATTCTTGGGTGGCTGGTTTGGCCCTTGATCCTGTGACTTGAATCCTAGCCTGGTATATCCCATTTTAATTTTACATCATTGTGAACCTTACGCCTTTTTTACTCTCTGATCGAGGTTCTCGACATTGAAAAATCTTCATAAACTGAATCACACGTGTATATGTTGACATTTAAGAGATATACAGTAAAGAAAATTAAGGGCAATAGTGATATATATGCGGATTAGACACAAAAAAAAAAACACTCAATAAATGGCTACAATTTAAGGGATGTGTTTAGTGACGGCATCAGATTCCTAATTGATGGAGAAAAGTCTGGTGGCAAGAAAAGCTGCTTCTAGGAGGTTGTCAAGTGTTTTCGCTCGACGATTCCATTCTTGAGTGGTTGATTTGGCCCTTGTTCATGTAACTCGAATCCTAGCTCGGTATATCCCATTTTAATTTTACACCTTTATGAACCTTACGCCATTTTTACTCTCTGATCGAGGTTCTCGGCATTGAAAAATCATCGTAAATTAAATCACACGTGTATATGTTGACATTTAAGAGATATACAGTCAAGAAAATCAATGGCAATGGTGATATATATGCGGATTAGACAAAAAAAAAACACTCAACAAATGGCTACAATTTAAGGAATGTGTTTAGTGACGGCATCAGATTCCAAATTGATGGAGAAAGGTCTGGTGGCAACAAAAGCTGCTTCTAGGAAGTTGTCAAATGCTTTCTCTCGATGATTCCATTCTTGGGTGGTTGGTTTGGCCCTTCCTCCGGTAACTCGAATCCGAGCCCGATATATCCCATTTTAATTTTACACCATTGTGAACCTTACGCCTTTTTTACTTTCTGATCGAGGTTCTCGGCATTGAAAAATCTTCGTAAACCAAATCACACCTGTATATGTTGACATTTAAGAGATATACAGTTAAAAAAATCAACGGTAATGGTGATATATATGCGGATTAGACACCAAAAAAAAGCACTCATCAAATGGCTACAATTAAAGGAATGTGTTTAGTGACGGCATCAGATTCCTAGTTGATGGAGAAAGGTCTGGTGGCCAGAAAAGCTGCTTATAGGAGGTTGTCAAGTGTTTTCGCTTGACAATTCCATTCTTGGGTGGTTAGTTTGGCCCTTATACTTGTAACTCGAATTCTAGCCCGGTATCCCATTTTAATTTTACACCATTGTGAACCTTACGCCTTTTTTACTCTCTGATCGATGTTCTCGGCATTGAAAAATCTTCGTAAACTAAATCACACGTGTATATGTTGACATTTAATAGATATATTGTCAAGAAAATCAAGGGCAATGGTGATATATATGCGGATTAGACACAAAAAAAGCACTCAACAAATGGCTACAATTTAAGGAATGTGTTTAGTGACGGCAACAGATTCCTAATTGATGGAGAAAGGTCTGGTGGCAAGAAAACCTGCTTCTAGGAGGTTGTCAAGTGTTTTCGCTCGACGATTCCATTCTTGGGAGGTTGGTTTGGCCCTTGTTCCTGTAACTCGAATCCTAGCCCGGTATATCCCATTTTAATTTTACACCATTGTGAACCTTACGCCTTTTTTACTCTTTGATCGAGGTTCTCGGCATTGAAAAATCTTCGTATACTAAATCACACGTGTATATGTTGACATTTAAGAGACATACAGTTAAGAAAATCAATGGCAACGGTGATATATATGCGGATTAGACAGCAAAAAAAAAAAAACACACAACAAATGTCTACAATTTAAGGAATGTGTTTAGTGACGGTATCAGATTCCTAATTGATGGAGAATGGTCTGGTGGCAAGAAAAGCTGCTTCTAGGAGGTTGTCAAGTGTTTTTGCTCGACGATTCCATTCTTGGGAGGTTGGTTTGGACCTTGTTCCTGTAACTTGAATCCTAGCCCGGTATATCCCATTTTAATTTTACACTATTATGAACCTTACGCCTTTTTTACTCTATGATCTAGGTTCTCGGCATTGAAAAATCTTCCTAAACTAAATCACACGTGTATATGTTGACATTTAAGAGATAAACAGTCAAGAAAATCAAGGGCAATGGTGATATATATGCACATTAGACACCAAAAAAAAAAACACTCAACAAATGGCTACAATTTAAGGAATGTGTTTAGTGACGGCATCAGATTCCTAGTTGATGGAGAAAGGTCTGGTGGCCAGAAAAGCTGCTTATAGGAGGTTGTCAAGTGTTTTCGCTTGACAATTCCATTCTTGGGTGGTTAGTTTAGCCATTGTACTTGTAACTCGAATTCTAGCCCGGTATCCCATTTTAATTTTACACCATTGTGAACCTTACGCCTTTTTTACTCTCTGATCGAAGTTCTCGGCATTGAAAAATCTTCGTAAACTAAATCACACGTGTATATGTTGACATTTAAGAGATATACTGCCAAGAAAATTAAGGGCAATGGTGATATATATGCGGATTAGACACACAAAAAAAAAAAACACTCAACAAATGGCTACAATTTAAGGAATGTGTTTAGTGACGGCATCAGATTCCTAATTGATGGAGAAAGGTCTGGTGGCAAGAAAAGCTGCTTCTGGGAGGTTGTCAAGTGTTTTCGCTCGACGATTCCATTCTTGGGTGGTTGGTTTGACCCTTCCTGTAACTCGAATCCTAGCCCGGTATATCCCATTTTAATTTTACATCATTGTTAACCTTACGCCTTTTTTATTCTCTGACCGAGGTTCTCGGCATTGAAAAATCTTCGTAAACTAAATCACACCTGTATATGTTGACATTTAAGAGATATACATTCAAGAAAATCAAGGGCAATGGTGATATATATGCGGATTAGACACAAAAAAAAAACACTCAACAAATGGCAACAATTTAAGGAATGTGTTTAGTGACGGCATCAGATTCCAAATTGATGGAGAAAGGTCTAGTGGCAAGAAAAGCTGCTTCTAGGAGGTTGTCAAGTGTTTTCGCTCGACGATTCCTTTCTTGGGTAGTTGGTTTGGCCCTTGTTCATGTAACTCGAATCCTAGCCTGGTATATCCCATTTTAATTTTACACCATTGTGAACCTTATGCTTTTTTTACTCTCTGATCGAGGTTCTCGGCTTTGAAAAATCTTCATAAACTAAATCACACGTGTATATGTTGACATTTAAGAGATATACAGTCAAGAAAATCAAGGGCAATGGTGATATATATGCGGATTAGACACAAAAAAAAGCACTCAACAAATGGCTACAATTTAAGGAATGTGTTTAGTGACGGCAACAGATTCCTAATTGATGGAGAAAGGTCTAGTGGCAAGAAAACCTGCTTCTAGGAGGTTGTCAAGTGTTTTCGCTCGACGATTCCATTCTTGGGTGGTTGGTTTGGCCCTTGTTCCTGTAACTCGAATCCTAGCCCGGTATATCGCATTTTAATTTTACACCATTGTGAACCTTACGCATATTTTACTCTCTGATCGAGGTTCTCGGCATTGAAAAATCTTCGTAAACTAAATCACACATGTGTATGTTGATATTTAAGAGATATACAGTCAAGAAAATCAAGGGCAATGGTGATATATATGCGGATTAGACATAAAAAAAAACACTCAACAAATGGCTACAATTTAAGGAATGTGTTTAGTGACGACATCAGATTCCTAATTGATGGAGAAAGGTCTGGTGGCAAGAAAAGCTGTTTCTAGGTTGTTGTCAAGTGTTTTCGCTCTACGATTCTATTCTTGGGTGGTTGGTTTGGCCCTTGTTCCTGTAACTCGAATCCTAGCCCGGTATATCCTATTTTAATTTTACACCATTGTGAACCTTATGCTTTTTTTACTCTCTGATCGAGGTTCTCGGCATTGAAAAATCTTCGTAAACTAAATCACACATGTATATGTTGACATTTAAGAGATATACAATCAAGAAAATCAAGGGCAATGGTGTTATATATGCGGATTAGACATAAAAAAAACACTCAACAAATGGCTAGAATTGAAGGAATGTGTTTAACGACGGCATTAGATTCCTAATTGATGGAGAAAGGTCTGGTGGCAACAAAAACTACTTCTAGGAGGTTTGCAAGTGTTTTCGCTCGACGATTCAATTCTTGGGTGGTTGGTTTGGCCCTTGTTTCTGTAACTCGAATCCTAGCCCGGTATATCCCATATTAATTTTACACCATTGTGAACATTACGCCATTTTTACTCTCTGATCGAGGTTCTCGGCACTGAAAAATCTTCGTAAACTAAATCACACGTGTATCTGTTGACATTTAAGAGATATACATTCAGGAAAATCAAGGGTAATGGTGATATATATGCGGATTAGACACCAAAAAAAAAAACACTCAACAAATGCCTACAATTTAAGGAATGTGTTTACTGACGGCATCAGATTCCTAATTAATGGAGAAAGGTCTGGTGGCAAGAAAAGCTGATTCTTGGAGATTGTCAAGTGTTTTCGCTCGACGATTCCATTCTTAGGTGGTTGGTTTGGCCCTTGGTGCTGTAACTCGAATCCTAGCCCGGTATATCCCATTTTAATTTTACACCATTGTGAACCTTACGCCTTTTTTATTCTCTGACCGAGGTTCTCGGCATTGAAAAATCTTCGAAAACTAAATCACACGTGTATATGTTGACATTTAAGAGATATACATTCAAGAAAATCAAGGGCAATCGTGATATATATGCGGATTAGACACAAAAAAAAGACACTCAACAAATGGCTACAATTTAAGGAATGTGTTTAGTGACGGCATCAGATTCCTAATTGATGGAGAAAGGTCTAGTGGCAAGAAAAGCTGCTTCTAGGAGGTTGTCAAGTGTTTTCGCTCGACGATTCCATTCTTGGGTAGTTGGTTTGGCCCTTGTTCCTGTAACCCGAATCCAGGCCCGGTATATCCCATTTTAATTTTACATCATTGTGAACCTTTTGCTTTTTTTACTCTCTGATCGAGGTTCTCGGCTTTGAAAAATCTTCGTAAACTAAATCACACGTGTATATATTGACATTTAAGAGATATATACAGTCAATAAAATCAAGGGCAATTGTGATATATATGCGGATTAAACACAAAAAAAGCACTCAACAAATGGCTACAATTTAAGGAATGTGTTTAGTGACGGCATCAGATTCCTAATTGATGTAGAAAGGTCTGGTGGCAAGAAAAGCTCTTTCCAGAAGGTTGTCAAGTGTTTTCGCTCGACGATTCCATTCTTGGGTGGTTGGTTTGGCCCTTGTTCCTGTAACTCAAATGTTAGCCTGGTATATCCCATTTTAATTATACACCATTGTGAACCTTACGCCTTTTTATTCTCTATGATCGAGGTTCTCGGGATTGAAAAATCTTCGTAAACTAAATCACACATGTATATGTTGACATTTAAGAGATATACAGTCAAGAAAATCAAGGGAAATGGTGATATATATGCGGATTAGACACAAAAAAACACTCAACAAATGGCTACAATTTAAGGAATGTGTTTAGTTACGGCATCAGATTCCTAATTGACGGACAAAGGTCTGGTGGCAAGAAAAGCTGCTTCTCGGAGGTTGTCAAGTGTTTTCGCTCGACGATTCCATTTTTGGGTGGTTGATTTGGCCCTTGTTCCTGTAACTCGAATCCTAGCCCGGTATATCCCATTTTAATTATACACCATTGTGAAGCTTACGCCTTTTTTAATCTCTGATCGAGGTTCTCGGCATTGAAAAATCTTCGTAAACTAAATCACACGTGTATATGTTGACATTTAAGAGATATACAGTCAAGAAAATCAAGGGCAATGGTGATATATATGCGGATTAGACACCAAAAAAAAAAAAAAACTCAACAAATGGCTACAATTTAAGGAATGTGTTTGGTGACGGCATCAGATTCCTAATTGATGGAGAAAGGTCTGGTGGCAAGAAAAGCTGCTTCTAGGAGGTTGTCAAGTGTTTTCGCTCGACGATTCCATTCTTGGGTGGTTGGTTTGGCCCTTGTTCCTGTAACTCGAATCCTAACCCGGTATATCCCATTTTAATTTTACACCATTGTGAACCTTACGCATTTTTTACTCTCTGATCGAGGTTCTCGGCATTGAAAAATCTTCGTAAACTAAGTCACACGTGTATATATTGACTTTTAAGAGATATAAAGTCAAGAAAATCAAGGTTAATGGAGATATATATGCGGATTAGACACAAAAAAAAAAACACTCAACAAATTGCTACAATTTAGGGAATGTGTTTAGTGACTGCATCAGATTCCTAATTGATGGAGAAAGGGCTGGTGGCAAGAAAAACTGCTTCTAGAAGTTTTTCAAGTGTTTTCGCTCGACGATTCCATTCTTGAGTGGTTGGTTTGGCCCTTGTTCATGTAACTCGAATCCTAGCTCGGTATATCCCATTTTAATTTTACACCTTTATGAACCTTACGCCATTTTTACTCTCTGATCGAGGTTCTCGGCATTGAAAAATCTTCGTAAATTAAATCACACGTGTATATGTTGACATTTAAGAGATATACAGTCAAGAAAATCAAGGGCAATGGTGATATATATGCGGATTAGACACAAAAAAAACACTCAACAAATAGCTACAATTTAAGGAATGTGTTTAGTGACGGCATCAGATTCCTAACTGATGGAGAAAGGTCTGGTGGCAAGAAAAGCTGCTTCTAGAAAGTTGTCAAGTGTTTTCGCTCGACGATTCCATTCTTGGGTGGTTGGTTTGGCCTTTCTTCCTGTAACTCGAATCTTAGCCCGACATATCCCGTTTTAATTTTACACCATTGTGAACCATCGCCTTTTTTACTCTCTGATCGAGGTTCTCAGTATTGAAAAATCTTCGTAAACTAAATCACACGTGTATATATTGACATTTAAAAGATATACAGTCATGATAATCAAGGGCAATTGTGATATATATATATATGCGGATTAGACACAAAAAAAAAACACTCAACAAATGGCTACAATTTAAGGAATGTGTTTAGTGATGGCATCAGATTCCTAATTGATGGAGAAAGGTCTGGTGGCAAGAAAAGCTGCTTCTAGGAGGTTGTCAAGTGTTTTCGCTCGACGATTCCATTCTTGGGTGGTTGGTTTGGCCCTTGTTCCTGTAACTCGAATCCTAGCTCGTTATATCCCATTTTAATTTTACACCATTGTGAACCTTACACCATTTTTACTCTCTGATCGAGGTTCTCGGCATTGAAAAATCTTCGTAAATTAAATCACACGTGTATATGTTGACAATTAAGAGATATACAGTCAAGAAAATCCAGGGCAATGGTGATATATATGCGGATTAGACACAAAAAAACACTCAACAAATAGCTACAATTTAAGGAATGTGTTTATTGACGGCATCAGATTCCTAACTGATGGAGAAAGGTCTGGTGGCAAGAAAAGCTGCTTTTAGGAGGTTGTCAAGTGCTTTCGCTCTACGATTCCATTCTTGGGTGGTTGGTTTGGCCTTTCTTCCTGTAACTCGAATCCTAGCCCGGTATATCCCATTTTAATTTTACACCATTGTGAACCAAACACCTTTTTTACTCTCTGATCGAGGTTCTCAGTATTGAAAAATCTTCGTAAACTAAATAACACGTGTATATATTGACATTTAAAAGATATACAGTCATGATAATCAAGGGCAATTGTGATATATATGCGGATTAGACGCAAAAAAAACACTAAACAAATGGCTATAATTTAAGGAATGTGTTTAGTGACGACATCAGATTCCTAATTGATGGAGAAAGGTCTGGTGGCAAGAAAAGCTGCTTCTAGGAGGTTGTCAAGTGTTTTCGCTCGACGATTCCATTCTTGGGTGGTTGGTTTAGCCCTTGTTCCTGTAACTCGAATTCTAGCCCGTTATATCCCATTTTAATTTTACACCATTGTGAACCTTACGCCTTTTTTACTCTCAGATCGAGGTTCTCGACATTGAAAAATCTTTGTAAACTAAATCACACGTGTATATGTTGAGATTTAGGAGATATACAATCAAGAAAATCAAGGGCAATGGTGATATATATACGGATTAGACAAAAAAAAACTCCAAAAATGGCTATAATTTAAGGAATGAGTTTAGTGACGGCATCAGATTCCTAATTGATGGAGAAAGGTCTGGTTGGAAGAAAAGCTGCTTCAAAGAGGTTGTCAAGTGTTTTAGCTCGACGATTCCATTCTTAGGTGGTTGGTTTGGCCCTTCTTCCTGTAACTCGAATCCTAGCCCGGTATATCCCATTTTAATTTTACACCATTATGAACCTTACGCCTTTTTTACTCTCTGATCGAGGTTCTCAGCATTGAAAAATCTTCGTAAACTAAATCACACGTGTATATGTTGACATTTAAGAGCTATACAGTCAAGAAAATCAAGGGCAATGGTGATATATATGCGGATTAGACACCAGAAAAAAAATACTCAACAAATGGCTACAATTTAAGGAATGTGTTTAGTGACGGCATCAGATTCCCTATTGATGGAGAAAGGTCTGGTGGTAAGAAAAGCTGCTTCTAGGAGGTTGTCAAGTGTTTTCGCTCAACGATTCCATTCTTGGGTGGTTGGTTTGGCCCTTGTTCCTGTAACTCGAATCGTAGCCCGGTATATCCATTTTTAATTTTACACCATTGTGAACCATACGCCTTTTTTACTCCCTGATCGTGGTTCTCGGCATTGAAAAATCTTCGTAAACTAAATCACACGTGTATATGTTGACATTTAAGAGATATGCAGTCAAGAAAATCAATGGCGATGGTGATATATATACGAATTAGACAACAAAAAAAAACACTTAACAAATGGCTACAATTTAAGGAATGTGTTTAGTGACGGCATCAGATTCCTAATTATTGGAGAAAGGTCAGGTGGCAAGAAAAGCTGCTTCTAGGAGGTTGTCAAGTGTTTTCGCTCGACGATTCCCTTCTTGGGTAGTTGGTTTGGCCCTTGTTCCTTTAACTCGAACCCTAGCTCGGTATATCCGATTTTAATTTTACACCATTATGAACCTTATGCCATTTTTACTCTCTGATCGAGGTTCTCGGCATTTAAAAATCCTCGTAAATTAAATCACATGTGTATATGTTGACATTTAAGAGATATACAGTCAAGAAAATCCAGGGCAATGGTGATATATATGCGGATTAGACACAAAAAAAACACTCAACAAATAGCTATAATTTAAGGAATGTGTTTAGTGACGGCATCAGATTCCTAACTGATGGAGAAAGGTCTGGTGGCAAGAAAGGCTGCTTTTAGGAGGTTGTCAAGTGCTTTCGCTCTACGATTCCATTCTTGGGTGGTTGGTTTGGCCTTTCTTCCTGTAACTCGAATCCTAGCCCGGTATATCCCATTTTAATTTTACACCATTGTGAACCAAACACCTTTTTTATTCTCTGATCGAGGTTCTCAGTATTGAAAAATCTTCGTAAACTAAATCACACGTGTATATATTGACAGTTAAAAGATATACAGTCATGATAATCAAGGGCAATTGTGATATATATGCGGATTAGACACAAAAAAAAAACACTCAACAAATGGCTATAATTTAAGGAATGTGTTTAGTGACGGCATCAGACTCCTAATTGATGGAGAAAGGTCTGGTGGCAAGAAAAACTGCTTCTAGGAGGTTGTCAAGTGTTTTCGCTCGACTATTCCATTCTTGGGTGGTTGGTTTGGCCCTTGTTCCTGTAACTCAAATCCAAGCTCGTTATATCCCATTTTAATTTTACACCATTGTGAACCTAACGCCATTTTTACTCTCTGATCTAGGTTCTCGGCATTGAAAAATCTTCGTAAATTAAATCACACGTGTATATGTTGATATTTAAGAGATATACAGTCAACAAAATCCAGGGCAATGGTGATATATATGCGGATTAGACACAAAAAAAAAACACTCAACAAATAGCTACAATTTAAGTAATGTGTTTAGTGACGGCATCAGATTCCTAATTGATGGAGAAAGGTCTGTTGGCAAGAAAAGCTGCTTTTAGGAGGTTGTCAAGTGTTTTCGCTCGACGATTCCATTCTTGGGTGGTTGGTTTGGCCTTTCTTCCTGTAACTCGAATCCTTGCCCGGTATATCCCATTTTAATTTTACACCATTGTGAACCATACGCCTTTTTTACTCTCTGATCGAGGTTCTCAGTATTGAAAAATCTTCGTAAAGTAAATCACACGTGTATATATTGACATTTAAAAGATATACAGTCATGATAATCAAGGGCAATTGTGATATATATATGCGGATTAGACACAAAAAAAACACTCAACAAATGGCTACAATTTAAGGAATGTGTTTAGTGATGGCATCAGATTCCTAACTGATGGAGAAAGGTCTGGTGGCAAGAAAAGCTGCTTTTAGGAGGTTGTCAAGTGTTTTCGCTCGACGATTCCATTCTTGGGTGGTTGGTTTGGCCTTTCTTCCTGTAACTCGAATCCTTGCCCGGTATATCCGATTTTAATTTTACACCATTGTGAACCATACGCCTTTTTTACTCTCTGATCGAGGTTCTCAGTATTGAAAAATCTTCGTAAACTAAATCACACGTGTATATATTGACATTTAAAAGATATACAGTCATGATGATCAAGGGCAATTGTGATATATATATATATATATATATATGTGGATTAGACAAAAAAAAAAACACTCAACAAATGGCTACAATTTAAGGAATGTGTTTAGTGATGGCATCAGATTCCTAATTGATGGAGAAAGGTCTGGTGGCAAGAAAAGCTGCTTCTAGGAGGTTGTCAAGTGTTTTCGCTCGACGATTCCATTCTTGGGTGGTTGGTTTGGCCCTTGTTCCTGTAACTCAAATCCTAGCTCGTTATATCCCATTTTAATTTTACACCATTGTGAACCTTACGCCATTTTTACTCTCTGATCGAGGTTCTCGGCATTGAAAAATCTTCGTAAATTAAATCACACGTGTATATGTTGACATTTAAGAGATATACACTCAAGAAAATCCAGGGCAATGGTGATATATATGCGGATTAGACACAAAAAAAACACTCAACAGATAGCTACAATTTAAGGAATGTGTTTAGTGACGGCATCAGATTCCTAATTGATGGAGAAAGGTCTGGTGGCAAGAAAAGCTGCTTTTAGGAGGTTGTCAAGTGTTTTCGCTCGACGATTCCATTCTTGGGTGGTTGGTTTGGCCTTTCTTCCTGTAACTCGAATCCTTGCCCGGTATATCCCATTTTAATTTTACACCATTGTGAACCATACGCCTTTTTTACTCTCTGATCGAGGTTCTCAGTATTGAAAAATCTTCGTAAAGTAAATCACACGTGTATATATTGACATTTAAAAGATATACAGTCACGATAATCAAGGGCAATTGTGATATATATGCGGATTAGACACAAAAAAAAAAAAAAAACACTCAACAAATGACTATAATTTAAGGAATGTGTTTAGTGACGGCATCAGATTCCAAATTGATGGAGAAAGGTCTGGTGGCAAGAAAAGCTGCTTCTAGGAGGTTGTCAAGTGTTTTCGCTCGACGATTCCATTCTTGGGTGGTTGGTTTGGCCCTTGTTCCTGTAACTCGAATCGTAGCTCGGTATATCCCCTTTTAATTTTACACCATTGTGAACCTTACGCCATTTTTACTCTCTGATCGAGTTTCTCGGCATTGAAAAATCTTCGTAAATTAAATCACACGTGTATATGTTAACATTTAAGAGATATACAGACAAGAAAATCAAGGGCAATGGTGATATATATGCGGATTAGAGAAAAAAAAAAACACTCAACAAATGGCTACAATTTAAGGAATGTGTTTAGTGACGGCATCAGATTTCTAACTGATTGAGAAGTTCTGGTGGCAAGAAAAGCTGCTTCTAGGAGGTTGTCAAGTGTTTTCGCTCGACGATTCCATTCTTGGGTGGTTGGTTTGGCCTTTCTTCCTGTAACTCGAATCCTAGCCCGGTATATCCCATTTTAATTTTACACCATTGTGAACCATACGCCTTTTTTACCCTTTGATCGAGGTTCTCAGCATTGTAAAATCTTCGTAAACTAAATCACTCGTGTATATGTTGACATTTAGGAGATATACAATCAAGAAAATCAAGGGCAATGGTGATATATATGTGGATTAGACACAAAAAAAACACTCAACAAATGGCTACAGTATAAGGAATGTGTTTAGTGACGACATCAGATTTCTTATTGATGGAGAAAGGTCTGGTGGCAAGAAAAGGTGCTACTAGGAGGTTGTCAAGTGTTTTCGCTCGACGATTCCATTCTTGAGTGGTTGGTTTGGCCCTTGTTCCTGTAACTCGAATCCTAGCCCGGTATATCCCCTTATAATTTTACACCATTGTGAACCTTACGCCTTTTTTACTCTCTGATCGAGGCTCTCGTCATTGAAAAATCTTCGTAAACTTAATTAGACTTGTATATGTTGACATTTGAGAAATATACAGTCAAGAAAATCAAGGGCAATGGTGATATATATGCGGATTAGACACAAAAAAAAAAACCACTCAACAAATGGGTACAATTTAAGGAATGTGTTTAGTGACGAAATTAGATTCCTAATTGATGGAGAAAGGTCTGGAGGCAAGAAAAGCTGCGTCTAGGAGGTTGCCAAGTGTTTTCGCACGACGATTCCATTCTTGGGTGGTTGGTTTGCCCTTTGTTCCTATAACTCGAATACTAGCCCGGTATATCCTATTTTAATTTTACACCATTATGAACCTTACGCCATTTTTACTCTCTGATCGAGGTTCTCGGCATTGAAAAATCTTCGTAAACTAACTCACACGTGTATATGTTGACATTTAAGAGATATAAAGTCAAGAAAATCAAGGGCAATGGTGATATATATGCGGATTAGACACCAAAAAAAACACTCAACAAATTGCTACAATTTAAGGAATGTGTTTAGTGACGGCATCAGATTCCTAATTGATGGAGAAAGGTCTGTTGGCAAGAAAAGCTGCTTCTAGAAGTTTGTCAATTGTTTTCGCTCGACGATTCCATTATTGGGTGGTTGGTTTGGCCCTTGTTCCTGTAACTCGAATCCTAGCTCGGTATATCCCATTTTAGTTTTACACCATTGTGAACCTTACCCCATCTTTACTCTCTGATCGAGGTTCTCGGCATTGAAAAATCTTCGTAAATTAAATCACACTTGTATATGTTGACATTTAAGAGATATACAATCAAGAAAATCAAGGGCAATGGTGATATATATGCGGATTAGACACAAAAAAAAAACACTCAACAAATGGCTACAATTTAAGGAATGTGTTTAGTGACGGTATCAGATTCCAAATTGATGGAGAAAGGTCTGGTGGAAACAAAAGCTGCTTCTAGGAAGTTGTCAAACGCTTTCGCTCGATGATTCCATTCTTGGGTGGTTGGTTTGGCCCTTGTTCCTGTAACTTGAATCCGAGCCCGGTATATGCCATTTTAATTTAACACCATTTTGAAACTTACGCCTTTTTTACTCTCTGATCGAGGTTCTCGGCATTGAAAAATCTTTGTAAACTAAATCATACGTGTATATGTTGACATTTAAGAGATATATAGTCAAGAAAATCAACGGCGATGGTGATATATATGGGGATTAGACAAAAAAAAAAACTCAACAAATGGCTACAATTTAAGGAATGTGTTTAGTGACGGCATCAAATTCTTTATTGTGGAGAAAGGTCTGGTGGCAAGAAAAGCTGCTTCTAGGAGGTTGTCAAGTGATTTCGCTCGATGATTCCATTCTTGGGTGGTTGGTTTGGCCCTTGTTCCAGTAATTCGAATCCTAGCCCAGTATATCCCATTTTAATTTTACACTATTGTGAACCTTACGCCTTTTTTACTCTCTGATCGAGGTTCTCGACATTGAAAAATCTTCGTAAACTAAATCACACGTGTATATGTTGAGATTTAAGAGATATACAGTCAAGAAAATTAAGGGCAATGGTGATATATACGCTGATTAGACACAAAAAAAACACTCAACAAATGGCTACAATTTAAGGAATGTGTTTAGTGACGGAATCAGATTCCAAATTGATGGAGAATGGTCTGGTGGCAAGAAAAGCTGCTTCTAGGAGGTTGTCAAGTGTTTTCGCTCGACGATTCAATTCTTGGGTGGTTGGTTTGGCCCTTGTTCCTGTAACTCGAATCTTAGCCTGGTATATCCCATTTTAATTTTACACCATTGTCAACCTTACGCCATTTTTACTCTCTGATCGAGGTTCTCGACATTGAAAAATCTTCCTAAACTAAAGCACACGTGTATATGTTGACATTTAAGAGATATACAGTCAAGAAAATCAAGGGCAATGGTGATATATATGCGGATTAGACACCAAAAAAAAAAACACACAACAAACGGCTACAATTTAAGGAATGTGTTTAGTGACGGCATCAGATTCCTAATTGATGGAGAAAGGTCTGGTGGCAAGAAAAGCTGCTTCTAGGAGGTTGTCAAGTGTTTTCGCTCGACGATTCTATTCTTGGGTGGTTGGTTTGGCCCTTGTTCCTGTAACTCGAATCCTAGCCTGGTATATCCCATTTTAATTTTACACCATTGTTAACCTTACGCCTTTTTTACTCTCTAATTGAGGTTCTCGGCATTGAAAAATCTTCGTAAACCAAATCACACGTGTATATGTTGACATTTAAGAGATATACAGTTAAAAAAATCAACGATAATGGTGATATATATGCGGATTAGACACAAAAAAAAAGCACTCAACAAATGGCTACAATTTAAGGAATGTGTTTAGTGACGGCATCAGATTCCTAATTGATGGAGAAAGGTCTGGTGGCAAGAAAAGCTGCTTCTAGGACGTTGTCAAGTGTTTTCGCTCGACGATTCCATTCTTAGGTGGTTGGTTTAGCCCTTGTTCATGTAACTCGAATTCTAGCCCGTTATATCCCATTTTAATTTTACACCATTGTGAACCTTACGCCTTTTTTACTCTCAGATCGAGGTTCTCGGCATTGAAAAATCTATGTAAACTAAATGACACGTGTATATGTTGAAATTTAGGAGATATACAATCAAGAAAATCAAGGGCAATGGTGATATATATGCGGATTAGACACAAAAAAAAACAGTCAACAAATGGCTACAGTATAAGGAATGTGTTTAGTGACGACATCAGATTTCTTATTGATGGAGAAAGGTCTGGTTGTAAGGCCCTATAATTGGGTAGGTTTACGCTTATCTTTATCAAACACAATTATAGGCTATTGGGCTTAGCCTTGTAGTGGATTAGACAATATTAGAATAAGCCATGTGGGCTAATTAAGGGATTTGGGCTTATTTAGTTAATTATATTGTGTATGTGGGCCTGGCCCATTCTATAACTAGGTCACCCTATGTAACTATAAATAGGGTGAACCTAGTTCATTATTAGGTTAGACATTTTTAGAGAGTTTGTTTTGTTTTCTGTTCTTCTTGTCATATTTCGAATTCGGTGTACCAGACGGTTCCTAGAAACCGTGTGCACTTTGGTTATTCAATCATTCAAGTTCTTGTTCTTATCACTTTCAACAGTATTCCGCACTCTTGGTTGTGATTTTGATATCCGGTTGATAGTTTTGGGACTTACAATTGGTATCAGAGCCTAAGTAGTCTCACGAAGGCTCGGTTGTAATCGGATATTATTTGAAGATCGAAGAACGAAGAAATTTTTTATCAGATTCGAAGAACACGAAGAAATTCTTGAAGAACAGTAAAAAATTCTTGTTTTTGATTCGTTTGGA
This sequence comes from Helianthus tuberosus, assembly GCA_030545235.1. Taxonomy (NCBI): domain Eukaryota; kingdom Viridiplantae; phylum Streptophyta; class Magnoliopsida; order Asterales; family Asteraceae; genus Helianthus; species Helianthus tuberosus. The sequence continues at coordinate 21,932,928 of CM060370.1, read as the reverse complement.
AAAGAGAATCAAAGTGTTTGCTGATTTCTAGGAGTTGATTGGTGGAAAGTTTAAAAAAAAAATGAAATTTTGATTCGGTTCCTTGATTTAGGAGATTGCAGTTGGTGGTGATCTACTTCCAAATATATTTCTGCAATTAAATGGTGCGATCAAGTCAATTTCTTCTTCATTATTCAAATACAAGTTGAAGTGTGTGGCTAAAAATTAAAGTTATTGTGGGGCCAGAATCATCGAAGTGTGTGGCTAAAATTTATTCTTGTGCGACTACATTTGTTGACTGACTTGTGCGACTACAACAACAATCATTAGTCATAATCATCACTTGTGCGACTAGAAGCAACTACAACAGCAAGTTCATATTGTGCGACCGAAACCTCTTGTGCGATTCAATTGTTCTTGTGCGATCATTTTGTCAACTATCACTTGTGCGATTCTATCGTCATCTTCCTTACCTTGTGCGATCAGAAACGACAATCATCGTCTCCGTTAACAACCGCCATCTCCGACGATCTGCCACCGTGAAATATCACCATTAACTGCTACACCGGTCACCTGTTTACACACCATAAACCACCACTCCATTAACAATTGTCAAAACATCCATCACAGTAAGACATCACCGTTTCTTCTCCGGTCACCGTTTCTTCTCTGGTCACTGTTATACATCCATTCATCGTCCATTATCTTCATTCTTTCATCCGTCATCGCTTCCATCATCACCGATTAACACAATCTCATCCACCATCGTCATCCATCCTTCGTTCCCTGGCGGCTGATATTTTTAAACTAGGGTTTTGGTCCGTTGTGTTTGTGTAACGAAGAAGAACTGGGTTTCTTTTGTGACAATTTGAAAGCGTCGGGAAAACTGGTTATCTAACGAAAAAGAAACGCAGACTTTCGTTATTTTGTTTTTAGTTAATTTATAATTATAATAATAGTTTTAATCATTAGGTAATCATTGATTTATTAATAATAATTATTATATTAATTAGGTTTTGTTTACTATATATATAATATTAAAAAAAATGTTTTGTTAAAAATAAGTTTATTAATTAAAATAAAAAAAAGGTTTCGTTATTTTTTGGTGATAAGTTTTGACAGATTTGAAGGTGCGGTACAGATTGTTGATTTGTGTGTGTGGCAACGGGTCTGAGTTAGCAAGTACACGGGTTCTCGCTTTGGGCTTGTGTTGTGGAAACAGTTAAAGGCGCACATTTTTTGGGGATCACATTTTCGGGGGATCAAATCTTAAAAATGTCTTCTAAGAGAGAAGTGCTTGAGCAGGAATTTCAAGGATTCAGATACTCATATGGTGAATCTATAGAAGCACTTACAAGCCGGTTTGCTGAACTGCTCTCTGAAATGGAGAAGGCTGGGATTGAGGTGTCTAATCGCACGAGCAACACAAAGCTTCTAGATGTTATAAAAAAGATTCCAGATCAGGCAAACTGTAGTTGGTTTAGAAATGTTAATGAGATAATTGTGACAACCGACTGCTATTGTTACAAAATGAAGCCGGATGAGCTGATCTCACTCATCAAGTCATATAACAATGCTGATAAGAAGTCTACTCAAGATATTCAAATGAATGACTACACTCATTCTGAGGCTGAGGTATGTGTAGATGATGTTTGTTGTACTGAAAAATGTAGAAAGAAAGTAAAAGGTTTTAAAGAACAAGCTCAATCGCTTACTATGCAACTTCAAGATACCAGATCCAGTAGTTATGAAATTAAAAAGAAACTGGGTGGGTATAAGGATATGGTGGAGGCGCAAAAGCGTGATATCCGAAAGTTGCATAGCGATCTAAGCGAAGCGAACTGTCGATATCTCCACTTCAAGGAGCTATCTGAAAAGTTAACTGTTGAATTAAATGACTTAAAATCAACTTTTGAAAATACTGAATTTAATTTTAAAAGGTTTGATGTTTCAAGTGAAAAGGTCGAAAAGATGATAAATCAACAGTTAAAGTATAGCAAAAAGGAAGTGAGGAATAAAGGATTGGGATTTGTATGCATACCTCCACCATACAATCACAATTACACCTCTATTCCTATGACTGAGGAGGAGATAGCCGACTTGCCTGAAATGGAATATGGGAAGCCCGGGGATAGGAAGGCTGAGCCTGTTAAGCCAAAGAAAGTTAAAATCACAAGGCCAGATAAAACCGAAATTATTCTAGAAAAACAGGCGTTTGATAAAACTTTCGTGAAACCTGCCGATGTTTCAAACCAGATTGAAACTCTAAATTTTGAGAATAATGCCAATACTGACAAACATTTTCAAGTATTAGATAATACTGTGTCAAGTTTTTCTCAAAATTCATCTGAAGTGCAACCTCAAACAAAAGAGTCTGAATTAACAGAGCCTAGAGTTAATGTAGACAACATCGAGTTTGCCATGTTAAGAGGTTTGACTGAGTTTGTGAAAGAATTCAATAGGAGCAAACAAAATGAATCTGCTTCGTCATGTGACACATCTTGCGACACTTCTGAGACATCCACTTCTGAGAAATCAGAAATGGGCGAATCACCTAGTGTCAACAGTGCATCACCTGAGGAAGCAGAGGCATCTCAAACTGAATCATCAACTTCATCTGATTCAACCAGTGACTCCTATGAAAAGACTGACTGTGATCATTCAGAGTCAGTTGCTTCAGTGGAATCAACAAATGAATCATCTGAAACAGTTGATTCAAACTCGATCAAAGAAGAATCAGAATCGACTTCAGGAGCTTCTGGTGAGTCTAATGGTAAAACGACTACAGAAGACCCTGCTGCTCTTTCGAATGACAATAATTCTGATCCTTCTGAACCAATGGTGTCACTCGAAACTGAAAGTGCTACTACGGCATCGCCTGACACCGTTTGTGAACAAGTGAACGTTACTGATGCTTCTACTTCATGTGCAGATGAAGTAATAGTAGAGGATTGGGTTGAGGAGGATGACGTTGTTTGTCAAAATGGTAACGATGTTTGTTTAAAAACATCAAATTTATCTGCTGATGCTCCTCCTTATGTGAGAAAGGCTGATTCTAAGCCAGCTTTGAGAGGCCCTACAAATAAATATGTGCCTCCAAAGCAAACAATTAGAAATGAAAATGCTAACCCTAAAAGTGAATGTGCTAACTGTTGCAGACAGGGACATAAGAAGCAGGGTAGAAAGGTTGAAAAGTCTGCAAACAAATCATCCAACAAGCCTTATAACTCAAATCCAGCATCAGTTGGATGGAATGGATCGGGATATGCCCCTTATGTAAAGAAGCAGACTTGCTACAACTGCGGCATACCCGGTCACATTGCAAGAAACTGCACACATCGTCCCTACGTGCCGTATTATACACAACATCAGAAGGTTACACCAAGGGACATATCTTATTCTAAGCCAATGAAGGTTGAAAAACCAAAGGCAATGATGAATAAGCATCCCGAGGTTAAACCATCCGATGGGGACTGGAATGCTGCTAAAACAAAACGAAAACAAGCTTTGAAACCAAAACAAGTTTTGAAAAACAAAAAGGTTGAAAAGCATAATGTTTTGCCCAAGGCTCCTAAGAAATTAGAGAAGCCTAAACAAGTTTGGAAGGCAAAACATAAAGCAGCAACATCACCAGTCCTTGAATAAAAAGGGGGCATGTGTTTTCGAGAAGTGTCGTACATTGATGCTTCAGGAATACCCAGGACCACGATGGCCTGGGTACCAATGTCTTACTAATCTCCTTACTTTTCAGGGACAACCAAGGAGGAGCTGTTGACAATCATTGGATGTTGATAGTGGTTGTTCCAGATACATAACGGGTAACATCTCACTGTTGCAAAAAGGTATATTCTTTTACAGTTGATATGTTTCGTTTGAAGGAGATAATAGAAGTAAGTAAGACAAGATCAGCAAAAAGGTACAAATTTAAATTTCGTATTCTAATTTCAATATTGATTAGTCTTAAATCTTATGATGGAACGGTTAGGCAAAAACAACAAAAATATTTTCCTTTTCTTTTGTGTTTCTCTTTGTACATACGTTTTCGTTGTTAGGTAAATTTGCGCATAAGATTTATGCACAAATTTAGGGGGATATCCAGAGATATCTGTAAATAGAGAAAATGAGAAAATATAAAAAAATGAAAATGAAAAAATGAGAAAAATAGAAAAATCAAAAAAATTTTGTTGCATACATGGGAAATGAAATAATTTCAGTATGTGGATTAAGGCTGACTCATGTAAGACCAATATTGAAACGGACCGACTCTAGAGCGATATGTTGGTAGGCTTTATCCTGATGGCTAGATTCTTTGACTGGTACAGCGTAGAACACTAATATTAATCTATGACCTCAGGAAAGAACGTCACTTGGAATTAGGACATGTCTATTTGAATGCGTGTGTGATGTCCCGACACACACAATTTCGTTCGAGCTCTGAAATCTTTTCTGTCCAACTCGTGTATCTCCTCTGTTTTACGTGAGCAAAGACCTGGAGATGCTAGGCAACGTCAGCTTCTGCTGCATCCAGATACATGCTGACCTAGTTGTACGTTGTCGCACTATAGATCAAATACACCCGAAAGAGGCCCTCTAGTGCCCAAGAGAAACCCAAAAATAAAAACCTATATCAAACTGAGAAAATCTCATTTGATCTGTATATTATATCCATCTCTACTGCTGATCTATTCTTTTCTCTTCTCAATCCAGTCCCAGTCAAGATTTCAGAATCCTAGAACGGGCTTGTGAAATATGTGGTAGGGAAACTGCACGTATGATAGCGTGTTCTGATTAAAAATTTCAGGATTTGATCGTGATTGAATTGAGTGTTCATATCAATTAAATTGAAAAACATGATAAATCAGTTGCAGACCGTTACATGAAAAAGGCCTAAGGAGATAAGTTTAAGTGGACAAATATACTGGCAATCGCTCGGATCACCCAAAGTAAATTAGTGTTGATAAGTGTAGTCTAGCCTGAAACACTGTGATTTGATCCCATTGCAACTGTAATTGTATAATTAGTTTCTTTGTTTGTTTGTGTTCAGTTTATATCATTAAATTTAGAAATAAAATCAAAAATCCAAAAAATAAAGTGTTTATTTGTTTTATTAAAAGTTTAACCGTTCTTGAAGATTTGATTGATCACCATAAATTGAATAAAATTTGAATTGTGAAATCCGAGTACAAATACTTGGATGTACTGAGTGTTCATGTGGTACTTTCCCTCTGTTGTTTAGAAATGTTGCTTATGAATTTCTGAGCATGTGCAGAATTTGATTTAAATCAAGAAACATGGGTTGGTAAAGATTGAGATGCTGTTGGCTGCTGATAAAGCATGAAGCGTCACAACAACAAGATGTGCCTGAGTCAGAAGAACTAGATACAAGTCATCATCTGACAGTGATAGTACATTTGAAGAAGTACCTGTGAACCTGCTTGAAACAAAAGACATTGACAAAGAAAAGAGTTGCTGAAAATCCTCCGCTTGCATTCTTTTCAACAAGATTTTCAAGCAAAGCTGATCATGATAAGAAGAACAAAGAGCCCAAGTTTCAGAATGAAGACATAAAGCATCTTCCCACCGAAACATGATGAAGACTACAGTTTGATAAAGACAGCATAAACCTAGGGGGATATTGTAAGGCCCTATAATTGGGTAGGTTTACGCTTATCTTTATCAAACACAATTACAGGCTATTGGGCTTAGCCTTGTAGTGGATTACACAATATTAGAATAAGCCATGTGGGCTAATTAAGGGATTTGGGCTTATTTAGTTAATTATATTGTGTATGTGGGCCTGGCCCATTCTGTAACTAGGTCACCCTATGTAACTATAAATAGAGTGAACCTAGTTCATTATTAGGTTAGACATTTTTAGAGAGTTTGTTTTGTTTTCTGTTCTTCTTGTCATATTTCGAATTCGGTGTACCAGACGGTTCCTAGAAACCGTGTGCACTTTGGTTATTCAATCGTTCAAGTTCTTGTTCTTATCACTTTCAACAGTATTCCGCACTCTTGATTGTGATTTTGATATCCGGTTGATAGTTTTGGGACTTACACTGGTGGCAAGAAAAGGTGCTACTAGGAGGTTGTCAAGTGTTTTCGCTCGACGATTCCATTCTTGAGTGGTTGGTTTGGCCCTTGTTCCTGTTACTCCAATCCTAGCCCGGTATATCCCATTTTAATTTTACACCATTGTGAACCTTACGCCTTTTTTACTCTCTAATCGAGGTTCTCGGCATTGAAAAATATTCGTAAACTTAATCACACGTGTATATGTTGACATTTGAGAGATATACAATCAAGAAAATCAAGGGCAATGACGATATATATGCGGATTAGACACACAAAAAAAAAAACACTCAACAAATTGCTACAATTTAAGGAATGTGTTTAGTGACGACATCAGATTCCTAAATGATGGAGAAAGGTCTGGTGGCAAGAAAAGCTGCGTCTAGGAGGTTGTCAAGTGTTTTCGCTCGACGATTCCATTCTAGGGTGGTTTGTTTGCCCTTTGTTTTTATAACTCGAATCCTAGCCCGGTATATCCCATTTTAATTTTACACCATTGTGAACCTTACGCCATTTTTACTCTCTGATCGAGGTTCTCGGCATTGAAAAATCTTCGTAAACTAAATCACACGTGTATATGTTGACATTTAAGAGATATACAGTCAAGAAAATCAAGGGCAATGATGATATATATGCGGATTAGACACAAAAAAAACACTCAACAAATTGCTACAATTTAAGGAATGTGTTTAGTGACGACATCAGATTCCTTATTGATGGAGAAAGGTCTGGTGGCAAGAAAAGCTGCTTCAAGGAGGTTGTCAAGTGTTTTCGCTCGACGATTCCATTCTTGGGTGGTTGGTTTGGCCCTTGTTCCTGTAACTCGAATCCTAGCTCGGTATATCCCATTTTAATTTTACACCATTGTGAACCTTACGCTTTTTTTACTCTCTGATCGAGGTTCTCGGCATTGAAAAATCTTTGTAAACTAAATCACACGTGTATATATTGAAATTTAGGAGATATACAATCAAGAAAATCAAGGGAAATGGTGATATATATGTGGATTAGACACAAAAAAAAAACACTCAACAATTGGCTACAGTATAAGAAATGTGTTTAGTGACGACATCAGATTTCTTATTGATGTAGAAAGGTCTGGTGGAAAGAAAAGGTGCTATTAGGAGGTTGTCAAGTGTTTTCGGTCGACGATTCCATTCTTGAGTGGTTGGTTTGGCCCTTGTTCCTGTAACTCGAATCCTAGCCCGGTATATCCCATTTTAATTTTACACCATTGTGAACCTTACGCCTTTTTTACTCTCTGATCGAGGTTCTCGGCATTGAAAAATCTTCGTAAATTTAATCACACGTGTATATGTTGACATTTGAGAGATATACAGTCAAGAAAATCAAGGGCAATGGTGATATATATGCGGATTAGACACAAAAAAAAAAAAACACTCAACAAATGACTACAATTTAAGGAATGTGTTTAGTGACGACATCAGATTCCTAATTGACGGAGAAAGGTCTGGTGGCAAGAAAAGCTGCGTCTTGGAGGTTGTCAAGTGTTTTCGCTCGACGATTCCATTCTTGCGTGGTTGGTTTGCCCTTTGTTCCTATAACTCGAATCCTAGCCCGGTATATCCTATTTTAATTTTATACCATTGTGAACCTTACGCCATTTTTACTCTCTGATCGAGGTTCTCGGCATTGAAAAATCTTCGTAAACTAAATCACTCGTGTATATGTTGACATTTAAGAGATATACAGTCAAGAAAATCAAGGGCAATGGTGATATATATGCGGATTAGACACAAAAAAAACACTCAACAAATTTCTACAATTTAAGGAATGTGTTTAGTGACGACATCAGATTCCTAATTGATGGAGAAAGGTTTGGTGGCAAGAAAAGCTGCTTCTAGGAGGTTGTCAAGTGTTTTCGCTCGACGATTCCATTCTTGGGTGGTTGGTTTGGCCCCTGTTCCTGTAACTCGAATCCTAGCCCGGTATATCCCATTTTAATTTTACACCATTGTGAACCTTATGTTTTTTTTACTCTCTGATCGAGGTTCTCGGCATTGAAAAATCTTCGTAAACTAAGTCACACGTGTATATGTTGACATTTAAGAGATATAAAGTCAAGAAAATCAAGGGCAATGGTGATATATATGAGGATTAGACACCAAAAAAAAACACACAACAAATGGCTACAATTTAAGGAATGTGTTTAGTGTCGGCATCAGATTCCTAATTGATGGAGAAAGGTCTGGTGGCAAGAAAAGTTGCTTCTAGGAGGTTGTCAAGTGTTTTCGCTCGACGATTCTATTGTTGGGTGGCTGGTTTGGCCCTTGTTCCTGTAACTCGAATCCTAGCCCAGTATATCCCATTTTAATTTTACACCATTGTGAACCTTACGCATTTTTTACTCTCTGATTGAGGTTCTCGGCATTGAAAAATCTTCGTAATCCAAATCACACGTGTATATGTTGACATTTAAGAGATATACAGTTAAAAAATCAACGGTAATGGTGATATATATGCGGATTAGACACCAAAAAAAACACTCATCAAATGGCTACAATTAAAGGAATGTGTTTAGTGACGTCGCCAGATTCCTTATTGATGGAGAAAGGTCTGGTGGCAAGAAAAGCTGCTTCTAGGAGTTTGTGAAGTGTTTTCGCTCGACGATTCCATTCTTGGGTGGTTGGTTTGGCCCTTGATCCTGTAACTCGAATCTTAGCCCGGTATATCCCATTTTAATTTTACAGCATTGTGAACCTTACGCCTTTTTTACTCGCTGATCGAGGTTCTCGACATTGAAAAATCTTTGTAAACTAAATCACACATGTATATGTTGACATTTAAGAGATATACAGTCAAGAAAATTAAGGGCAATGGTGATATATATGCGGATTAGACACCAAAAAAAACACTCAACAAATGGCTTTAATTTAAGGAATGTGTTTAGTGACTGCATCAGATTCCTAATTTATGGAAAAATGTCTGGTGGCAAGAAAAGCTGCTTCTAGGAGGTTGTCAAGTGTTTTCGCTCGACGATTCCATTCTTGGGTGGTTGGTTTAGCCCTTATTCCTGTAACTCGAATTCTAGCCCGTTATATCCCATTTTATTTTCACACCATTGTGAACCTTACGCCTTTTTTACTCTCAGATCGAGGTTCTCGGCATTGAAAAATCTTTGTAAACTAAATCAGACGTGTATATGTTGACTTTTAGGAGATATACAATCAAGAAAATCAAGGGCAATGGTGATATATATGCGGATTAGACACAAAAAAAAAACACTCAACAAATGGCTACAGTATAAGGAATGTGTTTAGTGACGACATCAGATTTCTTATTGATGGAGAAAGGTCTGGTGGCAAGAAAAGGTGCTACTAAGAGGTTGTCAAGTGTTTTCGCTCGACGATTCCATTCTTGAGTGGTTGGTTTGGCCCTTGTTCCTGTAACTCAAATCCTAGCCCGGTATATCCCATTTTAATTTTACACCATTGTGAACCTTACGCCTTTTTTACTCTATGATCGAGGTTCTCGGCATTGAAAAATCTTCGAAAACTTAATCACACGTGTATATGTTGACATTTGAGAGATATAGAGTCAAGAAAATCAAGGGCGATGGTGATATATATGCGGATTAGACACAAAAAAAAAACACTCAACAAATGGCTACAATTTAAGGAATGTGTTTAGTGACGACAGCAGATTCCTAATTGATGGAGAAAGGTCTGGTGGCAAGAAAAGCAGCGTCTAGGAGGTTGTCAAGTGTTTTCGCTCGACGATTCCATTCTTGGGTGGTTGGTTTGCCCTTTGTTCCTATAACTCGAATCCTAGCCCGGTATATCCTATTTTAATTTTACACCATTGTGAACCTTACGCCATTTTTACTCTCTGATCGAGGTTCTCGGCATTGAAAAATCTTCGTAAATTAAATCACACGTGTATATGTTGACATTTAAGAGATATACAGTCAAGAAAATCAAGGGCAATGGTGATATATATGCGGATTAGACACAAAAAAAACACTCAACAAATGGCTACAATTTAAGGAGTGTATTTAGTGACGGCATCAGATTTCAAATTGATGGAGAAAGGTCTGGTGGCAACAAAAGCTGCTTCTAGGAAGTTGTCAAATGCTTTCGCTCGATGATTCCATTCTTGGGTGGTTGTTTTGGCCCTTGTTCCTGTAACTCGAATCCGAGCCCGGTATATCCCATTTTAATTTTACACCATTGTGAACCTTACGCCATTTTTACTCTCTGATCGAGGTTCCCGGCATTTAAAAATCTTCGTAAACTAAAGCACACGTGTGTATGTTGACATTTAAGAGATATACAGTCAAGAAAATCAAGGGCAATGGTGATATATATGCGGATTAGACACCAAAAAAACAGACACAACAAATGGCTACAATTTAAGGAATGTGTTTAGTGACGGCATCAGATTCCTAATTAATCGAGAAAGGTCTGGTGGCAAGAAAAGCTGCTTCTAGGAGGTTGTCAAGTGTTTTCGCTCGACGATTCTATTCTTGGGTGGTTGGTTTGGCCTTTGTTCCTGTAACTCGAATCCTAGCCCGGTATATCCCATTTTAATTTTACACCATTGTGAACCTTATGTTTTTTTTTACTCTCTGATTGAGGTTCTCGGCATTGAAAAATCTTCGTAAACCAAATCACACGCGTATGTTGACATTTAAGAGATATACAGTTAAAAAAATCAACGGTAATGGTGATATATATATGCGGATTAGAAACTAAAAAAAGCACTTATCAGATGGCTACAATTAAAGGAATGTGTTTTGTGACGACATCAGATTCCTTATTGATGGAGAAAGGTCTGGTGGCAAGAAAAGCTGCCTCTAGGAGGTTGTGAAGTGTTTTTGCTCGACGATTCCATTCTTGGGTGGTTGGTTTGGCCCTTGTTCCTGTAACTCGAATCCTAGCCCGGTATATCCCATTTTAATTTTACACCATTGTGAACCTTATGTTTTTTTTACTCTCTGGTCGAGGTTCTCGGCATTGAAAAATCTTCGTAAACTAAGTCACACGTGTATATGTTGACATTGAAGAGATATAAAGTCAAGAAAATCAAGGGCAATGGTGATATATATGAGGATTAGACAGCAAAAAAAAACACACACAACAAATGGCTACAATTTTAGGAATGTGTTTAGTGACGGCATCAGATTCCTAATTGATGGAGAAAGGTCTGGTGGCAAGAAAAGCTGCTTCTAGGAGGTTGTCAAGTGTTTTCGCTCGACGATTCTATTCTTGGGTGGTTGGTTTGGCCCTTGTTCCTGTAACTCGAATCCTAGCCCGGTATATCCCATTTTAATTTTACACCATTGTGAACGTTACGCCTTTTTTACTCTCTGATTGAGGTTATCGGCATTGAAAAATCTTCGTAAACTAAATCACACGTGTATATGTTGACATTTAAGAGATATACAGTCAATAAAATCAAGGGCAATGGTGATATATATGCGGATTAGACACAAAAAACACTCCACAAATGGCTACAATTTAAGGAATGTTTTTAGTAACGGCATCAGATTCCTAATTGATGGAGAAATGTCTGGTTGGAAGAAAAGCTGCTTCAAGGAGGTTTTCAAGTGTTTTCGCTCGACGATTCCATTCTTAGGTGGTTGGTTTGGCCCTTGTTCCGGTAACTCGAATCCTAGCCCGGTATATCCCATTTTAATTTTACACCATTATGAACCTTACGCCTTTTTTAGTCTCTGATCGAGGTTCACGACATTGAAAAATCTTCATAAACTAAATCACACGTGTATATGTTGACATTTAAGATATATACAGTCAAGAAAATCAAGGGCAGTGGTGATATATATGCGGATTAGACACCAGAAAAAAACACTCAACAAATGGCTACAATTTAAGGAATGTGTTTTGTGACGGCATCAGATTCCTAATTAATGGAGAAAGGTCTGGTGGCAAGAAAAGCTGCTTCTAGTAGGTTGTCAAGTGTTTTCGCTCGACGATTCCCTTCTTGGGTGGTTGGTTTGGCCCTTGTTCCTGTAACTCGAATCCTAGCACGGTATATCCCATTTTTATTTTACACCATTGTGAACCTTACGCTTTTTTTACTCTCTGATCGAGGTTCTCGGCATTGAAAATCGTCGTAAACTAAATCACACGTGTATATGTTGATATTTAAGAGATATACAGTCAAGAAAATCAAGGGCAATGGTGATATATATGCGGATTAGACACCAAAAAATACACTCAACAAATGGCTACAATTTAAGGAATGTGCTTAGTGACGGCTTCAGATTCCTAATTGATGGAGAAAGGTCTGGTGGCAAGAAAAGCTGCTTCATGGAGTGTTGGTGCATGTTATGTGACAACAGCATTGGATTGGTCTTTGGATATTAAATGTGTTTTGGGCTGCGAAGACTTATGAAGACTGAATAGAATTCGAGTTTGTTGAAGACCAATCTAGTCCAAGTTTGTATCAAGTTTAAGTCTATCTAGTTTGGCCCGATTTGTAAACAGAATTCGTATGGGTTGAGCCCAATTCGAATTGTATTGGTTGTGCTATATAAACAACCTTTACCTAGAGTTTTAGGGTTAGACTTTTGGAGACTTTTAGGCAATTGAGAGAGAGTTCGAATACACAGATTATTGGCTGTGAGTTTGTGAAGATCTTGAGTGATTGTAAACGTTTTCGTTGGATAATCATAGAAGATCGGTTGGTAAATCGTCTTGTGTTCTTGTTTCTGTTTGATAGGTTTATCAAGGGGATTCCGCACCCTTGGTAGATTGTCAGTTTTGTTACGATCCATACGGGATAAGGACCTACAATTGGTATCAGAGCATTTGCTCTTGTGTTCGGTTCAAAACTGATATTACAGATTCAAGGATTTTGTTCGTTTGATGATTTTCGAATTCGGTGTGAAGAACAGTGAAGAACATCGAAGAACATTCAAAACTTGTGAGTGTTTGATTCGTTTTGATTATTGATCTGATTTGTTTGCTTGTTTTTAGGAGTTTCAGTTGGAAAGTTATCAATCAGAGGATTCGTTGGTGTAAAAAGTGCTGATTTTTCGGGATTTTGATTGGAAAAAAACTGGTCTCGACTCAAGGTTGCTGGTCTCGACTCGTAACAAGTGATCTCGACTGGTACTGTTCACTCGCAACCAGAGGTTTCGACTTGTGCTGGTTGACTCGCAACCGTGATTTCGACTTGTGCTGGTTGACTCGCAACCGTGGTCTCGACTCGAAACTAAGGTTTCGACTCGCAACCGTGGTTTCGGCTTGTGCTGATCTGACTCGCAACCGTGGTCTCGACTCGCAACAAGTGGTTTGAAAGTGGTGGAATTTTTCTAGGCAATCGTAGGAAAAATTTCATAGTTTCGGGTTTAGAGAATTATCCGTAACTCATCTGGACAAACCGCTTGCACCGTTGGACTCCTTGGATTTTTAGGACAAAAAAAAAAAATATGTCGAACATGTATAATTTGGTTTTAGACATTATATATCATTGGACTCGTTATCTCGAGATGAATCTAACGGTATAATTTGGTAAAAACAGGTTTCGGACTAAAATTGTACGGTTTTAACAGTCTGAATAAATTAAAATGTCGAACATGTCGAAATTAAATGAACTCTTAAGAATGGAACATGAGGTAGGCACAACGAACAAACCACCTAAGATGATGAAGGTGGAAAACTACTTGACATGGAAGGATAGGTTTCAATCCTTCATTGAATATCAGGACACACGCATGTGGATTTGTATTGAAGATGGGTACACAAACCCAACACATGACTTTGAGGGCAGACCACGTGTCACACCCTATGTGAACATGCAAGATAATGATAAAAGGATGTATGAGGCTGAAAAGAAAGCCTTGGCAGCTATCAAGATGTCCCTACCTGATAGCATCAAACACACCTTTAAGAAGTACACTACTTCAAAAGAAATGTGGGATGCGTTAGAGAAGAGATATGAAGGGAATTCTGATGTCAAAAAGAACAAAATTGATCTACTGAAGAAGCAGTTTGCTGTGTTCAAGTACATGAAAAATGAGTCACTTGAGGACGTCATCACTCGATACTACCATCTGATGTCAGAATTGGATAATTATGATATAGATTGTTATACTGACATAGAGAAAAATGACAAGCTGCTGGATGCTCTACCTGCAAAATGGGATATTTACACTCTCATGATAAAGGGAGAAGCTGATTATGAAACAAAGGAACTGGAAGAAGTGGTTGGAAAGCTAAGAGCTTATGAGCTCAACATGAAGAAGAAGGACACTGGTTATGATCAGGTTCAAGATCCAGGGGTTTACAATGGGCTTGCATCTTCTTCATCTCATGATGCTTCTAGCGACTCTGCCACTGCTTTTCTCTCCCGTGAAACTGAGCAGGTCACAGTAAATGAGGATGGTGATGTATGTTTTGTAGCTGCTTCAGGAGGATCAACTGGAGCTAAGAGAACATCAACTGCTAAGCAAAGTAGTAGTTCAAAGTCAATGCCAATGAGTGTGAAGTCTGCTGAAGAACATCTTGCTCTACTTGCTTCGTTTGTTGCGTCTTATGAGAACTACATTCAGGGGAAGATATCTGATCCTGCCACTTTAGATGAAGATTATGATCAGATTGACCCTGATGATCTAGAAGAGATGGATTTGCAATGGCAGATGGCCATGATTTCTAGACGTGTGAAGAGGTTCATGAACAGAACTGGAAGAAAGTTTGTAGGAAAGAGTGTTGGTTTTGACAAGGCCAAAGTCAGGTGCTTTAACTGCCAAAGTTATGGTCATTTTGCTAGGGAATGTCAGAAACAAAAGCATGAGACTTCGAGTCAGAGTTCAAACAATAGAAGTTCATCAAACAACTCTAACTCAAGGGCGTTGATCTCTTCTGCTAGATAGGGTTCATATGACTGGAGTATTCACTTGGAAAATGATGAGAATGTCACTCAGGCTTTCATCGCAGAGATTGTGCCAATTGATGGAGGTGAAGCTACAGTAGATGAAGCTAAGGTTGAGACGAAAAGTGAAGCTGAGGAAGATAAGGCTGATCAGACAACAGATGCTGAAAAAGAAACGCCAAAGTCTGAGCATGAAAAGGAAGCTGAAGAGAAAGATGAAATCATCAAAAGATTGGAAGCTCAACTTGCTGCTCTCATGGCCAACTCAGACAAATCAACAGGAGAGGTAAGTAACTCTGCCACATCTGTTTGCTTAAAGTGTCGTGAACTACAGGGTGAAGTTGAAAAATTGTCAACTCAAAACAAAAGTCTTGTGAGCGAAATGTCTAACGTAAAAGAGTCAAATTTCTTTGCTAAAAGAAACGAGTCATCATATTTGAAAAAGATAAAAGGATATGAAGCTGAAATTGAAGCTTTGACCTGTAAACTAAACGAAAAACTTCAAGTCATAGACTTAGCTCATGACATGATGGCTGAGAAAACAAAAGAAATTTCTGAAAAATGCAAAGAGTTGTCAGATGCATAACTCAAAATTGTTGAACTCGAAAAGAAATTAGGTCAATTCAGGGATTCTACTTTTGTTATGAAACACATGATGGGTGGGTTAAAGAAGAGTAATGACAAGACAAGTGTGGGATTCAAGGGATTCAATGAAGTTCCACCTCCTCTTAGTCATGACTATTCTTTCTTACCTGATGAAGATGAGTTCACAGACTTTCTGTCAACATCACCAAGTAGTTTCACATCTAGTCAAGGTGATGTGTCTGAAAATAATGATGCTAAGAAGGAGAATAACAGCAAACCTGTTTTAAAACAGAAAAATTCAAATCCTAAGAATAAAAATTCAACTTTTGTTAAAAGGGTTAATTTTGTTCAAGGAAGTGACATGAAAAATGAAACAGCTGTTATTGAAAATGAATCAAATGTAGAGTTTGCTAAAAACAAAAACATAGAAAATCTTGAAACTAAGCAAACTGAACCAAATCCTTCTAAGGCATCATCATCTAAACCAGAATCTAGTTCAAAGGCTTCAGCTAAGAAGTCTTCGAATAAGAGATCGTGCTTCAAATGTCACACCAAGGGACATGTAGCTAGCTGTTGTCCTAACAAAAAGGTTGAAGCACAAGTTAGTGAGAAACAAAGAGGGAAATCACCTGAGAAGCAAGGTGATAATGAGGAGAAAGTCTCAAATTCTCCAAAGAAATCTGCTCCAAAGCAACAACCGGGTGTTGCTAGTGGTGTAGATAAGGCTGAAAAAGGAACTCCACAAGTTCCTCGTTTTCAAAGAAATCAACCAAGATTTCAGCCTGAATCTACATCAGGCAGATATGAAAGACCTAGAAGTAACTCACCAAGAATGAAAAATCAAAATTCAAATAATTTCAGAAGTCAAGGTCAATATCCAAATCGATACCAAAATAATGGTGGTCGAACTTTTTATAACAATGGCTTTAGAAATTACAATCAAGGTTCTTGGAATCAAAATCAAAATATTCAAAGGTCACATAGTCCAAACACAAATAGGTACCCTCAGGACCAGAGACCTTATGGAAATCATGTCCCATTTCCATCAACAGGCCCAAGATCCAAGACTCCAGCTAGGAGTGATGGATACTGGATGGATGTTCCTGTAGTTGATGAATCTGGAAGACCCAAGACCATTAAGGCTTGGGTCCCCCAATCTAACTAATCTTTTGGTTGGTGTGTGCAGGAGCTGCTAAGGAGGATTATCAACTTATGGTATGTTGATAGTGGCTGCTCCAGGCACATGACGGGGGATGCGAGGTTGTTTTCTGAATTTGAAGAATATGATGGTGGACATGTAAATTTTGCTGGTGCTAAAGGTGGTAGGATAACTGGACGAGGAAAAGTGACGAATGGGAAGATCACTTTGGACAAAGTGAACTATGTTGAGCAGCTTAAACACAATCTGATGAGCGTGTCACAAGTCTGCGACAAGGGTCACTCGGTCCATTTTACAAATACTGAGGCATTGGTGTTGAAACCGGGTTTGGTTATTCCGGACGATTGGATAGTGATGCGTGCACCGAGGAAAAATGATACTTATGTCATGGACATGGGTGCCAAGGATCCAACTGCTGCGGTGGCGTGTTTACTGTCAAAAGCATCTGAAGCTGAATCTATGTTGTGGCACAGACGCATGGCCCACATTCACTATCGCAAAATGAATTATATCATAAAAAATGAGCTAGTGAAAGGGGTTCCATTGCTGAGGTTTCAAGTGGAAGATAAATGTCTTCCATGTCAAAAGGGAAAACAACACAAGAAACCTCATAAGTCTAAAACAGTAAATTCCATTAATGCCCCTTATGAATTACTTCACATGGATTTATTCGGTCCAGTGAACGTGAGGAGCATAGGTGGAAAGTACTACTGTCTGGTTGTCACTGATGATTACTAACGTTATTCATGGGTTTTCTTTTTAGGTACAAAAGATGAAACAACAGAGATGTTGATAGATCTTTTTACAAAATTGGAAAACGTCCATGATGCAAGGATCAAGAGAATAAGGAGTGATAATGGCACGGAGTTCAAGAATCGGATTCTGGATCTCTACTGTCTTCGAAAAGGAATTGAACATCAATACTCTGCTCCTTATACACCTCAACAAAATGGAGTCGCTGAGAGGAAAAACAGGACGTTGATTGAAGCCGCTAGGACTATGCTTTCAGATTCAAAGCTACCAGTTCTTTTCTGGGGAGAAGCTGTGAATACAGCTTGCTATGTCCTAAACAAAGTTTTAACCGTTAAACGTTTTAACAAAACTTGTCATGAGTTGATGTTTAACGAAAAACCAAACTTAACAGGCTTTGAACCATTTGGATTACCCTGGACCATTGTGCGAAACAAAGATAAACAAAAATTCGGTGAGGTGGCTGACGAAGGCTACTTTCTGGGTTACGTGCCTGGCACACCGAATAAAAGGGTTTTTAATCTCAAAACTGGTAAAATTGAGGTTGTTTTTAATGTGGAAATTACTTCCTACAAACCTCAACAATCAACGAGTGGTCCTGCTATACTGTATGATTATGAAAGTGTGTTTAAATCATTTAATATTCCTGAGGTTTCTGATGCAGATGATTCTCAGCTGATTCAAACAGTGGTATGTGAAGACGATGAAGGCGAATTCATGCCTAGATCGAATGTTGATATTTCAGATGCTCCGGAAACTTCCCATGGTGCTACTAATCCTGATTCAAGCGATAGTGACTCTGAACCTATTCCGGGGGAGGAGTTTGTTAATCCGTTTGCAGATCAGAATATTCAGGGGGAGGTTGGATCAAACCTGGGTGATAATCTTGAAGTTGATGCAGTTGCTTCTACACGAGCAAATAGAGATCATCCAGTTGACATGATACTTGGAGATCCTACTGCAGGTGTTCAGACGAGAAGAAGCATAGCAGTGAATTCTGGGTTATTTTGTTTCGATTGAGAAGACTGGGATAGTGAATGAATGCTTGTATAGTTGCTTTATTTCCCAAGAGGAGCCGAAGAAAATTCACATGGCTCTTAAAGACAATTCATGGGTTGAAGCAATGCAAGAGGAATTGGCACAGTTTGCGAAGTTGAAGGTTTGGGAGTTAGTTGACCTTCCTAAAGGTGAAAGAGAGATTGGCACTAAGTGGGTGTTTAAGTGCAAGAAGGATGATAGAGGTATTGTCACGCGCAACAAGGCTCGGTTGGTTGTTAAAGGTTTCAATCAGCAAGAAGGGATAGATTATAATGAGGTGTTTGCACCAGTGGCAAGGTTGGAGGCAATTCGGTTGTTTCTAGCTTTCGCTTCATTCAAGGGCTTTAAAGTTTACCAACTAGACGTGAAGAGTGCATTTCTTTACGGGAAAGTCCAAGAAGTGGTGTATGTCTCACAACCAGATGGGTTCGTTGATCCAGACTATCCAGATCGAGTTTACAAACTTGATAAGGCTTTGTATGGGTTACATCAAGCTCCCAGGGCGTGGTACGAGACACTGTCTACACATCTGCTCAAGAATGGTTTTGAAAGGGGTCAGATAGACAGTACACTGTTCATAAAGAGGAAGAAGGAAGATTTTCTGCTGGTACAGGTATACGTGGATGACATCATCTTTGGGTCATCTGACGAAAACATGTGTAAGGAATTTGAACAGGTGATGAAGAGTAAGTTTGAAATGAGTGCTATGGGTGAGCTGTCTTACTTTCTGGGATTACAAGTTGAACAGAAGGAGGATGGGATGTTTATTCATCAAACAAAGTATGTGTATGACATTTTGGATCGGTTCAAAATGAATGATTGCTCTACTTTCAACACACCCATTTGCGAAAATCACAATCTCGGCCCAGATCATGAAAGCACTGAAGATGTTGATCCTACTCAATACAGGGCGATGATTGGTTCTCTAATGTACTTGACTGCTTCAAGACCTGACATCATGTTTGCCGTATGCTTGTGTGCCAGATATCAGGCGAATCCGAAAGAGTCACACATGAAAGCAGTGAAGCGTATTCTTCGTTACTTGAAGGGGAAACCTAAACTTGGGTTATGGTATCCAGCTGATAGTGATTTGAGGTTCGTTGCTTACACTGATTCAGACTTTGGAGGATGCAAATCAAACAGGAAGTCTACAACAGGTGGTTGTCAGTTCTTAGGAGGCAGGATCGTGTCTTGGCAATGCAAGAAGCAATCCTGTGCGTCTACATCTACATGTGAAGCTGAATATATTGCTGCGGGTAGCTGTTGCTCTCAGGTTCTCTGGATTCAACAGCAGATGCGCGATTACGGTTTGGATTTCACTCGTACTCCTATTATGATAGATAATAATGCCACCATATCAATCACAAACAATCCCGTAAAGCACAGTAGAACTAAACATATTGACATACGTCATCACTTTATACGGGATTGTGCTGAAAAACGATTAATTGAATTACATCGAGTCGACACAGAAGATAACCTTGCTGATCTTTACACAAAAGCTTTTGATCGAGCTCGCTTTGAACACTTAGTCGAACTCAACGGGATGAGGAATCCTGAATAACTGGTTTTTTCATACGAATTTTGTAAATAGTTTACTGCTTTTTCAAAAATAAAAAATACAAAAACATTGAAAAATAAAAAACATAAAAAAATAGAAAATCAAAAATGAGTTTTCACTGTGTGAAAAAGAAGAAATGATAGTACATCAGCAAGTTAGACTGTCACACTCAAACTGAATTAAATTGCTTAAGTGTGATAGCAGTTTCATCATATGATATACCAGTAGGCAAAAGCATGAAATAATCAACTTACCAAAGTGATATAAACATAAAAGCACTGAATATGAGTGGGGAACACATCAGTGATGTATGGTTTAATGACCTTAAATCTTGCGTTGATAGATTGCCAAAATCTGAAGTTTTGGGTCTTTATACTGTTATTTCCTCTGGGGATATCTTGGCTGTCATTCTGTTCAGAACTAAAATTGTACATGACCCCAGGAAAGAAAGTTACTTGGAATTAGCTCATTTCTATTTGAATGTCTGTATGTTGTCCCGATACACACAATTTTGATCTGATTCTGAAATCTTCTCTGAAAAAAGTCGTGTACCTCCTCTGCTGCATCCAGATATATGCTGACCTGGAGGTGCTAGGCAACGACAGCTTCTGCTGCATCCAGATACATGCTGACCTAGCTGTACGTTGTCGCACTATAGATCTAATACACCCGAAAGAGGCCCTCTAGTGCCCAAATGAAACCCAATAAACCTATATCAAACTGAGAAAACTCATTTGATTTGTATATTATACCATCTCTCCTAAAGATCTATTCTGTTCTCTTCTCAACCTATTCCCAGTTAAGATTTCAGAAATCTGGATTGGACTTGTGAAATATGTGGTAGGGAAGATACTTGCATGATAGAGTGTGTTGTTTATATTTCCAGGATTTGATTAGTATTTGTTTGGGTGTTCATTGTTAAGCAATCAAAACATGATAAAACAGATTATATGCAGACCTAGACACTGTCATGATATCTTAAAGGATGACATCAGTATACTCACCTACTACGATGAATCTTTGTGCATACCTTGATCGTGGGGGTATATCCTGAAGTGGGACACACTAGTATATCAGATATCAAATTACCTTAACGTATCATATGGTAATGGTACTTGAAATGTTCATGCATTTTGTTTAGATGGACAAACATACTGGTAATCGTCTTGAACTGCTTTTCACGAAAAATTAAATAAAGAATTATCTAATAGTGTGAAACAGTTTGATTGTGCTGATATGATCTTCTTACAAGTGATTCTCACAAAAACATAGTGTTTATTGCTTTTCGTATTTATTTGCTTTCAGAAAATTACAAAAATACAAAAATAGTGTCTTTTTCTGTTTAAAATTCTTAATGTACGGAAAACTGTTATTCGTGGAGGAGTTGTTACTGATAGGGGGAGACGGTGTTAGTAAGTGGGTTCAAAATTTTGAAATGATGCAGGTTATAAGGTGTTTGATTAAAAATTGTTGCGTGTTGGTGTTGTATTGGAAGGTGCTTAATCTGTTATACAGTTTAACTATCTCTTGAATAATAATAATTCCTTAACTATGTTGAAAAATTCTTATGGTTTCTCGAGATGTTTGTTTTATAGTATACAGATTGAAGCAGTTTGTTGATGAGAAGTTGCTTTGAAGAGATGAGGAGTTTGTTGCTGCTTGGTAGAGTCCTCCTTCTACAATGCAGAATGGATGCTGTGAAGACTTACTTGGATTGCTGGATCACAACTTGGAAGATTTGGTGATTGGATACATCAGCTTAGGGGGAGTCTGTTGCTGACAGCATTCATGTTGAAGCTGACGCTATCCAAAGACCAAAGACTATGATATTCTGAAGACTAAAGTTTCCTTTGCAAGCTATTGTCAAGGGGGAGTTTGTTGGTGCATGTTATGTGACAACAGCATTGGATTGGTCTTTGGATATTAAACGTGTTTTGGGCTGCGAAGACTTATGAAGACTGAATAGAATTCGAGTTTGTTGAAGACCAATCTAGTCCAAGTTTGTATCAAGTTTAAGTCTATCTAGTTTGGCCCGATTTGTAAACAGAATTCGTATGGGTTGAGCCCAATTCGAATTGTATTGGTTGTGCTATATAAACAACCTTTACCTAGAGTTTTAGGGTTAGACTTTTGGAGACTTTTAGGCAATTGAGAGAGAGTTCGAATACACAGATTATTGGCTGTGAGTTCGTGAAGATCTTGAGTGATTGTAAACGTTTTCGTTGGATAATCATAGAAGATCGGTTGGTAAATCGTCTTGTGTTCTTGTTTCTGTTTGATAGGTTTATCAAGGGGATTCCGCACCCTTGGTAGATTGTCAGTTTTGTTACGATCCATACGGGATAGGGACCTACATGGAGGTTGTCAAGTGTTTTCGTTCGACGATTACAATCTTGGGTGGTTGGTTTGGCCCTTGTTTCTGTAAATCGAATCCTAGCCCGGTATATCCCATTTTAATTTTACACCATTGTGAACCTTACGCATTTTTTACTCTCTGATCGAGGTTCTCGGCATTGAAAAATCTTCGTAAACTAAATCACACGTGTATATGTTGATATTTAAGAGATATACAATCAAGAAAATCAAGGGCAATGGTGATATATATGAGGATAAGACAGAAAAAAAATAACACTCAACAAATGACTACAATTTAAGGAATGTGTTTAGTGACGGCATCAAATTCCTAATTGATGGAGAAAGGTCTGGTGGCAAGAAAAGCTGCTTCTAGGTGGTTGTCAAGTGTTTTCGCTCGACGAATCCATTCTTGGGTGGTTGGTTTGGCCATTGTTCCTGTAACTCGAATCCTAGCCCGGTATATCCCATTTTAATTTTACACCATTGTGAACGTTACGCCTTTTTTACTCTCTGATTGAGGTTATCGGCATTGAAAAATCTTCATAAACTAAATCACACGTGTATATGTTGACATTTAAGAGATATACAGTCAATAAAATCAAGGGCAATGGTGATATATATGCGGATTAGACACAAAAAAACACTCCACAAATGGCTACAATTTAAGGAATGTGTTTAGTAACGGCATCAGATTCCTAATTGATGGAGAAATGTCTGGTTGGAAGAAAAGCTGCTTCAAGGAGGTTTTCAAGTGTTTTCGCTCGACGATTCCATTCTTAGGTGGTTGGTTTGGCCCTTGTTCCTGTAACTCGAATCATAGCCCGGTATATCCCATTTTAATTTTACACCATTGTAAACCATACGCCTTTTTTACTCTCTGATCGAGGTTCTCGGCATTGAAAAATCTTCGTAAACTAAATCACACGTGTATATGTTGACATTTAAGAGATATACAGTCAATAAAATCAAGGGAAATGGTGATATATATGCGGATTAGACGAAAAAAAACTCCAAAAACGGCTACAATTTAAGGAATGTGTTTAGTGACGACATCAGATTCCTAATTGATGGAGAAAGGTCTGGTTGGAAGAAAAGCTGCTTCAAGGAGGTTGTCAAGTGTTTTAGCTCGACGATTCCATTCTTAGGTGGTTGGTTTGGTCCTTCTTCCTATAACTCGAATCCTAGCCCAGTATATCCCATTTTAATTTTACACCATTATGAACCTTACGCCTTTTTAGTCTCTGATCGAGGTTCTCGGCATTGAAAATCTTCGGAAACTAAATCACACGTGTATATACTGACATTTAAGATATATACAGTCAAGAAAATCAAGGGCAATGGTGATATATATGCGGATTAGACACAAGAAAAAAAACACTCAACAAATGGCTACAATTTAAGGAATGTGTTTAGTGATGGCATCAGATTTCTAATTAATGGAGAAAGGTCTGGTGGCAAGAAAAGCTGCTTCTAGGAGGTTGTCAAGTGTTTTCGCTCGACGATTCCCTTCTTGGGTGGTTGGTTTGGCCCTTGTTCCTGTAACTCGAATCCTAGCACGATATATCCCATTTTTATTTTACACCATTGTGAACGTTACGCCTTTTTTACTCTCTGATTGAGGTTATCGGCATTGAAAAATCTTCGTAAACTAAATCACACGTGTATTTGTTGACATTTAAGAGATATACAGTCAATAAAATCAAGGGCAATGGTGATATATATGCGGATTAGACACAAAAAAACACTCCACAAATGGCTACAATTTAAGGAATGTGTTTAGTAATGGCATCAGATTCCTAATTGATGGAGAAATGTCTGGTTGGAAGAAAAGCTGCTTCAAGGAGGTTTTCAAGTGTTTTCGCTCGACGATTCCAATCTTAGGTGGTTGGTTTGGCCCTTGTTCCTGTGACTCGAATCCTAGCCCGGTATATCCCATTTTAATTTTACACCATTGTAAACCATACGCCTTTTTTACTCTCTGATCGAGGTTCTCGGCATTGAAAAATCTTCGTAAACTAAATCACACGTGTATATGTTGACATTTCAGAGATATACAGTCAATAAAATCAAGGGCAATGGTGATATATATGCGGATTAGACAAAAAAAACTCCAAAAACGGCTACAATTTAAGGAATGTGTTTAGTGACGGCATCAGATTCCTAATTGATGGAGAAAGGTCTGGTTGGAAGAAAAGCTGCTTCAAGGAGGTTGCCAAGTGTTTTAGCTCGACGATTCCATTCTTAGGTGGTTGGTTTGGCCCTTCTTCCTGTAACTCGAATCCTAGCCCAGTATATCCCATTTTAATTTTACACCATTACGAACCTTACGCCTTTTTTAGTCTCTGATCGAGGTTCTCGGCATTGAAAAATCTTCGTAAACTAAATCACACGTGTATATGTTGACATTTAAGATATATACAGTCAAGAAAATCAAGGGCAATGGTGATATATATGCGGATTCGACACCAGAAAAAAACACTCAACAAATGGCTACAATTTAAGGAATGTGTTTAGTGACGGCATCAGATTCCTAATTAATGGAGAAAGGTCTGGTGGCAAGAAAAGCTGCTTCTAGGAGGTTGTCAAGTGTTTTCGCTCGACGATTCCCTTCTTGGGTGGTTTGTTTGGCCCTTGTTCCTGTAACTCGAATCCTAGTACGGTATATCCCATTTTTGTTTTACACCATTGTGAACCTTACGCTTTTTTTACTCTCTGATCGAGGTTCTCGGCATTGAAAAATCTTCGTAAACTAAATCACACGTGTATATGTTGACATTTAAGTGATATACAGTCAAGAAAATCAAGGGCAATGGTGATATATATGCGGATTAGACACCAAAAAAATACACTCAACAAATGGCTACAATTTAAGGAATGTGTTTAGTGACGGCATCAGATTCCTAATTGATGGAGAAAGTTCTGGTGGCAAGAAAAGCTTCTTCTAGAAGGTTGTCAAGTGTTTTCGCTCGACGATTCCATTCTTGGGTGGTTGGTTTGGACTTTCTTCCTGTAACTAGAATCCTAGCCCGGTATATCCCATTTTAATTTTACACCATTGTGAACCATACGACTTTTTTACTCTCTGATAGAGGTTCTCAGCATTGAAAAATCTTTGTAAACTAAATCACACGTGTATATATTGACATTTAAAAGAAATACAGTCATGATAATCAAGGGCAAGGGTGATATATATGCGGATTAGACACAAAAAAAACTCAACAAATGGCTACAATTTAAGTAATGTGTTTAGTGACGGCATCAGATTCCTAATTGATGGAGAAAGGTCTGGTGGCAAGAAAAGATGCTTCTAGGAGGTTGTCAAGTGTTTTCGCTCGACGATTCCATTCTTGGGTGGTTGTTTTAGCCCTTGTTCCTGTAACTCGAATTCTAGCCCGGTATATCCCATTTTAATTTTACTACATTGTGAAACTTACACCTTTTTTACTCTCAGATCGAGCCTCTCGGCATTGAAAAATCTTTGTAAAGTAAATCACACGTGTATATGTTGACATTTAGGAGATATACAATCAAGAAAATC
Organism: Helianthus tuberosus; assembly: GCA_030545235.1. NCBI lineage: Eukaryota > Viridiplantae > Streptophyta > Magnoliopsida > Asterales > Asteraceae > Helianthus > Helianthus tuberosus. The sequence goes on along the minus strand of CM060370.1, from coordinate 21,907,032 downwards.
AAGGGAAATGGTGATATATATGGGGATTAGACACAAAAAAAAACTCAACAAATGGCTATAGTATAAGGAATGTGTTTAGTGACGACATCAGATTTCTTATTGATGGAGAAAGGCCTGATGGCAAGAAAAGCTGCTACTAGGAGGTTCTCAAGTGTTTTCGCTCGACGATTCCATTCTCGGGTTGTTGGTTTGGCCCTTGTTCCTGTAACTCGAATCCTAACCCGGTATATCCCATTTTAATTTTACACCATTGTGAACCTTACGCCTTTTTTACTCTCTGATCGAGATTCTCGGCATTGAAAAATCTTCGTAAACTTAGTCACACGTGTATATGTTGACATTTGAGGGATACACAGTCAAGAAAATCAAGGGCAATGGTGATATATATGCGGATTAAACACCAAAAAAAAAACACTCAACAAATGGCTACAATTTAAGAAATGTGTTTAGTGACGACATCAGATTCCTAATTGATGGAAAAGGTCTGGTGGCAAGAAAAGCTGCGTCTAGAAGTTTGTCAAGTGTTTTCGCTCGACGATTCCATTCTTGGGTGGTTGGTTTGCCCTTTGTTCCTATAATTCGAATCCTAGCCTGGTATATCCCATTTTAATTTTACACCATTGTGAACCTTATGCCATTTTTACTATCTGATCGAGGTTCTCGGCATTAAAAATCTTCGTAAACTAAATCACACGTGTATATGTTGACGTTTAAGAGATATACAGTCAAGAAAATCAAGGGCAATAGTGATATATATGCGGATTCGACACAAAAAAAAAACATTCAACAAATGGCTACAATTTAAGGAATGTGTTTAGTGACGACATCCGATTCCTAATTGATGGAGAAAGGTCTGGTGGCAAGAAAAGCTGCTTCTAGGAGGTTGTCAAGTGTTTTCGCTCGACGATTCCATTCTTGGGTGGTTGGTTTGGCCCTTGTTCCTGTAACTCGAATCCGACCCTGGTATATCCCATTTTAATTTTACACCATTGTGAACCTTACACTTTTTTTACTATCTGATCGAGATTCTCGGCATTGAAAAATCTTTGTAAACTAAATGACACGTGTCTATGTTGACATTTAAGAGATATATAGTCAAGAAAATCAACGGCAATGGTGATATATATGCGGATTAGACAAAAACAAAACACTCAACAAATGGCTACAATTTAAGGAATGTGTTTTGTGACGGAAACAGATTCCTAATTGAAGGAGAAAGGTCCTAGTTCCTGTAACTCGAATCCTAGCCCGGTATATCCCATTTTAATTTTACACAATGTGAACCTTACGCCTTTTTTAATCTCTGATCGAGGTTCACCGCATTGAAAAATCTTCGTAAACTAAATTACACGTGTATATGTTGACATTTAAGAGATATACAATCAAGAAAATCACGGGCCATGGTGATATATATGCGGATTAGACAAAAAAAAACACTCAACAATTGGCTACAATTTAAGGAATGTGTTTAGTGACGGCATCAGATTCCTAATTGATGGAGAAAGGTCTTGTGGCAAAAAAAGCTGCGTGTAGGAGGTTCTCAAGTGTTTTCGCTTGACGATTCCATTGTTGGTTGGTTGGTTTAGCCCTTGTTCTTGTAACTCGAATCCTAGCCTGGTATATCCAATTTTAATTTTACACCATTGTGAACCTTATGCCATTTTTACTCTCTGATCGAGGTTCTCGGCATTGAAAAATCTTTGAAAACTAAATCACCCGTGTATATGTTGACGTTTAAGAGATATACAGTCAAGAAAATCAAGGGCAATGGTGATATATATGCGGATTAGACACAAAAAAAAACTCAACAAATGGCTACAATTTAAGGAATGTGTTTAGTGACGGCAACCGATTCCTAATTGATGGAGAAAGGTCCTTGTTCCTGTAACTCGAATCCTAGCCCGGTATATCCCATTTTAATTTTACACCAATGTGAACCTTACGCCTTTTTTACTCTCTGATCGAGGTTCACCGCATTGAAAAATCTTCGTAAACTAAATCACACGTGTATATGTTGACATTTAAGAGATATACAATCAAGAAAATCACGGGCCATGGTGATATATATGCGGATTAGATAAAAAAAACACTCAACAAATGGCTACAATTTAAGGAATGTGTTTAGTGACGGCATCAGATTCCTAATTGATGGAGAAAGGTCTTGTGGCAAGAAAAGCTGCGTGTAGGAGGTTCTCAAGTGTTTTCGCTTTACGATTCCATTGTTGGTTGGTTGGTTGGGCCCTTGTTCTTGTAACTCGAATCCTAGCCTGGTATATCCAATTTTAATTTTACACCATTGTGAACCTTATGCCATTTTTACTCTCTGATCGAGGTTCTCGGCATTGAAAATTCTTCGAAAACTAAATCACCCATGTATATGTTGACGTTTAAGAGATATACAGTCAAGAAAATCAAGGGCAATGGTGATATATATGCGGATTAGACACAAAAAAAAACACTCAACAAATGGCTACAATTTAAGGAATGTGTTTAGTGACGACATCAGATTCCTAATTGATGGAGAATGGTCTTGTGGCAAGAAAAGCTGCTTCTAGGAGGTTGTCAAGTGTTTTCGCTCGACGATTCCATTCTTGGGTGGTTGGTTTGGCCCTTGTTCCTGTAATTCGAATCCTAGCCCGGTATATCCTATTTAAATTTTACACCATTGTGAACCTTTCGCTTTTTTTACTATCTGATCGAGGTTCTCGACATTAAAAAATCTTCGTAAACTAAGTCACACGTGTATATGTTGACATTTAAGAGATATAAAGTCAAGAAAATCAAGGGCAATGGTGATATATATGCGGATTAGAAACCAAAAAAAAAAACACTCAACAAATTGCTACAATTTAAGGAATGTGTTTAGTGACGGCATCAGATTCCTAATTGATGGAGAATGGTCTGGTGGCAAGAAAAGCTGTTTCTAGCAGTTTGTCAAGTGTTTTCGCTCGACGATTCCTTTCTTGGGTGGTTGGTTTGGCCCTTGTTCCTGTAACTCAAATCCTAGCTCGGTATATCCCATCTTAATTTTACACCATTGTGAACCTTACGCCATTTTTACTCTCTGATCGAAGTTCTCGGCATTGAAAAATCTTCGTAAATTAAATCACACGTGTATATGTTGACATTTAAGAGATATACAGTCAAGAAAATCAAGTGCAATGGTGATATATATATGCGGATTAGACACAAAAAAAACACACAACAAATGGCTACAATTTAAGGAATGTGTTTAGTGACGGCAACATATTCCAAATTGATGGAGAAAGGTCTGGTGGCAACAAAAGCTGCTTCTAGGAGGTTGTCAAGTGCTTTCACTCGACGATTCCATTCTTGGGTGGTTGGTTTGGCCCTTGTTCCTGTAACTCGAATCCGAGCCCGGTATATCCCATTTTAATTTTACACCATTGTGAACCTTACGCCTGTTTTACTCTCTGATTGAGATTCTCGGCATTGAAAAATCTTTGTAAACCAAATCACACGTGTATATGTTGACATTTAAGAGATATATAGTCAAGAAAATCAACGGCAATGGTGATATATATGCGGATTAGACACAAAAAAAAACACTCAACAAATGGCTACAATTTAAGGAATGTGTTTAGTGACGGAATCAGATTCCTAGTTGATGGAGAATGGTCTGGTGGCAAGAAAAGCTGCTTCTAGGAGGTTGTCAAGTGTTTTCGCTCGACGATTCAATTCTTGGGTGGTTGGTTTGGCCCTTTTTCATGTAACTCGAATCCTAGCCTAGTGTATCCCATTTTAATTTTACACCATTGTGAACCTTACGCCATTTTTACTCTCTGATCGAGGTTCTCGGCAATGAAAAATCTTCGTAAACTAAAGCAAACGTGTATATGTTGACATTTAAGAGATATACAGTCAAGAAAATCAAGGGCAATGGTGATATATATGCGGATTAGACACAAAAAAAAACACTTAACAAATGGCTACAATTTAAGGAATGTATTTAGTGATGGCAACAGATTCCAAATTGATGCAGAAAGGTTTGGTGGCAAGAAAAGCTGCTTCTAGGAGGTTGTCAAGTGTTTTCGGTCGACGATTCTATTCTTGGGTGGTTGGTTTGGCCCTTGTTCCTGTAACTGGAATCCAAGCCCGATATATCCCATTTTAATTTTACACCATTGTGAACCTTACGCCTTTTTTACTCTCTGATCGAGGTTCTCCGCATTGAAAAATCTTCGTAAACTAAATCACACGTGTATATGTTAACATTTAAGAGATATAAAGTCAAGAAAATCACGGGCCATGGTGATATATATGCGGATTAGACATCAAAAAAACACTCAACAAATGGCTACAGTTTAAGGAATGTGTTTAGTGACGGCATCAGATTCCTAATTGATGGAGAAAGGTCTGGTGGCAAGAAAAGCTGCGTGTAGGAGGTTCTCAAGTGTTTTCGCTTGACGATTCCATTGTTGGTTGGTTGGTTTAGCCCTTGTTCCTGTAACTCGAATCCTAGCCTGGTATATCCCATTTTAATTTTACAGCATTGTGAACCTTACACCTTTTTTACTCTTTGATCGAGGTTCTCGGCATTGAAATATCTTCGTAAACTAAATCACACGTGTATATGTTTACATTTTAAAGATATACAGTGATGAAAATTAAGGGCAATGGTGATATATATGCGGATTAGACACAAAACAAAAACACTCAACAAATGACTACAATTTAAAGAATGTGTTTAGTGACGACATCTGGTTCCTAATTGATGGAGAAAGTTCTGGTGGCAAGAAAAGCTGCTTCTAGGAGGTTGTCAAGTGTTTTCGCTCGACGATTCTGTTCTTGGGTGGTTGGTTTGGCCCTTGTTCCTGTAACTCGAATCCTAGCCCGGTATATCTCATTTTAATTTTACACCATTGTGAACCTTACGCCTTTTTTACTCTCTGATCGAGGTTCTCGGCATCGAAAAATCTTCGTAAACCAAATCACGCGTGTATATGTTGACATTTAAGAGATTTACAGTCAAGAAAGTCAACGGTAATGGTGATATATATGCGGATTAGACACCAAAAAAAGCACTCATCTAATGGCTACAATTAAAGGAATGTGTTTAGTGACGGCATTAGATTCCTAATTGATGGAGAAAGGTTTGGTGGCAAGAAAAGCTGCTTCTAGGAGGTTGTCAAGTGTTTTCGCTCGACGATTCCATTCTTGGGTGGTTGGTTTGGTCCTTGTTCCGGTAACTCGAATCGTAGCCCGGTATATCCCATTTTTATTTTACACGATTGTGAACCTTACGCCTTTTTTGCTCTCTAGTCGAGGTTCTCGGCATTGAAAAATCTTCGTAAACTAAATCACACGTGGATATGTTGATATTCAAGAGATATACAGTCAAGAAAATCAAGGGCAATGGTGACAAATACGCGGATTAGACACAAAAAAACACACAACAAATGGCTACAATTTAAGGAATGTGTTTAGTGACGGCATTAGATTCCTAATTGATGGAGAAAGGTCTGGTGGCAAGAAAAACTGCTTCTAGGAGGTTGTCAATTGTTTTCGCTCGACGATTCCATTTTTTGGTGGTTGGTTTGCCCCTTGTTCCTGTAACTCGAATCCTAGCCCGGTATATCCCATTTTAATTTTACACCATTGTGAACCTTACGCCTTTTTTACTCTCTGATCGAGGTTCTCAGCATTGAAAAATCTTCGTAAACTAAATCACATGTGTATAGGTTGATATTTAAGAGATATACAGTGAAGAAAATCAACGGCAATGGCGATATATATGCGGATTAGTCACAAAAAAAACACTCAACAAATGGCTACAATTTAATAGTGTGTTTAGTGACGGCATCAGATTCCTAATTGATGGAGAAAGGTCTGGTGGTAAGAAAAGCTGCTTCTAGGAGGTTGTCAAGTGTTTTCGCTCGACGATTCCATTCTTGGGTGGTTGGTTTGGCCCTTGTTCCTGTAACTCGAATCCTAGCCCGGTATATCTCATTTTAATTTTACACCATTGTGAACATTACGACTTTTTTACTCTCTAATCGAGGTTCTCGGCATTGAAAAATCTTCGTAAACTAAATCACACGTGTATATGTTGACATTTAAGAGATATACAGTCAAGAAAATCAAGGGCAATGGTTATATATATGTGGATTGGACACCAAAAAAAACACTCAACAAATGGCTAGAATTTAAGGAATGTGTTTAGTGACGACATCAGATTCCTAATTAATGGAGAAAGGTCTGGTGGCAAGAAAGGCTGCTTCTAGGAGGTTGTCAAGTGTTTTCGCTCGACGATTCCATTCTTGGGTGGTTGGTTTGGCCCTTGTTCCTGTAACCCGAATCCTAGCCCGGTATGTCCCATTTTAATTTTACACCATTGTGACCCTTACGCCTTTTTTACTCTCTGATCGAGGTTCTCGGCATTGAAAAATCTTCGTAAATTAAATCACACGTGTATATGTTGACATTTAAAAGTTATACAGTCAAGAAAATCAGGGGCAATGGTGATATATATGCGGATTCGACACAAAAAAAAACACTCAACAAATGGCTAGAATTTAAGGAATGTGTTTAGTGACGGCATCAGATTCCTAATTAATGGAGAAATGTGTGACACCCCAGGAAAACCGGGAACATCATACAACTTAACTAGCTTCCTCAGTGAGTGCTTACCAAATTTCGGGACGAAATTTCTTTCAAATTGGGGATGATGTGACAACTCGAAATTTAGAACCTTTCGTGTATCTTAGTGTAACCTACTTGAAACATTATGTGACTAGTTGACGTGTTGGTGTAATGATATATGTGAACATCCTATGTGATTACGTGTTACGTTTATGTGTTGTAATTGTATGTATGCGTGTATGTATATGAACCGAGACAACAAGGACCCGACTCGAGACCATGCGGTCTCGAGTGAACAGTAACAGTTGGGCCGGATTGGGCCACACACCCCTTAGCCTATTCGAAAACCCATTAGGGTGCACCACTTGAAGCTAGTATATATCCTTGTTGCTAACCAACACTATCATCTTTGGACAACACACATCCTCCCCTACTCTCTCTAGAAACCATTAAACCCTAAGTCTCAACATCACCTATCCTCCTTCTTCTCGGATCAAACCGGTGACACTAGGAGCTCTCGGATCGACTCACACACACACACCAGTTTGGAAGCTTCATACTCACCCTTGAAACCCATCAACCGGTTAGTGTCTTTATGATGCTTGTTGTTAAATGATAGTATGAATGACATGATTGAACTAATATAGTTGTATGCTTGATGATGTTTTGTGAATCGGAGTTGTATGATGTGGATAATCGGATAACATGTTTTGATTTCGGATATGTTACATAATGAGCTCATGATATCTTGTGTCTAAATATGATTCAAACCATTGATTATTGATGTACATGAAAACCGGCTTGCATATGTGTAGTACCATGTTAATCGGATTAGTGCAGAGTTGATTTTGAGATGTTATGTGATGATTTGAAACCTTTTGATGAGTATGTGCAAGTGTGTTGATTTGTTGTTCATGATTATGTTTGGATTAATGCTAAAAACCCGGAAATATGATGAACAAGTTTGAATAATCAACATGAACATGGCTTGAATATATGAAGAACAACTTGAAGATGATATGAATATGTTATGAACATTTGAAATTGCCATGTTTGATCCATTTTTGGTAAGCCATAGACAAGGGAACATGTTAGTGCAATATTACTGGGTAGTACATAATATCATGACCATGAAATCTCATTGGCCAAGTACAATGTCGAATTCAGCAAATGTCCCCAGCCGAGACCTTCGGTCTCGACTCGAGGCCACCAAATGTCAACTCGAGACCCCACGTGATCAACACCCAAACATCGTGACTCGAGACCCTACTTGCGAGTCCGGTTGCGACTCGAGACCAACACATGCATAACCCGAGACCTCATCAGTTGCGACTCGAAACTTGTAAGCTACAACTCGAGACCGCACAGTCTCGACTCAAGACCATCTTCATATGCACGCTGAATTGAACTTGCATGATTACGGGCTTAGGTGATTGGGCCGGACTTTTGGGCCTAATGCATAGACCTTATACATTACTGATTGAATGTGAATGTTGATGGACTGCCATGAATGATACTTGAATGCAATGTGCTAGAAACATACGTGTACTACTTGATTATGAACCTGATCTGTATGATACAACTATGATAGGACGTGAGTGACCACAATATTGCTTGATTGACCTTTCTGTGTATCTGCCGAGCAAACCAAGGTGAGTTCACACCCTCTACAAAGCATGGGATTCCCAGGGGTCGGGAATTGGGGTTAAGGAACATGGGTTCCTCGTCCTCCTTGGGTAGGACAGCAATGGTTCAGGAATGTAATTCCTCGTCCTCACGGACAGATAACTCGTACTAGACCAAAACTCTATCACGAAGTCCCTCCTTTTTATATCGACTTAATCGCCGGGCCAATGGCGAGCGGGTCATTAGTTAGATAGCGCTATTTAGGTCTGACAAACCTCACACCGTGCCGCAGAGGACGGACGTGAACTAATGGATCTGGGGCACGTTAATGATGATAGACATTGACAGTTTCAAGGCACTTAAACATGACTACAGTCAGCAGTCGATATGGTAACGAGTCTAGTGTATACATGGGGTAACCCCCACGGCCGAAATGCCAGATAACTAACACGGGGTAGCCCCCACGGCTGGATTGCCAGAGTAATCGGGAATAAACAAGTCACGTTTTTAACTATGGGGTAACCCCCACGGTAGGATGCCAGATAAAGGAAACTGTTTTCGAAACAACTTAAAATGAACACCCAACCGTGAACTCACTCAACTTGTTGTTGACTCGTTACTGCATGCTTTGCAGGTCAATAGGTACTTAGCTGGAGCTTGCATGGAAGAGAGAGTCGTTGTGGGACATGGACAGCTGTGTGCCATGTTAAACTTTGAAACAATTAAACTTATGTTTTGTTTTTAAACATTATGCTTCCGCTTGCAACTTAAATTATGTTTTTGTTTGGACACCAATTGTATTTGGTTGGATTTTATAACTACTCATATGCTTGTTCAATATGATTGGTGGTTGGATCCTGGTCAGTCACGCCTCCAAGCGGTGGTTTCCGTAGGTGGATTTTGGGGGTGTGACAAATTGGTATCAGAGCCATTGGTTATAGTGAACTTGGTTTTAATAAAGGAGAAACGTTTTTGTTAAAACCAGACTATAACCTGTACAGTGCTCAACGGTCCACAACGACGCTTCACTCCACATGCAAGGCTCAACATTCTAGGTGATATGATCTGTGTATATATTGCCTACTTGTTAGTTACATAGTACATTGCTCGTGGTATGCTTGGTTAGTATAACTATTGTTGCTTGAACACGTGTGTACTTACTCACTTCTATCATCGCATTTTCGCGAACCCCTCTCACTCACGTTCCTCTTAATATGAAGATCATGTCTGGACGCGTTAACCTGACACAAGCCCAGTTGACGGCTCTGATCAACGAACGAGTTGCCGCAGCACTTGCAGCTGCACACGCATGAGGTATATCCTGCAGTCCGAACTCATTCTAGGATCCTTAGAATCCTACTCTCGTGAACCAACCTTTGTGTTAAACTCTATCTTTTCTTTCACCCATGATAGGTCAGCATGCTCAGCCACCCGTGTGCACTTTTAAGACTTTCGTGGACTGCCGACCAACTACTTTTAGCGGCACCGAAGGAGCCGTAGGTCTCCTCCACTGGTTTGAGAAACTAGAATCCGTGTTCGAAATGTGTGAATGCCCTGAGGCGCGCAGGGTGAAGTATGCTACCGGTACTCTCGAGGGTTTAGCCCTCACATGGTGGAACGCTCAGGTCCAAATGCTGGGGTTGGTTGCTGCCAACGCCACCCCATGGGAAACTTTTAAGGAGATGATCAAAGAATAATACTGCAGCCGGGACGACATTCATAAGCTGGAAGTCGAGTTCTTCAACCTCAAGATGACGGGGTCAGAAATTGAGGCGTACACTAAGAGATCAAATGAACTTGCCTTACTATGTCCTACTATGGTGGACCCTCCATTTAAGCGTATTGAACTCTTTCTCAAGGGCTTGGTGCCAGAGATCCAAAGCCATGTGACTTCAGCAAACCTCGCCACTATCCAGCAGGTTGTTCAGTTGGCTCACCGTCTTACTGATCAAGCGGTGGAGCAGAACAAGTTACCAAAGCGCATAGGTGCTGCAACTACTTCTGGTACCTCTAGTGACAACAAACGGAAATGGGATGGAACTTCAAGTAAGGGGTCGACTTCTGTTCAATCCCAGTCTTAGCAGAGAAAGACTGATGACTACAAGAGCCCTAGTCAGCAATCATCTGGTGGTCAAAGTCATGGTGGGTACAAAGGGAATCACCCCAAATGCAATCGCTGCAGCCTGCACCACAGCGGGCCATGCACCAGGGGTAACTGTCATCGGTGCAACAAGCCCGGTCACGCTGCAAAGGATTGCAGGAGCTTATATCCCGCCAATCAGAATCGTCAACAAGCTCAACAGAACCAACGTCAGCAGCAGCAGCAGGGGGATAACAAAGGGTGCTTTCAGTGTGGAGCTGAAGGCCACTTCAAGAGAGATTGTCCCCAACTGAACAGGAACCAGAACAATAACAACAACAACAACAATCAGGGGAATGGTAACAATGGGAACAACAACAACAACGGTGCCAGAGGGCGAGCATTCGTGATCGGCCAAGATGAAGCAAGGAATGACCCCAATGTTGTGGCGGGTAAGTTCCTTCTCGACGACTTTTATGTTACAGTTTTATTTGATTCGGGTGCCGATACTAGCTACATGTCACTAGAAGTTAGTCGAATGCTTAAGCGTATTCCAACACCTTTGAACAACAAGCACACCGTAGAGCTAGCAAATGGTAAGAGTTTAGAGGCCACACACGTAGTCAAGGGTTGTAAACTTATTCTCGCTGACCAGACCTTCTCTATCGACCTTATTCCTATCGTCTTGGGTAGTTTCGACGTTGTCATTGGGATGGATTGGTTATCCCAACACCGAGCAGAGATTCTTTGCAACGAGAGGGTTGTCCGTATTCCAGGTTCCGGTGGTGAACCTCTCATGATTCATGGCGACAAGAGGAGTGCTGTTGAGAACGTCATCTCTCTCCTTAAGGCCCAGAAGTGCTTGCGAAAGGGCCACACTGCCATTTTGGCTCTTGTTACTGACACCTCGGAGAAAGAGAGGAAAATAGAAGATTTTCCAATTGTACGTGACTATCCGGAGGTATTTCCTGAGGAATTACCTGGTCTTCCGCCTCATCGCCAAGTCGAGTTTCAGATTGAACTAGCTCCTGGAGCTGCGCCTATAGCTCGTGCACCTTATCGTTTAGCTCCATTAGAGTTGGAAGAACTCTCTACGCAACTACAAGAACTCTTGGATAAGGGTTTTATTCGTCCAAGCTCATCGCCCTGGGGAGCTCCAGTACTATTTGTAAAGAAGAAGGACGGTACTTTCAGAATGTGCATCGACTACCGGGAACTCAACAAAGTGACGGTGAAGAATCGTTATCCTCTACCACGTATTGACGACTTGTTCGACCAGCTGCAAGGGTCGAGCTACTATTCGAAGATCTATTTGAGATCGGGCTATCACCAGCTGAGAGTCCGAGAAGAGGACGTCTCCAAAACAGCCTTTAGAACTCGATACGGACACTATGAGTTTTTGGTCATGCCTTTTGGACTGACAAACGCACCTACGGTTTTCATGGACTTGATGAACCGAGTGTGCAAGCCTTACCTGGACAAGTTCGTTATAGTCTTCATCGACGACATCCTGATCTATTCTAAGAGTCAGGAGGTACACGAGCATCATCTACGGCTTATTCTGGAACTCCTTCGAACAGAACAGCTTTATGCAAAGTTCTCGAAATGCGACTTCTGGCTTCGAGAAGTCCATTTCCTAGGCCACGTGGTAAACAAGGATGGGATTCACGTTGATCCATCCAAGGTAGACTCGATTAAGAACTGGCCTGCACCTCGTACACCAAAGGAGATTCGCCAATTCTTGGGTTTGGCAGGTTACTACAGGAGATTCATTAAGGATTTTTCCAAGATTGCACAGCCTCTCACCTCACTGACGCAGAAGGGCGTTGTTTATCGCTGGGGAAATGCACAGGAATCAGCATTTCAGCACTTAAAGGATAGACTTTGCAGTGCACCTATCCTTTCTTTGCCAGAGGGCACAGACGACTTTGTGGTCTACTGCGACGCCTCAATTCAGGGTCTTGGTTGTGTGTTGATGCAACGAGATAAAGTTATAGCCTACGCCTCACGCCAACTCAAGGTTCATGAAAGAAACTACACTACACACGACTTAGAGCTGGGAGCTGTTGTTTTTGCACTTAAGTTATGGCGGCATTACCTGTACGGTACCAAGTGCGCCATCTACACCGACCACAGGAGCCTCGAACATATCTTCAAGCAGAAAGAACTGAATATGCGGCAACGACGATGGGTCGAACTACTGAATGACTACGAGTGCTCGATCAGGTATCACCCGGGCAAGGCCAATGTTGTGGCTGACGCCCTCAGCCAAAAGGACACTGCGCCTAAGCGCGTGCGAGCTTTACAACTCACGATCCATTCTAGTCTTCCTTCCCAAATACGAGACGCTCAGATAGAAGCACTGAAACCAGAGAACGTCAGGGCTGAAGCCCTACGCGGATCAAGGCAACGCTTAGAACAGAAGGAAGACGGCGCTTACTACGTAACGGGACGCGTTTGGGTCCCACTCTATGGCAACCTACGAGAGCTTGTGATGGATGAAGCACACAAGTCTCGCTACTCGGTACATCCTGGTTCGGATAAAATGTACCACGATATCAAAACCACGTATTGGTGGCCTAGCATGAAAGCCCACATCGCAACTTACGTCAGTAAGTGTTTGACTTGTGCGAGAGTCAAGTCCGAATACCAGAAACCCTCAGGCCTACTCCAACAACTAGAGATACCACAATGGAAATGGGAGCAAATTTCCATGGATTTTGTTACTGGCCTACCTAGATCCCAGCGCGGAAACGATACTATTTGGGTGATCGTGGATCGACTTACAAAATCTGCACACTTCCTGGCTATCAAGGAGACGGATAAATTCTCCACTCTTGCAGAAATATACCTCAAGGAAGTTGTTTCGAGGCACGGGGTGCCCACCTCTATTATCTCGGATCGAGATGCACGTTTTACTTCAGAGCTGTGGCAAGCGATGCACAAATCCTTTGGCTCACGATTAGACATGAGCACAGCCTATCACCCTCAAACGGACGGGCAGTCCGAGCGCACTATTCAAACCTTAGAAGACATGCTTCGTGCATGTGTAATCGACTTTGGCAACAGCTGGGAAAAGCATCTGCCACTTGTGGAATTCTCATATAATAACAGCTACCACACCAGCATTAAAGCTGCTCCGTTTGAGGCATTGTACGGACGTAAATGCCGGTCACCTCTTTGTTGGGCAGAGGTGGGGGATAGTCAGATCACTGGTCCAGAACATGTGGTAGACACGACCGAACAAATTGCTCAAATACGAAAACGCATGGCGGCAGCTCGTGATCGTCCGAAAGTTTACGCCGATAAGGGCAGGAAACCACTAGAGCTCCAGATTGGGGAGCGGGTACTACTCAAAGTTTCACCCTGGAAGGGTGTGGTTCGTTTTGGTAAACGCGGCAAACTTAACCCACGATACGTTGGACCTTTCGAAATCATTGAGAAAATAGGCAGGGTGGCCTACAGACTGAACTTACCAGCAGAACTCGGTGCAGTTCACAACGTTTTTCACGTGTCGAATCTGAAGAAGTGTCTGTCAGATGAGACCCACGTAGTTCCTCTGAAGGAACTCACTATCGACTAACAGTTACGATTCGTCAAGGAACCAGTTGAAATCACGGACCGGGATGTTAAGGTCCTCAAGAGTACTAGAATACCTCTCGTTCGGGTTCGTTGGAACTCACGTCGCGGCCCAGAGTTCACCTGGGAGCGCGAAGATCAGATGAAACAAAAGTATCCCCAACTGTTCGGAAACAGTACAACCACTACTGAGGCTGAAGCTACGGAATTTCGGGACGAAATTCCAGATCAACGGGGGGAGGATGTGACACCCCAGGAAAACCGGGAACACCATACAACTTAACTAGCTTCCTCAGTGAGTGCCTACCAAATTTCGGGACGCAATTTCTTTCAAATTGGGGATGATGTGACAACTCGAAATTTAGAACCTTTCGTGTATCTTAGTGTAACCTACTTGAAACATTATGTGACTAGTTGACGTATTGGTGTAATGATATATGTGAACATCCTATGTGATTACGTGTTACGTTTATGTGTTGTAATTGTATGTATGCGTGTATGTATATGAACCGAGACAACAAGGACCCGACTCGAGACCATGCGGTCTCGAGTGAACAGTAACAGTTGGGCCGGATTGGGCCACACACCCCTTAGCCTATTCGAAAACCCATTAGGGTGCACCACTTGAAGCTAGTATATATCCTTGTTGCTAACCAACACTATCATCTTTGGACAACACACATACTCCCCTACTCTCTCTAGAAACCATTAAACCCTAAGTCTCAACATCACCTCTCCTCCTTCTTCTCGGATCAAACCGGTGACACTAGGAGCTCTCGGATCGACTCACACACACACCCGTTTGGAAGCTTCATACTCACCCTTGAAACCCATCAACCGGTTAGTGTCTTTATGATGCTTGTTGTTAAATGATAGTATGAATGACATGATTGAACTAATATAGTTGTATGCTTGATGATGTTTTGTGAATCGGAGTTGTATGATGTGGATAATCGGATAACATGTTTTGATTTCGGATATGTTACATAATGAGCTCATGATATCTTGTGTCTAAATATGATTCAAACCATTGATTATTGATGTACATGAAAACCGGCGTGCATATGTGTAGTACCATGTTAATCGGATTAGTGCAGAGTTGATTTTGAGATGTTATGTGATGATTTGAAACCTTTAGATGAGTATGTGCAAGTGTGTTGATTTGTTGTTCATGATTATGTTTGGATTAATGCTAAAAACCCGGAAATATGATGAACAAGTTTGAATAATCAACATGAACATGACTTGAATATATGAAGAACAACTTGAAGATGATATGAATATGTTATGAACATTTGAAATTGCCATGTTTGATCCATTTTTGGTAAGCCATAGACAAGGGAACATGTTAGTGCAATATTACTGGGTAGTACATAATATCATGACCATGAAATCTCATTGGCCAAGTACAATGTCGAATTCAGCAAATGTCCCCAGCCGAGACCTTCTGTCTTGACTCGAGGCCACCAAATGTCAACTCGAGACCCCACGTGATCAACACCCAAACATCGTGACTCGAGACCCTACTTGCGAGTCCGGTTGCGACTCGAGACCAACACATGCATAACCCGAGACCTCATCAGTTGCGACTCGAAACTTGTAAGCTACAACTCGAGACCGCACAGTCTCGACTCAAGACCATCTTCATATGCACCCTGAATTGAACTTGCATGATTATGGGCTTAGGTGATTGGGCCGGACTTTTGGGCCTAATGCATAGACCTTATACATTACTGATTGAACGTGAATGTTGATGGACTGCCATGAATGATACTTGAATGCAATGTGCTAGAAACATACGTGTACTACTTGATTATGAACCTGATTTGTATGATACAACTATGATAGGACGTGAGTGACCACAATATTGCTTGATTGACCTTTCTGTGTATCTACCGAGCAAACCAAGGTGAGTTCACACCCTCTACAAAGCATGGGATTCCCAGGGGTCGGGAATTGGGGTTAAGGAACATGGGTTCCTCGTCCTCCTTGGGTAGGACAGCAATGGTTCAGGAATGTAATTCCTCGTCCTCACGGACAGATAACTCGTACTAGACCAAAACTCTATCACGAAGTCCCTCCTTTTTATATCGACTTAATCGCCGGGCCAATGGCGAGCGGGTCATTAGTTAGATAGCGCTATTTAGGTCTGACAAACCTCACACCGTGCCGCAGAGGACGGGCGTGAACTAATGGATCTGGGGCACGTCAATGATGATAGACATTGACAGTTTCAGGGCACTTAAACATGACTACAGTCAGCAGTCGATATGGTAACGAGTCTAGTGTATACATGGGGTAACCCCCACGGCCGAAATTCCAGATAACTAACACGGGGTAGCCCCCACGGCTGGATTGCCAGAGTAATCGGGAATAAACAAGTCACGTTTTTAACTATGGGGTAACCCCCACGGCAGGATGCCAGATAAAGGAAACTGTTTTCGAAACAACTTAAAACGAACACCCAACCGTGAACTCACTCAACTTGTTGTTGACTCGTTACTGCATGCTTTGCAGGTCAATAGGTACTTAGCTGGAGCTTGCATGGAAGAGAGAGTCGTTGTGGGACATGGACAACTGTGTGCCATGTTAAACTTTGAAACAATTAAACTTATGTTTTGTTTTTAAACATTATGCTTCCGCTTGCAACTTAAATTATGTTTTTGTTTGGACACCAATTGTATTTGGTTGGATTTTATAACTACTCATATGCTTGTTCAATATGATTGGTGGCTGGATCCTGGTCAGTCACGCCTCCAAGCGGTGGTTTCCGCAGGTGGATTTTGGGGGTGTGCCAAATGGTCTGGTGGCAAGAATAGCTGCTTCTAGGAGGTTGTCAAGTGTTTTCACTTGACGATTCCATTCTTGGGTGGTTGGTTTGGCCCTTGTTCCTGTAACTCGAATCCTAGCTCGGTATATCCCATTTTAATTTTACACCATTGTGAACCTTACGCCTTTTTTACTCTCTGATCGAGGTTCTCGGCATTGAAAAATCTTCGTAAACTAAATCACACGTGTATATGTTGACATTTATGAGATACACAATCAAGAAAATCTAGGGCAATGGTGATATATATGCGGATTAGACACAAAAAAAACACTCAATAAATGGCTACAATAAAAGGAATGTGTTTAGTGACAGCATCAGATTCCTAATTGATGGAGAAAGGTCTGGTGGCAAGAAAAGCTGCTTCTAGGAGGTTGTCAAGTGTTTTCGCTGGACGATTCCATTCTTGGGTGGTTGGTTTGGCCCTTGTTCCTGTAACTCGAATCCTAGCCCGGTATATCCCATTTTAATTTTACACCATTGTGAACCTTACGCCTTTTTTACTCTCTGATCGAGGTTCTCGGCATTGAAAAATCTTCGTAAAGTAAATCACACGTGTATATGTTGACATTTAAGAGATATACAGTGAAGAAAATCAAGGGCAATGGTGATATATGCGGATTAGACACAAAAAAAAAAAACACTCAAGAAATGGCTACAATTTAAGGAATGTGTCTAGTGACGGCATCAGATTCCTATTTGATGGAGTGTCACACCCCGATTTTCCACGTATTACCGGTGGGCCCGGTAGGGGAGTATCGTTACGCGGTTGGCAACATAATAGTCAAACAATACAATATTTAAATGCACAACGGAAGCAAAGTATAGATTCATTTCAACCAAACGATATTGTAATATTAAGTATCAGAAGTAGTTGAATATAAATCCACAGGAAGAACAAAATAAAAGGAAACAGTGTTCAACAGTCTATGACATCCAAGCTTGCGAGACTTATTGTGGATGCTAGGAGACAAGCCAGCCTATTACGCGTAGTACCTGCACTTAACCTTTTTAAGAAAAATACGTCAGTTTACACTGGTAAATACAATCAACCGATTTATTTTGAAAAGAGTTTAAGAAAATGCATTTAAGGCACAAGGAACAAATAATATTTTATAACTTGGGTTACTTATTTAATATATAAACTTGTAAAGGATTTACATGTTCCTTATGCGTTCAGTAGCCCGGATCGAGCCGGGTTAAAGATCAATAAACACACCACTTTATTTATGAGACACTGACAGGTGTACGCCTACACCTGAGTGTTAAGGTCGTGGCCAATTCGTAAAATGATGCCAGGGATATCCGGGACACGGTCATTAACCCCCCAAAGGCTTTAAGCAAACAAAACAATTTAAACGAAACATCTCAATACTTTAACCATTATACAATTAAAGATTCAATGTCTGACCAAGCGGTATTTTATATACCGTACCCCAAGCCCATATAGGGAAATAAGTTAAAAGTATTTACCTGAGCAAGTATAGATCAAAATCAGCGAGTGCAAGTATCTTTTACCGGTTCTCCTAATCTGGAACGAAGGTTTATAATAACCTTTTAGAATCCTAACGGTCTTTAGTTAAGCTTAGACCGGTTAGTTTTAAAGATACGGTTCGTACGCACGATTAAGCGAAGACCGGATAGAATGTGATTTAGACCCGACAAGTTTGAAGACTTGCTTAATATGGGTATGTTATACACATTCTGGATTTTGAGATAAAACCGAGAAGGTTTGACCCGTTTCGGCTAATTTATGTAAACTAGTTACATAAACCGAACCGAACGCGTATGAAGCGTAACGGGTATCCATAAGAGTCCTAAACAGGTTTCCTAAGTTAACATGCCTTAAATATGTCGTGATATCAGTAGGATACCTTCCGTTATGCCCAAAACGAGTTTAATCGCATATTAAGCCCCGTAGGGGTGTTTTGGTCATTTTAAAGGTTATAAAAGGAATTAATTAAGTTTCTGTGAACCGGGTCTGAATACATCAGTAAAATAGTTTATTTTAACAGGTTATAACATTTGGTTATAAGTCTTATATGTCAAAATAGTTTTAAACCCTAACTATGCGTATAATACGCGTATAAAGCCGTTTTAAGCGGCGTACGGGTTAAAATAGGATTCTGAGTTTCCTGATCGGTTGAACAGGTTCAAAACACTCCATTTTATATTTAAAATCAGTAGCAATTGGATTGGCATCAAAAGGATTTGTAAAACTCATTTTTATGACCGAAAAGGGTATATTCGGTATTAACCGAATTAAGGCACTAATCCTAGCTTATTATCAGTTTAAAAATAATTAAAAATCTTCAAAAATCCCAAAATATTATATTACATCAGTGGGTAAAAGGTTTGGTGTCAAAAATTGGGTTTAGATAGGTTTTACGCTAATGACGTCATTTAATTACTAAGAATCGCTATAATTACGTCATTAAGCATAACTCCCAATCTGGACCTCCGATTGATGTGAAAATTTACAGACATGCTTAATAATCAGTAACTAAGATTATTTTACTTTCATATCTTCAAAAATATCGTTTTATGATCATAAGGGCATTACGGTCAATATTTAGGCGATTAACGGAAACATCGGATAATTAAGGATTTATGTGGTATAAACGCAGAGGGTTATACACACATGTAACTAGGTCCTAATGGAACTTTGACGCATGTCTAAACCTATCAAAACCGGGTCAGAACTAAGGTCAAAGAAAAAGTCAAACTTTTGCGTCTTTCGGTTCCGAATCGGTTCAAAACAGAAAGTTGTCGAATCAAACATGCGTAGACAAGTTTTTATACTTATTATCAGTTTATAAGAATGATAAAATAGGTGATACGCCTTTTACATCGTTAATCATGCGTTAAATAAAAAATACCATTTCTGTTGACTTTTTCGGACAACGTTTGACTCGACAAACGACCTAGTTAGGATTCGAATCAGTGGGTGCCCTTTTAAGGGTTTAAAGCCCACATGATTACCAACTTATAACAACTTTCGATTCGACAAAACCCTGGACCATTTGTGTTTTATCGTGAAGTCAAACCGTAGTTACGACGGTTTGATTTCTAGGCTATAAACTAAGCATAACTGAAATAGAGAAGGTCAAGGGTACTTACACTTGTCTAATGGATGATTTGGAATGCTTGGGATCTGCTTGAATGCTCCAGAAATGATCAGGAAGTGAATGCAAGATGAATGCAAAGAATGTGGGTCTTTTATATGAATTCAAACATCTTGGATCATCAACACATAAGTCTAGGAGTGTTACTAAATCACCAACATGTGTCCTACAAGCTAAAAACCACCTTAGGCAGCCCAAGGTATCGAAAAACTTGCATGTAAGTCAGTTAGAAGCTGAAAACAGCCACCTGCCATTCTTTTCTGCATCTGGCAGTCGTAGGCGGCCCGCTTGGGCTTTTGTTATATGGGAGGCGGGCCGCATGGCCCTTCAGAACAAGTTACACATGTTTTTCATTATTGCATTTTGGTCCTTGGTCCCCCGAAAGGTCGTTTTCACTACAATTCTTGCATTATGAGGCTTTAATATTAACATATGGGGGCTTTAGGGCTTATACCATCTTTGTCAAGTCCTCGGGTAACTTTGTGATCACCCGAAAAGCCCTAAATTTCAATGTTTAACGATTCTAACCCTTACACACGAATTTTATCACAACTTTCTCATACGGTAACGAAACTTGGTGAAATTTTTATGGTACATTCTAGTGAGCATATTTAATCGTTACAAGGCTTCGGGTTTGCTAAAAGGTCACTCAGAGGTATATCTTAAACATGTTGACACATTTAACCCCTGTAGTTTGTAATCTCTCACTTTCTTTCACAATTCGCTTCGTATGATCCATGATCCATTCGTTTAAGGTTATAAACATCATGTAGGGTTATTGTAAAGTATATTTATTCATTGTTGACACTTTGAACCTGTCACCCCCCCAAAATCCACACGCGGAGTATCACCGCTTGGAGGCGTGACTGACCAGGATCAAGCCACCAATCATATCAAACATAATAAGTATTAAATGTAATTTAAACCAAACGATATGAAAGGTGTTCAAACAAAACATGTTAAGTGTATAGAGGAAGCATAAAATGTAAACCCAACGTAAGTAATAAGTTCAAATGTTTAAATGTTTTATCATAAGTTCCACAATCCGTGCCCACAACGACCGCATCTCCCGTGCAAGCTCCAAGAGTACCTATGGTCCTGCAAGGCATGTAATAGAGAGTCAACAACTAGTTGAGCGAGTTCACAGTTGGTTATTTAGTTATAGTGTTCGTATTGTAATTCGTAAGCTCGTTTAGTTATCATGTAATGTATGTAATGGTATCGCGGCCCTCCAGGCATGTTTGCGAAGTTTAGTGGGGGTTTCCCATGTTTTCTAGACTAGGTATATTTGTATCGCGGCCCACCCGGCATGTTTGCGAAGATTAAAGTATAGTTCGCGGCCATTCTAGGCATGTTTGCGAAGATTGTTCTATTATCGCGGCCAATCCCGGCGTGTTTGCGAAGAGAGAGTATATGTATCACTAGTCTAGCAGTATCTACTAATAACCTTCCCCTCCCGAGGAATAATTCCATTAATCATGTAAGTATAAGAAACATTCCACCTATTCCCAACCCCGGGAATCCCATGCCTTGGTAAGAGTGTGAACTCACCTTGGGTTTGCTCGGTATGCTAGGTTATGTACTCAATTAATCAATCACGTCCTATAGTACGCACGTATACATAATCAGTTTGTGTTCACATATAAACACACAGTGATAAACAAGTAGCACATAGCACGTATTTGAGATCAGACACAAGATGGTTACACTTAACAGCAGTTAACTAACCCGGTTAACTTCTAAACAGAATTAAAGTAGGTTACTGTGCTGATTACACATTTGGTGAAACACAAATCGGTGAAACACATATCGGTGAAACACATATCGGTGAAACACATGTATTGACGAAACACATTCTGTTTCATCGTTCAGGGTCTCGGTGAAACACATTCTGTTTCACCGTCACCTGTGTTTCGTCTAAGATGTCTGTTTCATCGAAGGTCAGTTACGTGGAAATCAGTGACATCAGTTACGCAATAACACAGAAACCCTAATCATGCTATCAGCCGTCATCAGCAAATCATCAATCATGCAGAAATCATTCGTTCACAGAATTCATCATCGCATCATCATAACATAAGCATCACAGTTCTTAACGTCTAGCATGAACCCTAGGTTATGTGTACACGAATCAATTAACATAAAACATCACATCATCGAGCCTTATCAAGATGCTAACGTGCATTCAGAACCAGATCACATTAACAACATCTAAAACCGAGTATTCGATCGTATTAAGTTTCACATAGAGTTACGCATCTGATTAACCATGTATATCGAAATCAAGAACATCATGCACATATATTCATAACCGTTTCATAAAAATATAAATTAGCAACCCTAATCATCGATTTACATAATACACATCACATGGATGAGCGATTAATCAAGAAGTTACGAGGTACTAACCGAAACAACAATGGAATTGATAACAGGTCTCTGGTTGTTCCTAGATTGCCGACACAGTGCTTCTAGGTTTTTCTGGTTTGCAAAAAGTGTCGATGAATAACCCTAGTACCACTTATATACACGAAATAACGTTCTGGGCCCGAACTGGGCTTCGGTGAAACTGGGCTCGGCGAAACAGACCTGTTTCGTCGAGTGGTTGATGAAACAGATTCCTGTTTCATCGAGTAGCTTAACTGGTGAAACATTTCTTGTTTCGTCGAGTGTGCATAGTGAATTAATCTAAGTGTTTCATCAAGTAACATCAAGCAATCAAGTCACGTTAAACAGATAGCATGCAAACAACATCCCACTTTATAATCCAACGTAACAGTTACAAGACAAACAAGTCAAACGACTAAGCAGTAAACGCGCAATAAATGTGAATAAGAAATGTCGGAAACTCGAGTTGTCACAGAACCCTTATATTTACACAGTTTCCCTGTTTGTCAACTTTAGTCCTTCAAGAACATTCTTTCACACGTTCAAACCTATGACACGTGTCAACACATTATAGGACGTAAATTTTCGAGGTGTTACATCCTCACCCCCTTAAAAGAAATCTCGACCTCGAGATTTACTGAAACAGATAAGGGTACTTTTCTTTCATTGTGGACTCAACCTCCCACGTATACTCGGGACCTCTACGGACATCCCGTTTGACTTTTACAATCGGTACTTGCTTCCTTCGAAGCTTCTTAACCTGTCGATCCTCGATCGACAATGGTTTTTCCACAAATTTTAAGCTCTCATCTATATGCACATCTGTATGTGGTATGACCAGTGATTCGTCAGCGAAACACTTCTTCAGATTGCAGATGTGGAACACATTGTGTATACTACTGAGCTCTTCAGGTAAGTTTAACTTATAGGCAACTGACCCGACACGTTCGATAACCTCGAAAGGTCCTATGTATCTCAGGCTTAGCTTGCCTTTCTTACCAAATCGCATCACTCCTTTCCAGGGTGATACTTTAAGTAGGACTTTGTCACCTACTTCGAAGTGAAAATCCTTACGACTTGGATCAGCGTAACTCTTCTGCCTATCCCGGGCAGCTTTGAGAGGGTCTCGAATCTGGACAATCTTGTCCGTTGTTTCGAACACGATCTCTGGTCCTGATAACTGGACATCTCCAACTTCCGCCCAGCAAATAGGCGATCTACACTTTCTACCGTATAATGCCTCAAAAGGCGCAGCCTTAATGCTGGTATGGTAGCTATTGTTGTAGGAGAATTCGATTAATGGTAGGTTCTTATCCCAATTACCACCCAAATCGATCGCACATGCACGTAGCATGTCTTCCAACGTTTGAATAGTACGCTCACTCTGACCGTCTGTCTGTGGATGGTAAGCCGTACTAAAGTTCAAACGTGTGCCCAAAGATTGTTGGAAACTCTTCCAAAAATGCGACGTGTATCTAGTATCTCGGTCAGAGATAATAGCCACAGGTATGCCATGTAAGGCTACAATCTTATTAACGTATAATTGGGCTAACATGTTGGAGCTATAGGTCTCCTTAATGGGTAGGAAATGTGCTGACTTAGTCAGTCGGTCAACTATCACCCAGATGGTGTCATTTCCTTTCCTTGTCTTGGGTAACTTGGTGATAAAATCCATAGTTACCATTTCCCACTTCCAGGTAGGAAGTTCAGGCTGTTGCAGTAAACCTGACGGTTTTTGATGTTCTGCCTTGACTTGCGCACACGTCAAGCATTTAGCTACATAGGTAGCTACAGACTTCTTCAAGCCTATCCACCAATAGTTTGCCCTTAGATCCTGGTACATTTTATCAGCTCCAGGATGAACAGAATATTTAGAGCTGTGGGCTTCCTGGAGGATAACATCTCGAAGTCCTCCATAATTGGAACCCATATCCATCCATTCAATCTAAGAATTCCATCCTTCCAACACAGCTTCCTTCTGTGCAGCTAACAACCTTTCAATCAAATTGTTCTTTATTTCCATACGCTTGGCATTGATTCGGATGGGTTTCACCTTCTCCTTCCGACTGAAGGCATCAGCGACTACATTCGCCTTACCGGGATGGTATCTTATTTCACAATCGTAATCATTCAGAGTTTCCATCCAACGGCGTTGCCTCATGTTCAAATCCTTCTGATTGAACAGATGTTGAAGGCTCTTGTGATCAGAATAGATCACACATTTAATTCCATATAAGTAATGCCTCCACAGTTTTAGTGCGAATACAACGGCACCCAATTCCAAGTCATGGGTGGTGTAATTCTTTTCATGCACCTTTAACTGGCGTGAAGCATAAGCAATGACTTTGCCTTTCTGCATAAGCACACAACCCATCCCGGTGTGTGATGCATCACAATAAACTACAAACTCCTCTATTCCATCAGGCAATGTCAGTACCGGAGCATTGCTCAACTTTTGTTTCAAAATATCTGTTGGTGCACACATCTGTCGTCTTCGTCTTGTATCGAGTCTCGGGTTCGGTGCGGGTTCGGTGCGGATATTATCAAGCATGATGTCATCATCTAGGATGATGACATCACACAAGTTACATCATCAATGACATCATCAACACAAAAGGACAAAAGTGAAAGTTGCATGGAAACAGATTGTTAGATATCGCTTCAAGACAAAAGTTGATGATTTCGCTTCAATTAGAAAGATGAAGATTTCGCTTGAAGGGTGTCGCTTCAAGTGCTTCAAGCGAAATCATTAGCACTATAAATAGATTGTCATAGGTTTCAGTTGTAACAGTTCGAACAGTTGTCTGAGAATTATACCGAGGTGCTGCCGGTTTCTCTTTCGATTGTAAAGGTTGTAATATCAATATAAAAGAGAGTTAAAGTGTATATCAAGCTGTTTACATGTTCGTTTCTTAGTTTCCGCCTCTGAAACGGACTAGAACTCTTCCGAACGACTCGTTTAGGTCGCAATCCGATCCTACAATTGGTATCAGAGCTCAGGACGAGGAGTTCTTGCCAAAAACAGCCTGTGTTCATCACGATTTCTGTTTCTACATCATTTTTTTTCGAAATTTCAAACATTTTACGGATAAAATTGGACAAATATCACATATGTTGTGCGAAAACACGTTTTAATCAATCCTTGAAAGTTTCAAGTTAAAATACAGCCTAAAACTTGTAATTTTGTATGATTTCGCTTCATGTGTTCGAACAATAGATGACATCAGCAACACTTGGGGTCTGATTTCGCTTGAAATCACGTTTTATATCTGATTTCGCTTGAGAGTTTGAAGCGAACTTGAGGTTCGCTTGAATAGTTGAACTTGCATCATTAGGCTCTCGCTTGAAAATACTTTGATATCTGTTTGAAACCTGCAGTGCTGTCTTAACTGAACTTTGGTGTTCATCGAAACCTGCTGTTCATTAAAAACTGTTTGTCTGCTAAGTTGAGAAACTGTGTTGAGTTGTGTGGAAATATCAGTTCACGTGATTAACATCAAAGATCAGTTTGATATTAAACTTTGTTGGACACCTATTCGTAGTTACATGTGTTGGATTGATATTAAAAAAATCATTAGTTGTCGACATTGTATGTGAGTGTTGTCGGAATAGTAGTGTGTAAAGTTCCAATGAAATTAAAGTGATAATCAAAGTTGTCAGTTCTTTTTACATAGACATATGTGAAGATTCAGTTCTTTAACAGATTGCATGTGAGCACCGATCAATTTACTTTGTAGGTCTAATCATGAAAATATGTTCTTTTAAAATTGTCTGCCACTTCTAACTAGGTAATTCATTGTATTTGTTGTGCACGTTAAACAAAATCATGTGATATGTGTCAGTCTAAATGATAAGTATTGTTGCATGTGGTGTGATCAGATATGTAAATGTGTTCACGTGATTTTTATTGATTCATGTGTTGTGTTGTTTGAAGTACATGTATACGTATTAAAAAAAAAAAAAAACAACAAGTGATTTTTTTTTACCGAGTGATACTTGTTAGTGTTTGCTGGCCCATCTAATGTGGTAGGTTGTGTGTTGATAAAGGCCCAATTAGTAGACTTAAAGATATTCAATCAATTGTAATATGTGTGTTTGTTGAAATAGTGTAGTGTTATATTAGTTTGTCAGTTGTTAGTTGTCTGTAGTCAGGTCACAAGGTTTGGAATTTAGTCGGTTCGCACGGTACGATCAGTACGTTTGATCAGTCAAGTCATTTTGTGTGGTCAAGTTGCGTGATAATTGTCAGTTCGTACGGTTCGGAGTTCAAAGATTTCAAAGAGTCAAGTCACTTGAAGTCGATTCGGATTCTAGAAGTCTGCTCAGTGTGTCAACCTTCAGTCCGCTCAGAATATTCATCAGTACTTGCCAGGTGTTTTCCGAAGTATCACCTGATTATTGAATCATGGCTGAGAAATACTACAATGCTCATCAGAAAAGAATCCCGATTTTTCCAGATCTTGGAAGCAATGTAGATACCGATGATGAGGAAGAATATCTTAACAAATGTAGAAAAAGCATTGAGCCTGATAGTTTTAATTTTTTCTATGCAGATAAAGTTGAGATGCTAAATCAGAAGAAGATTGCCCGCTTAAAGAGGGAACTGGAAGCAGCAAAGTTACTTGCTAATGAAAAGGCAAAGACAGAAGTTGGAGAAACAAAAGTTGAAGCAGTGACTGAAAATGCAATAGAAAAAATTGTTGAAGTGGAGAAAGTGATAGAGAAAATAGTCGAAATTGAAAAATTGGTCGAAGTAGAGAAGATTGTTGAGATTGAAAAGATAGTTGAAAAAGTGGTTGAAGTTGAAAAACCATGTTTGAAGTGTTCAGAATCTTGCAAAGCTTGTGAAGAGAAAGATAAGAAGATTGCTGAATTGGAGAAGATTAAAGAAGACTTACTGTCTGATGTGAAGTACATTAAGGAGTCGTACGATGTGCTCAACAACACAGTTGATCGTCTGAAAAAGACGAATACTGAAACCGAAAAAGCAATGGATAAAATGAGTGCAACATTAATGACAAAGCAAAAAGTCATTAATGAGTATATTGAAGATTGTGCACAGTTGAAGAAAGAAGTAGAACTTGAGAAGATTGAGAGTGAAAGGATTAAACGATTACTGTTGAGTTACACTACATGTGATTACTTGATTGATCGTGTTTATCCTACTGTTGCAGGTCTGGAAGCGTTCATGGACAAAAAGACTGAAGATACTGATACTGGTAAGAAATCAAGTGTCAAGTATAACAGATGTCCGCCCCCGATCCATGAAACTTATTCTCCCAGGAATCCAAATGAAGAGCGTCTAAAAAAGGCAGTCAACATCAAGTTAAAGTCTGAAGTCATTGATGAATTACCAGACAATATTGATGTTACATTCACAGCGTCTGACACTGATCATGAGTCTGAGTTAGTAAAGAAAGTTGTCGATCAGGTGTTGGATACGGATGAGGAGTCAAAACCGGAGTCTAAGTCTGAAAGTCCGAGTTCGTCAGAAAAAAGTCCGAGTTCACCGGTTAATAGGGTTTACAATAGAGAATTCCTGTTATCAAAATCTAATTTGAATGACGGATCAATCAAAGTGGCTTATACTTTGAATGATTCAGACAAATTATATTCTGATGAGGAATTTCCAATCAGAAGTGTAAAAACTGAAATGATCAAACAGGTTTTCAAATTAACAGAAATTAATATTTCTGATATAAAAGATTTAAAACTTGATGAAAAAACTAAAAAATACACTTCAAGAGTTCAACAGAGATTGAACAAGAAAAAGGGTTATGGTTCTGGTTATGGTTTTCAAAAGAAACCAAACCATAACAAAAATTTCAAAAAGAAAGGTTTAGGATTTATTCCTCCTGAAAATTATCAAAATCAGAAAACTTATAAACCAAATACAAAATTTGTTGCAAGTGGAAGTTGTGAAGATGAGCAGAAGAAACCATTCTGGAAACAATCCAATCAAGAGTTTCTTGCTGAAGTGAAGAAGAATGTGAGAAAGTTTGCTCAAAGAGTTGATAGAAGAACTTGCTTCAAATGCCAAAAAGTTGGACATATTGCTTGGAATTGTCAACAGTCCAACAACACAAAACAGGAAGTTACTTCTAACTCAAAACTGAAAGAAAAACTTGTCTTTGAGAAGAAACAATCAACTGAAAAATCGAAAGTGTTTGAAAATTCTATTTCTGAAAAAGGTGAAAGTTCAAAACGGTTTTACAAAAGAAGAGGTGATTTAACCAAACAAAAATGGATTGTAAAATCTGAAAGAAGTTCTGACAATGAATCTGATTCCATAAAATCAGAGGAGTCAATTGTTGAGAAAAAGATTGTTAATTCTGTTCCTGAGGTGAACGATGAAAATTTTCCTTCATTGTCAAAGGAAAATTGGAAGTCGAAAGTTGGAAAGGTAGAGATCTCAAATCAATTCTTTGCTGATAAGGGAGAATTTGATGTTGAGAAGGCTTTCAACGGGAAAGTCAAACATATTTTTGGTAAAATGGTTGATAGGAAGGTAAAAGGTGCTCAAGAATTTTATAAATCAAAATGTTGGTGGGACAGATGTTTGCCACCAAAGTCACCCAAGGCTGGTGAGGCTTGGGTGGACGTTATGTTTGAGTAAAAACCGGACTTGCCGGAGATCCCAAGTTTGTAAATGCGGATCAGGAATCGGCATCTTTCTTAGTGATTGATTGTGTGATTGAATCTTAAAATTGTTAGCATTTTTACAGGTTAAGTATAACTTGCCGGAGCTCCCAGGTTGGTTTAAGCGGAGCAGGAATCGGCACATTTCTTGAGAAATTCACGAAAGTGATTTCGATTCACAAGTGGTAAATCAGGGACATTAAATTGTATCTGATTTTCTACAAATGATTGAGAAACAATGTGATGAAACCCCTAACCTACAATTGGTAAAATCAAACTTATTTTCCGGAAAAACCATTTGATTAAAACAAACTTAAGTGTTTTGAAATCACAATGGGAAAATAGTTTGTTGTGAGGGGGAGTTCTGATTGTTTATGCCAAGTGGATGGCGATTTGAAGTGATTCGATATCGGTTGTCAAGTTTATTGTACAGTTTGATTTTAAAATTTCCTAAAATGTGTTTGCATTTTAGGGGGAGTAAAAATTTTCAGAAAATCCAAAAACATTAGAAAATTTGAAAAAGCCAAAAACATGATAAAATCAAAAATGAGAGTTTTGTTGTATAAAAGAGGAAATGATAGTACATCAGTGGACAATCACAGCATGCTAAAGAAATGTAAAGTAAAAATGTGATAAACAATCTCACTGTGGATGTGTCAGTAGGTTTTTACACATTTAGTAAATTGTGACGAGATATAAACATAAAATTTACTTGCGTCTAAGTGGGGAACACCTCCAGGATATATAGGTAACCCCTGAAATCTTGTTTGAAGGGTCCCGTATTCTGAGATACTAGGTCTTTATGCTCAGTGATATCTGGGGTATTATCCCGGGACTTCTGATTTTGCGGAAGCAATGGCCTAGTCCCCGGAGAATACTTTCTGCTTGCTTGAAAAATAGCACCACCCTCAGCTAAAAAATGATGAAACATTGAAAAATGCTAATCATGGCTGTTGTAATTCAAAAGATCCTCTAAAGGGGACACACCTAAAAGTCAACTAGGCTCTCTGCTGAACGGAAGTTCTGACCTGAGCTATCACGGTTGCATAATTTATTCCCCTTACAGATATCATCTGTGGTATACTCACCTGTAAGACTGAATACTGGGGTCTGGATACGGGAGTATATACTGAGGTGGGACACATGTAGATGTTTAAGTCCTAAAACACTAATTCGTATCTCGAAGCAGTTGAACTTTGTGTGAAAATTTAAGTGGACAAGTATACTGACAATCTAGGTGAATTGTTTAGAACTTAAAATGTTTAAAGCTTAACGGTGTTGGTGATTGGTCTCAAAAACTGATATGATCCTCTTACACAAACTCACAAAAATATTGTATGTAAATAGTTCATTTCTGCATTTTATTTCTGTTATTTCAAAATCCAAAAAGATTTTCGGTGTGTTTTAGCATAAATTTTGAAAAATTCAAAAAGATTTTAGACGACTGATGTTGAAGAGCTGATTTTCAAAATTCCAAGTGCTGAACATGACGAATAGGTTTGGGAGAATTTGATTGAAAAGTTTTTCAAAGATAAAAAATTGTTAAATGATCATTGTTAATGTTTGATTGTATTTTGATTGGAGAAGGATCAGTGTTGGTGTTTGATATTTGACAAATTGTTAAATATTTTATTCTTGTGAATCTTATTTTTGGGTAGAGGATGTGCAGGATAGCAGATAGAGTGCCAGGTTCCGATACCTGAGGATTCTGAAATTCTGTAAAAGCCAGACTACGATCCCAGCATGTTTTGAGGGGGAGTCTGTTAGAGAGAGAGAGAATTGGAGATAGAATAGAGCCAGATAGAGATCCTGAAGAAAGCTCAAAGACTGATAAAGACTGAAGATTGTGAAGACTCGACACTTAAGACTCGTCAACATCTGAGGGGGAGTCTGTTGGTGCACACATCTATCGTCTTCGTCTTGTATCGAGTCTCGGGTTCGGTGCGGGTTCGGTGCGGATATTATCAAGCATGATGTCATCATCTAGGATGATGACATCACACAAGTTACATCATCAATGACATCATCAACACAAAAGGACAAAAGTGAAAGTTGCATGGAAACAGATTGTTAGATATCGCTTCAAGACAAAAGTTGATGATTTCGCTTCAATTAGAAAGATGAAGATTTCGCTTGAAGGGTGTCGCTTCAAGTGCTTCAAGCGAAATCATTAGCACTATAAATAGATTGTCATAGGTTTCAGTTGTAACAGTTCGAACAGTTGTCTGAGAATTATACCGAGGTGCTGCCGGTTTCTCTTTCGATTGTAAAGGTTGTAATATCAATATAAAAGAGAGTTAAAGTGTATATCAAGCTGTTTACATGTTCGTTTCTTAGTTTCCGCCTCTGAAACGGACTAGAACTCTTCCGAACGACTCGTTTAGGTCGCAATCCGATCCTACAATATCAAAGGATTCCTGCTGCTTAGGACCCCAGTTAAACTTAATCTTCTTACGTGTCAGCGAAGTCAGGGGTGCAGCAATCATTGAGAAGTTTTCTATGAATCGCCTATAGTATCCTGCCAAACCTAGGAAGCTACGAATTTCTGTAGGCGTCTTTGGCTCGTGCCAATTCATGACAGCTTCAACTTTAGCGGAATCTACTTGGATACCACGCTCACTAACAACATGTCCAAGTAATTGGACTGCTCGAAGACAAAATTCACACTTCGAGAACTTGGCATAGAGCTTTTCTTTATGAAGTAGTTCCAAAATGCAGTGAAGATGCTTCTCATGGTCAGCTTGGTTCTTTGAGTAGATGAGAATGTCGTCGATGAAAACGATGACAAATTTATCTAAATGCGGCTTGCAAACGCGATTCATGAGATCCATGAACGCGGCCGGTGCATTAGTGAGCCCAAAAGGCATCACTAGGAACTCGTAATGACCATAACGAGTCCTAAATGCTGTTTTGTGCACGTCTTCATCTCTAACCTTCAATTGATGGTAGCCTGACCTCAAGTCAATCTTAGAGAAGAAACTTTCCCCTTGAAGTTGATCGAACAGATCGTCGATTCTGGGCAAAGGATACCTATTCTTGATGGTGACCTTATTAAGCTCACGGTAGTCGATGCACAGACGCATCGATCCATCCTTCTTCTTGACAAATAGAACTGGTGCTCCCCAAGGAGACGAACTAGGTTTGATGAAACCTTTGGCTAGCAAATCATCTAGTTGCGTTCTCAATTCCTTCATCTCTGTTGGTGCCAACCTATAAGGCGCCCTAGCTACCGGTGCTGATCCAGGAATAATGTCAATTCTGAATTCTACTTGTCTATCTGGTGGCAAACCAGGTAGTTCTTCAGGAGAAACTTCAGAGTATTCAGAAACGACTGTAATATCCCCAATCTTGGGCTTCGGTTCATCAATAATCACTTGTGCCATATAGATGACACAACCTTTCTTTAAACACTTAGAGTCCTTGAGTATAGACATTTTCTCAGGTAGCCCATACTGGGTATCTCCCTGGATAGTAAGTGATTCACCAGACGGAGTCTTGATCATCACTTGCTTCTTATTGCAAATAATCTGGGCCTGGTTATGAGATAACCAGTCCATACCCAAAACTATGTCAAAACCGGCTAGTTTTAAAGGAAGTAGGAACAAAGGAAAAGAGTGGTTCTTAATGGATATGAAACATCCATCTAATAAGGTTGAGGCGGTTTCTAAAGTGCCATCTTCTAGTTCTACCTCATACTTCACACTTAAAGTCTTAACAGGTAATTTCAACAATTCACAAAACTTATTATCTACGAACGACATATCAGCGCCCGAATCAAATAACACTCTCGCATAAACATCATTTACGAGAAAGGTACCTGTTATCACATTGTCGTCCTTGACGGCTTCCTTAGCATCCATCTTGAAGACCCTAGCATTGGTCTTCTTAGCCTCTTCAGGCTTCTTGGCATATTTTGGGCAATTGCTCTTGATGTGCCCCTTTTCATTGCAACCGTAACAGGTCGCATCCTTTATCTTTTTGCAATCCAAGGTTTTATGTTCCTTGGACTTGCACAAGCCACATGCAAAAGCTTTCGATTGTGAATTCGAGTTTGATTCATACCTGCACTTTCCGAAGTGCTGTCTCTTGCAGATTTTGCATTTGGGGTTTTCACCCGACTGCTGACCATCCTTCCTAAATCCTGACCCCTTCTTATGGTCATTGTTTCCCTTCTGCTTCTTGTCTGAACGTCGTGAGTTGTCATCCTCACGCTTCCTCTTTTCGGTATCAGTGTTCCTCTGCGATCTCAGCCTGACTGCATCCAAGGTAAGAGACAATGATATGTCCGTTACTGACCGAAAAGTAGTTGGTCTGGAGGCCTTCACATTTGCTTTGATCTCCGGGGCCAAACCCCCAATGAATCGAGCTATACGTTTAGGTTCCGGAGTTACCAAATATGGAACCAACCTTGACAAAGTGTTGAAACTGGTAAGGTAGGCCTGACAGTCTAGGTTCCTCATAACCAGCGACAAAAAGTCAGATTCAATTCTCTCAACCTCGTGTTGAGGGCATAAATTTTCCTTGATCAGTGCCATGAACTGTTCCCAGGTCATATTGTACAACGGGACTTTCCCTGTAGCTTGGATCAAAGATCTCCACCAAGCTAACGTTTCTCCCTTGAAAGACTGTGACACGAATTTCACAATATCCCTATTATCACAACCACTAATATCCACAACCGTATCCATTTCGTCCATCTAAGTCAAGCAATCTACCGCTCCTTTTTCCCCATTGAAATCCTTGGGTTTGCACGAAACGAAGTACTTATAGGAGCAACCCTTATTACGGGGTTCTTGATTCCGTATGACTCTTTGGGATGGAGCACTCCTCTGGTTTGATGAGTGGTGAGAATTACTGTTGTGGGCAGTGTGGGTCCTGGAGGGTGTTCTAGAGTGTGGTGCAGATTGGGCCCTTGCACGGGTACCACTAGATTCATGGAGCTGTCTATCCATAGCTCGATTTACGGCATTATCTATCATTGCCTGTAATTCTGCACCCGCTACATTTACTCGGGCATTGTCATGCTCTCTCCCTGGGTGACTGTTGACCTCATTTGAGTCTGCCATGAAGATTGAACTGTTACATATCGACATCAATTTATTGGTGAGTTTATTATAGAATTGTCTTTTATGACAATTTATTAACCGTGGTAAACGTAGACCATATATGGTTAATTTATTACTCACATTTATTTAGGATTTCTAATATAATTTATCCTAATTATTAAAACAATAACAGTTTTATTAGCACATAAGGCCTAGTCAAAGGGACAGTTTAGATTATAAGCTATGATTTCAGAGAATCAAAGCATGAAGGTTTGAACAAAGTTCATTACCTTTATCAGACAGGGTCACAGACTATTACTGTCTTTTGTCTCATATGAAAATGAGAAGGGCCCGTAGGCATTCCATTACCAATGGATGGTAAAAAGAACTAATCATATTTATTAATGATTTAACCCATGATTCAGGGATCATTTAGATGGGTTTGGAATCTTTGAAAAGATCCATATATAATAATAACACGTGTGTTTTTAATGAATCAAGTCTGCCAGGAGTGTTAACATGTTTTCAGATGTTAACAAGGATTTGAATCTTTTAAACGAGTTTTACCATCTGGGCCAGGTCTTAAAATGACATGCAGGCTAGGTTATACTTTTAAGATCCTTAAAAAACATAGGCAGGTAGATTTTTAAAAGGAATGATTCCAATTTATTTATTTCATATCTAGTTTAATTATGCATAACATAGCAAAGATGAAATTTATAAACTTACATTCCATTAAAATTTAAAAGTAGTACATTTTGCCCTAAACGGGACTTTTCACAGAAACACTTACCCACGCAGGAGCTATACTGGCAATACAAGTCCTCGCAGGGACTGTTTGCTAAAATAAGTGTCCACGCAGGGACTAATAAAGACAAGTCCTCGTAGGGACTAAGTACAAAGATAGATGTCCACGCAGGGACTACATTCACACATAAATAAATGTCCACGTAGGGACTTGATTTAAACAAGGAAATACAATAATACATATTGGGATTTAACGATCCCGTTTCTTCTTTCCCTTCAGCAAATTTGCCAAGCCACTCATAAATTCCTCATTCTTCTTACGCTCTTTCTGGAGGTCTCGCTCAACCTTGTCCAGTCTTTGACGGAGATCCTCCTGCTGTGGTGGAGAAAACCGTGGTGGCTGGTTCTGTGGCGGCGGCTGAGCAGGTACTTGATACCCTCGAGCTGAATGTCCCATTCCCCAAGGGGTTCCATATGGTCCCTCAGGGTTTTGGGCAAGGTAGTTTGCTGCCACTAGGTATGGGTCGGCCTCGGCATAGTTATAGTTATGGTATGCTGGCGGTCCGTAAGGGTTGTAAGCTGCCGGAGCAGTATAAGCAGGGATAGGGTGGCCAAAACCCGGTGATGGCGGTGCAATAGGTGCCGAATTCACCTCTGAAACTGGAACTAAAGGTCCACCCATTTGTGGGCCTTCATATATAGGCGGGTAGTGGCTGCCACTAGAGTGTTGAGGGGAGTTGAGATGAAAATCCACTTCTCGTGCTGATATCCGTGCGCCAGTCCTCCTACGTCTTGGTGGTTCTGGAGGCGCTAAATGAACTAGCGGCGGTGGTGGCGGTGGCGTGACTGCCACGAAACGTGGATCCCCAGAGGGATCTTGCTGCTGCTATTGCGGCTGCTGATGAGGCGATGAATGTTCAGATGGTGTATAGTACCACTCACACCGTTCGAACCGTGCCATATGACTATCTGGACCTTGGTATGGTGTTCCGTGAAAAGACGAACCGTCTGAGATCACAAAAGGATGGTTCAGGGATCCGGTTGAAGTCTCGACGGGATCTGTGTCCTCGTCCATATCTTGATCACCAGAAAAATGATCCTCCGGCCTAGTCACAGGGACAGTTTAGATTATAAGCTATGATATCAGAGAATCAATGCATGAAGGTTTGAACAAAGTTCATTACCTTTATCAGACAGGGTCACAGACTATTACTGTCTTTTGTCTCATATGAAAATGAGAAGGGCCCGTAGGCATTCCATTACCAATGGATGGTAAAAAGAACTAATCATATTTATTAATGATTTAACCCATGATTCAGGGATCATTTAGATGGGTTTGGAATCTTTGAAAAGATCCATATATAATAATAACACGTGTGTTTTTAATGAATCAAGTCTGCCAGGAGTGTTAACATGTTTTCAGATGTTAACAAGGATTTGAATCTTTTAAACGAGTTTTACCATCTGGGCCAGGTCTTAAAATGACATGCAGGCTAGGTTATACTTTTAAGATCCTTAAAAAACATAGGCAGGTAGATTTTTAAAAGGAATGATTCCAATTTATTTATTTCATATCTAGTTTAATTATGCATAACATAGCAAAGATGAAATTTATAAACTTACATTCCATTAAAATTTAAAAGTAGTACATTTTGCCCTAAACGGGACTTTTCACAGAAACACTTACCCACGCAGGAGCTATACTGGCAATACAAGTCCTCGCAGGGACTGTTTGCTAAAATAAGTGTCCACGCAGGGACTAATAAAGACAAGTCCTCGTAGGGACTAAGTACAAAGATAGATGTCCACGCAGGGACTACATTCACACATAAATAAATGTCCAAGTAGGGACTTGATTTAAACAAGGAAATACAATAATACATATTGGGATTTAACGATCCCGTTTCTTCTTTCCCTTCAGCAAATTTGCCAAGCCACTCATAAATCCCTCATTCTTCTTACGCTCTTTCTGGAGGTCTCGCTCAACCTTGTCCAGTCTTTGACGGAGATCCTCCTGCTGTGGTGGAGAAAACCGTGGTGGCTGGTACTGTGGCGGCGGCTGAGCAGGTACTTGATACCCTCGAGCTGAATGTCCCATTCCCCAAGGGGTTCCATATGGTCCCTCAGGGTTTTGGGCAAGGTAGTTTGCTGCCACTAGGTATGGGTCGGCCTCGGCATAGTTATAGTTATGGTATGCTGGCGGTCCGTAAGGGTTGTAAGCTGCCGGAGCAGTATAAGCAGGGATAGGGTGGCCAAAACCCGGTGATGGCGGTGCAATAGGTGCCGAATTCACCTCTGAAACTGGAACTAAAGGTCCACCCATTTGTGGGCCTTCATATATAGGCGGGCAGTGGCTGCCACTAGAGTGTTGAGGGGAGTTGAGACGAAAATCCACTTCTCGTGCTGATATCCGTGCGCCAGTCCTCCTACGTCTTGGTGGTTCTGGAGGCGCTAAATGAACTGGCGGCGGTGGTGGCGGTGGCGTGACTGCCACGAAACGTGGATCCCCAGAGGGATCTTGCTGCTGCTATTGCGGCTGCTGATGAGGCGATGAATGTTCAGATGGTGTATAGTACCACTCACACCGTTCGAACCGTGCCATATGACTATCTGGACCTTGGTATGGTGTTCCGTGAAAAGACGAACCGTCTGAGATCACAAAAGGATGGTTCAGGGATCCGGTTGAAGTCTCGACGGGATCTGTGTCCTCGTCCATATCTTGATCACCAGAAAAATGATCCTCCGGCCTAGTCACAGGGACAGTTTAGATTATAAGCTATGATATCAGAGAATCAATGCATGAAGGTTTGAACAAAGTTCATTACCTTTATCAGACAGGGTCACAGACTATTACTGTCTTTTGTCTCATATGAAAATGAGAAGGGCCCGTAGGCATTCCATTACCAATGGATGGTAAAAAGAACTAATCATATTTATTAATGATTTAACCCATGATTCAGGGATCATTTAGATGGGTTTGGAATCTTTGAAAAGATCCATATATAATAATAACACGTGTGTTTTTAATGAATCAAGTCTGCCAGGAGTGTTAACATGTTTTCAGATGTTAACAAGGATTTGAATCTTTTAAACGAGTTTTACCATCTGGGCCAGGTCTTAAAATGACATGCAGGCTAGGTTATACTTTTAAGATCCTTAAAAAACATAGGCAGGTAGATTTTTAAAAGGAATGATTCCAATTTATTTATTTCATATCTAGTTTAATTATGCATAACATAGCAAAGATGAAATTTATAAACTTACATTCCATTAAAATTTAAAAGTAGTACATTTTGCCCTAAACGGGACTTTTCACAGAAACACTTACCCACGCAGGAGCTATACTGGCAATACAAGTCCTCGCAGGGACTGTTTGCTAAAATAAGTGTCCACGCAGGGACTAATAAAGACAAGTCCTCGTAGGGACTAAGTACAAAGATAGATGTCCACGCAGGGACTACATTCACACATAAATAAATGTCCACGTAGGGACTTGATTTAAACAAGGAAATACAATAATACATATTGGGATTTAACGATCCCGTTTCTTCTTTCCCTTCAGCAAATTTGCCAAGCCACTCATAAATTCCTCATTCTTCTTACGCTCTTTCTGGAGGTCTCGCTCAACCTTGTCCAGTCTTTGACGGAGATCCTCCTGCTGTGGTGGAGAAAACCGTGGTGGCTGGTTCTGTGGCGGCGGCTGAGCAGGTACTTGATACCCTCGAGCTGAATGTCCCATTCCCCAAGGGGTTCCATATGGTCCCTCAGGGTTTTGGGCAAGGTAGTTTGCTGCCACTAGGTATGGGTCGGCCTCGGCATAGTTATAGTTATGGTATGCTGGCGGTCCGTAAGGGTTGTAAGCTGCCGGAGCAGTATAAGCAGGGATAGGGTGGCCAAAACCCGGTGATGGCGGTGCAATAGGTGCCGAATTCACCTCTGAAACTGGAACTAAAGGTCCACCCATTTGTGGGCCTTCATATATAGGCGGGTAGTGGCTGCCACTAGAGTGTTGAGGGGAGTTGAGATGAAAATCCACTTCTCGTGCTGATATCCGTGCGCCAGTCCTCCTACGTCTTGGTGGTTCTGGAGGCGCTAAATGAACTGGCGGCGGTGGTGGCGGTGGCGTGACTGCCACGAAACGTGGATCCCCAGAGGGATCTTGCTGCTGCTATTGCGGCTGCTGATGAGGCGATGAATGTTCAGATGGTGTATAGTACCACTCACACCGTTCGAACCGTGCCATATGACTATCTGGACCTTGGTATGGTGTTCCGTGAAAAGACGAACCGTCTGAGATCACAAAAGGATGGTTCAGGGATCCGGTTGAAGTCTCGACGGGATCTGTGTCCTCGTCCATATCTTGATCACCAGAAAAATGATCCTCCGGCCTAGTCACAGGGACAGTTTAGATTATAAGCTATGATATCAGAGAATCAATGCATGAAGGTTTGAACAAAGTTCATTACCTTTATCAGACAGGGTCACAGACTATTACTGTCTTTTGTCTCATATGAAAATGAGAAGGGCCCGTAGGCATTCCATTACCAATGGATGGTAAAAAGAACTAATCATATTTATTAATGATTTAACCCATGATTCAGGGATCATTTAGATGGGTTTGGAATCTTTGAAAAGATCCATATATAATAATAACACGTGTGTTTTTAATGAATCAAGTCTGCCAGGAGTGTTAACATGTTTTCAGATGTTAACAAGGATTTGAATCTTTTAAACGAGTTTTACCATCTGGGCCAGGTCTTAAAATGACATGCAGGCTAGGTTATACTTTTAAGATCCTTAAAAAACATAGGCAGGTAGATTTTTAAAAGGAATGATTCCAATTTATTTATTTCATATCTAGTTTAATTATGCATAACATAGCAAAGATGAAATTTATAAACTTACATTCCATTAAAATTTAAAAGTAGTACATTTTGCCCTAAACGGGACTTTTCACAGAAACACTTACCCACGCAGGAGCTATACTGGCAATACAAGTCCTCGCAGGGACTGTTTGCTAAAATAAGTGTCCACGCAGGGACTAATAAAGACAAGTCCTCGTAGGGACTAAGTACAAAGATAGATGTCCACGCAGGGACTACATTCACACATAAATAAATGTCCAAGTAGGGACTTGATTTAAACAAGGAAATACAATAATACATATTGGGATTTAACGATCCCGTTTCTTCTTTCCCTTCAGCAAATTTGCCAAGCCACTCATAAATCCCTCATTCTTCTTACGCTCTTTCTGGAGGTCTCGCTCAACCTTGTCCAGTCTTTGACGGAGATCCTCCTGCTGTGGTGGAGAAAACCGTGGTGGCTGGTACTGTGGCGGCGGCTGAGCAGGTACTTGATACCCTCGAGCTGAATGTCCCATTCCCCAAGGGGTTCCATATGGTCCCTCAGGGTTTTGGGCAAGGTAGTTTGCTGCCACTAGGTATGGGTCGGCCTCGGCATAGTTATAGTTATGGTATGCTGGCGGTCCGTAAGGGTTGTAAGCTGCCGGAGCAGTATAAGCAGGGATAGGGTGGCCAAAACCCGGTGATGGCGGTGCAATAGGTGCCGAATTCACCTCTGAAACTGGAACTAAAGGTCCACCCATTTGTGGGCCTTCATATATAGGCGGGTAGTGGCTGCCACTAGAGTGTTGAGGGGAGTTGAGACGAAAATCCACTTCTCGTGCTGATATCCGTGCGCCAGTCCTCCTACGTCTTGGTGGTTCTAGAGGCGCTAAATGAACTGGCGGCGGTGGTGGCGGTGGCGTGACTGCCACGAAACGTGGATCCCCAGAGGGATCTTGCTGCTGCTATTGCGGCTGCTGATGAGGCGATGAGTGTTCAGATGGTGTATAGTACCACTCACACCGTTCGAACCGTGCCATATGACTATCTGGACCTTGGTATGGTGTTCCGTGAAAAGACGAACCGTCTGAGATCACAAAAGGATGGTTCAGGGATTCGGTTGAAGCCTCGACGGGATCTGTGTCCTCGTCCATATCTTGATCACCAGAAAAATGATCCTCCGACCTAGTTACAGGGACAGTTTAGATTATAAGCTATGATTTCAGAGAATCAATGCATGAAGGTTTGAACAAAGTTCATTACCTTTATCAGACAGGGTCACAGACTATTACTGTCTTTTGTCTCATATGAAAATGAGAAGGGCCCGTAGGCATTCCATTACCAATGGATGGTAAAAAGAACTAATCATATTTATTAATGATTTAACCCATGATTCAGGGATCATTTAGATGGGTTTGGAATCTTTGAAAAGATCCATATATAATAATAACACGTGTGTTTTTAATGAATCAAGTCTGCCAGGAGTGTTAACATGTTTTCAGATGTTAACAAGGATTTGAATCTTTTAAACGAGTTTTACCATCTGGGCCAGGTCTTAAAATGACATGCAGGCTAGGTTATACTTTTAAGATCCTTAAAAAACATAGGCAGGTAGATTTTTAAAAGGAACTTTGAGGCATGTCTAAACCTATCAAAACCGGGTCAGAAATGAGGTCAAAGAAAAAGTCAAACTTTTGCGTCTTTCGGTTCCGAATCGGTTCAAAACAGAAAGTTGTCGAATCAAACATGCGTAGACAAGTTTTTATACTTATTATCCGTTTATAAGAATGATAAAATAGGTGATACGCCTTTTACATCGTTAATCATGCGTTAAATCGAAAATACCATTTCTGTTAACTTTTTCGGACAACGTTTGACTCGACAAACGACCTAGTTAGGATTCGAATCAGTGGGTGCCCTTTTAAGGGTTTAAAGCCCACATGATTACCAACATATAACAACTTTCGATTCAACAAAACCCTGGACCATTTGTGTTTTATCGTGAAGTCAAACCGTAGTTACGACGGTTTGATTTCTAGGCTATAAACTAAGCATAACTGAAATAGAGAAGGTCAAGGGTACTTACACTTGTCTAATGGATGATTTGGAATGCTTGGGATCTGCTTGAATGCTCCAGAAATGATTAGGAAGTGAATGCAAGATGAATGTAAAGAATGTGGGTCTTTTATATGAATTCAAACATCTTGGATCATCAACACATAAGTCTAGGAGTGTAACTAAATCACCAACATGTGTCCTACAAGCTAAAAACCACCTTAGGCAGCCCAAGGTATCGAAAAACTTGCATGTAAGTCGGTTAGAAGCTGAAAACAGCCACCTGCCATTCTTTTCTGCATCTGGCAGTCGTAGGCGGCCCGCTTGGGCTTTTGTTATATGGGAGGCGGGCCGCATGGCCCTTCAGAACAAGTTACACATGTTTTTCGTTATTGCATTTTGGTCCTTGGTCCCCCGAAAGGTCGTTTTCACTACAATTCTTGCATTATGAGGCTTTAATATTAACATATGGGGGGCTTTAGGGCTTATACCATCTTTGTCAAGTCCTCGGGTAACTTTGTGATCACCCGAAAAGCCCTAAATTTCAATGTTTAACGATTCTAACCCTTACACACGAATTTTATCACAACTTTCTCATACGGTAATGAAACTTGGTGAAATTTTTATGGTACATTCTAGTGAGCATATTTAATCGTTACAAGGCTTCGGGTTTGCTAAAAGGTCACTCAGAGGTATATCTTAAACATGTTGACACATTTAACCCATGTAGTTTGTAATCTCTCACTTTCTTTCACAATTCGCTTCGTATGATCCATGATCCATTCGTTTAAGGTTATAAACATCATGTAGGGTTATTGTAAAGTATATTTATTCATTGTTGACACTTTGAACCCTTATATTTACACAGTTTCCCTGTTTGTCAACTTTAGTCCTTCAAGAACATTCTTTCACACGTTCAAACCTATGACACGTGTCAACACATTATAGGAAGTAAATTTTTGAGGTGTTACATGGAGGAAGG
This sequence comes from Helianthus tuberosus, assembly GCA_030545235.1. Lineage (NCBI taxonomy): Eukaryota > Viridiplantae > Streptophyta > Magnoliopsida > Asterales > Asteraceae > Helianthus > Helianthus tuberosus. Next base: position 21,864,492 of record CM060370.1, on the reverse strand, counting down.
TCTGGAGGCAAGAAAAGCTGCTTCTAGGAGGTTGTCAAGTATTTTCGCTCGATTATTCCATTCTTGGGTGGTTGGTTTGGCCCTTGTTCTTATAAGTCGAATCCTAGCCCGGTATATCCCATTTTAATTTTACACCATTGTGAACCTTACGCTTTTTTTACTCTCTGATCGAGGTTCTCGGCATTGAAAAATCTTCATAAACTAAATCACAAGTGTATATGTTGACATTTAAGAGATATACAGTCAAGAAAATCAAGGGCAATGGTGATATATATGCGGATTAGACACCAAAAAAACACTCAACAAATGGCAAGAATTTAAGGGATGTGTTTAATGACGGCATCAGATTCCTAATTAATGGAGAAAGGTCTGGTGGCAAGAAAAGCTACTTCTAGGAGGTAGTCAAGTGTTTTCGCTCGACGATTCCATTCTGGGGTGGTTGGTTTGGCCCTTGTTCCTGTAACACGAATCCAAGCCTGGTATATCCCATATTAATTTTACACCATTGTGAACCTTACGCCATTTTTACTCTCTGATCGAGGTTTTCTGCATTGAAAAATCTTCGTAAACTAAATCACACGTGTATATGTTGAAATTTAAGAGATATGCAGTCAATAAAATCAAGGGCAGTGGTGATATATATGCGGATTAGACACAAAAAAAAAACACTCAACAAATGGCTAGAATTTAAGGAATGTGTTTAGTGATGGCATTAGATTCCTAATTAATGAAAAAAGGTCAGGTGGCAAGAAAAGCTGCTTCTAGGAGGTTGTCAAGTGTTTTCGCTCGACGATTCCATTCTTGGGTGGTTGGTTTGGCCCTTGTTCCTGTAACTCGAATCCTAGCCCGGTATATCCCATTTAATTTTAACCATTGTGAACCTTACGCCTTTTTTACTATCTGGTCGAGGTTCTCGGCATTGAAAAATCTTCGTAAACTAAATCGCACGTGTATTTGTTGACATTTAAGAGATATATAATCAAGAAAATCTAGGGCAATGGTGATATATATGCGGATTAGACACAAAAAAAAAAACACTCAACAAATGGCTACAATTTAAGGAATGTGTTTTGTGACGGCATCGGATTCTTAATTGATGGAGAAAGGTCTGGTGGCAAGAAAAGCTGCTTCTAGGAGGTTATTAAGTGTTTTTGCTCGACGTTTCCATTCTTGGGTGGTTGGTTTGGCCCTTGTTCCTATAACTCGAATCCTAGCCCGGTATATCCCATTTTAATTTTACAGCATTGTGAACCTTACTCCTTTTTTACTCTTTAATCGAGGTTCTCGGCATTGAAAAATCTTCGTAAACTAAATCACACGTGTATATGTTGACATTTAAGAGATATACAGTCAAGAAAATCAAGGGCAATGGTGATATATATGCGGATTAGACATAAAAAAACACTCAACAAATGGCTACAATTTATGGAATGTGTTTAATGACGGCATCAGATTCCTAATTAATGCAGAAATGTCTGGTGGCAAGAAAAGCTGCTTCTAGGAAGTTGTCAAGTGTTTTCGCTCGACGATTCCATTCTTGGGTGGTTGGTTTGGCCCTTGTTCCTGTAACTCGAATCCTAGCCCGGTATATCCCATTTTAATTTTACACCATTGTGAACCTTACGCCTTTTTTACTCTCTAATAGAGGTTCTCGGCATTGAAAAATCTTCGTAAACTAAATCACACGTTTATATGTTGAGATTTAAGAAATATACAGTGAAGAAAATCAAGGGCAATGGCGATATATATGCGGATTAGACACCCAAAAAAACACTCAACAAATGGCTACAATTTAAAGAATATGTTTAGTGACGGCATCGGATTCCTAATTGATGGAGAAATGTCTGGTGGCAAGAAAAGCTGGTTCTAGGAGGTTGTCAAGTATTTTCGCTCGACTATTCCATTCTTGGGGGGTTGGTTTGGCCCTTGTTCCTGTAACTCGACTCCTAGCCCGGTATATCCCATTTTAATTTTACACCATTGTGAACCTTACGCCTTTTTTACTCTCTGATCGAGGTTCTCGGCATTGAAAAATCTTCGTAAACTAAATCACACGTGTATACGTTGACATTTAAGAGATATACAATCAAGAAAATCAAGGGCAATGGTGATATATATGCGGATTAGACACAAAAAAAAAAAACACTCAACAAATGGCTACAATTTAAGGAATGTGTTTAGTGACGGCATCAGATTCCCAATTGATGGAGAGAGGTCTGGTGGCAAGAAAAACTGCTTCTAGGAGGTTGTCAACTGTTTTCGCTCGACGATTCCATTCTTGGGTGGTTTGTTTGGCCCTTGTTCCTGTAACTCGAATCCTAGCCCGGTATATCCCATTTTAATTTTACAGCATTGTGAACCTTACTCCATTTTTACACTATGATCGAGGTTCTCGGCATTGATAAATCTTCGTAAACTAAATCACACGTGTATATGTTGACATTTAAGAGATATACAGTGAAGAAAATCAAGGGCAATGGCGATATATATGTGGATTAGACACCAAAAAAACACTCAACAAATGGCTACAATTTAAAGAATGTGTTTAGTGACGGCATCAGATTCCTAATTGATGCAGAAAGGTCTGGTGGCAAGAAAAGCTTCTTCTAGGAGGTTGTCAAGTGTTTTCGCTCGACGATTCCATTCTTGGGTTGTTGGTTTGGCCCTTGTTCCTGTAACCCGAATCCTAGTGCGGTATATCCCATTTTAATTGTACACCATTGTTAACCTCATGCCTTTTTTACTCTCTGATCAAGGTTCTCGGCATTGAAAAATCATCGTAAACTAAATCACACGTGTATATGCTGACATTTAAGAGATATAAAGTCAAGAAAATCAAGGGCAATGGTGATATATATGCGGATTAGACACAAAAAAAAAACACTCAACAAATGGCTACAATTTAAGGAATGTGTTTAGTGACGGCATCAGATTCCCAATTGATGGAGAGAGGTCTGGTGGCAAGAAAAACTGCTTCTAGGAGGTTGTCAACTGTTTTCGCTCGACGATTCCATTCTTGGGTGGTTTGTTTGGCCCTTGTTCCTGTAACTCGAATCCTAGCCCGGTATATCCCATTTTAATTTTACAGCATTGTGAACCTTACTCCATTTTTACACTATGATCGAGGTTCTCGGCATTGATAAATCTTCGTAAACTAAATCACACGTGTATATGTTGACATTTAAGAGATATACAGTGAAGAAAATCAAGGGCAATGGCGATATATATGTGGATTAGACACCAAAAAAACACTCAACAAATGGCTACAATTTAAAGAATGTGTTTAGTGACGGCATTAGATTCCTAATTGATGCAGAAAGGTCTGGTGGCAAGAAAAGCTTCTTCTAGGAGGTTGTCAAGTGTTTTCGCTCGACGATTCCATTCTTGGGTTGTTGGTTTGGCCCTTGTTCCTGTAACCCGAATCCTAGTGCGGTATATCCCATTTTAATTGTACACCATTGTTAACCTCATGCCTTTTTTACTCTCTGATCAAGGTTCTCGGCATTGAAAAATCATCGTAAACTAAATCACACGTGTATATGCTGACATTTAAGAGATATAAAGTCAAGAAAATCAAGGGCAATGGTGATATATATGCGGATTAGACACAAAAAAAAAACACTCAACAAATGGCTACAATTTAAGGAATGTGTTTAGTGACGGCATCAGATTCCCAATTGATGGAGAGAGGTCTGGTGGCAAGAAAAACTGCTTCTAGGAGGTTGTCAACTGTTTTCGCTCGACGATTCCATTCTTGGGTGGTTTGTTTGGCCCTTGTTCCTGTAACTCGAATCCTAGCCCGGTATATCCCATTTTAATTTTACAGCATTGTGAACCTTACTCCATTTTTACACTATGATCGAGGTTCTCGGCATTGATAAATCTTCGTAAACTAAATCACACGTGTATATGTTGACATTTAAGAGATATACAGTGAAGAAAATCAAGGGCAATGGCGATATATATGTGGATTAGACACCAAAAAAACACTCAACAAATGGCTACAATTTAAAGAATGTGTTTAGTGACGGCATCAGATTCCTAATTGATGCAGAAAGGTCTGGTGGCAAGAAAAGCTTCTTCTAGGAGGTTGTCAAGTGTTTTCGCTCGACGATTCCATTCTTGGGTTGTTGGTTTGGCCCTTGTTCCTGTAACCCGAATCCTAGTGCGGTATATCCCATTTTAATTGTACACCATTGTTAACCTCATGCCTTTTTTACTCTCTGATCAAGGTTCTCGGCATTGAAAAATCATCGTAAACTAAATCACACGTGTATATGCTGACATTTAAGAGATATAAAGTCAAGAAAATCAAGGGCAATGGTGATATATATGCGGATTAGACACAAAAAAAAAACACTCAACAAATGGCTACAATTTAAGGAATGTGTTTAGTGACGGCATCAGATTCCCAATTGATGGAGAGAGGTCTGGTGGCAAGAAAAACTGCTTCTAGGAGGTTGTCAACTGTTTTCGCTCGACGATTCCATTCTTGGGTGGTTTGTTTGGCCCTTGTTCCTGTAACTCGAATCCTAGCCCGGTATATCCCATTTTAATTTTACAGCATTGTGAACCTTACTCCATTTTTACACTATGATCGAGGTTCTCGGCATTGATAAATCTTCGTAAACTAAATCACACGTGTATATGTTGACATTTAAGAGATATACAGTGAAGAAAATCATGGGCAATGGCGATATATATGTGGATTAGACACCAAAAAAACACTCAACAAATGGCTACAATTTAAAGAATGTGTTTAGTGACGGCATCAGATTCCTAATTGATGCAGAAAGGTCTGGTGGCAAGAAAAGCTTCTTCTAGGAGGTTGTCAAGTGTTTTCGCTCGACGATTCCATTCTTGGGTTGTTGGTTTGGCCCTTGTTCCTGTAACCCGAATCCTAGTGCGGTATATCCCATTTTAATTGTACACCATTGTTAACCTCATGCCTTTTTTACTCTCTGATCAAGGTTCTCGGCATTGAAAAATCATCGTAAACTAAATCACACGTGTATATGCTGACATTTAAGAGATATAAAGTCAAGAAAATCAAGGGCAATGGTGATATATATGCGGATTAGACACAAAAAAAAACACTCAACAAATGGCTACAATTTAAGGAATATGTTTAGCAACGGCATCAGATTCCTAATTGATGGAGAAAGGACTGGTGGCAAGAAAAACTGCTTCTAGGAGGTTGTCAAGTGTTTTCGATCGACGATTGCATTCTTGGGTGGTTGGTTTGGCCCTTGTTCCTGTAACTCGAATCCTAGCCTGGTATATCCCATTTTAATTTTACACCATTGTGAACCTTACGCCTTTTTTACTCTCTGATTGAGGTTCTCGACATTGAAAATCTTCGTAAACTAAATCACAAGTGTATATGTTGACATTTAAGAGATATACAATCAAGAAAATCAACGGCAATGGTGATATATGTGCGGATTAGACACAAAAAAAAACACTCAACAAATGGCTACAATTTAAGGAATGTGTTTAGTGACGGCATCAGATTCCTTATTGATGGAGAAAGTTCTGGTGGCAAGAAAAGCTGCTTCTAGGAGGTTGTCATGTGTTTTCGCTCGACGATTCCATTCTTGGATGGTTGGTTTGGCCCTTGTTCCTGTAACTTGAATCCTAGCCCGGTATATCCCATTTTAATTTTACACGATTGTCAAACTTACGCCTTTTTTACTCTCTGATCGAGGTTCTCGGCATTGAAAAATCTTCGTAAACTAAATCACACGTGTATATGCTCGACATTTAAGAGATATACAGTCAAGAAAATCAAGAGCAATGGTGATATATATGTGACACTCGGCCTCTCAGGCTGTACCGGACAATAGTAATCTGTATAGTGAACATGTTACATGACTGTTTGTGACTGACTGTGATGTTAATATATGATATTTGATGTGTTGATAAATTTAGATGTGTATAAAAATTATGTTGGCAACGATAAAATTAACTCTTATCGCGTAACGCTTCTAGTGTTAAAATCCTAAAAATTGTCTGTTATGATTAGAATAATAATTTTAATCATATCCATGTGGAAAAATAATTTAAAACGCTAAGAAACTCTATTTTTCGAGTTTGAGCGCGTACCTCGGGATACTGCGCGAATTAAACAAAATACTGTCAACGCAGCCAGTCAAGGCAACTGGTAATTATTTTAGTAATAATTTTGAGTTATTATTTTTACAGAACGACAAAAATAATTTAAAACACACTAAAATGGGATCAAAACGCTAGATAAAATACCCGGTACTCAGTAAAATATTTGTTTATGAGCTAATATACATACAATATATGTATGTATAGTTAGTGTGTGTGGGGGAGTGAAAGGTGGCGGCCCTATGGATGCCCACCTTTTTCAAATTGTGCCAATTATTTCCAAGTGTGTCTTGGAAAATGAAGATCATCATTTTAAAACATTCTCTCACACAACACTTCACATTTTCAAGATCAAAAATTCACTCACTCTCTCTCTCTCTCTCATTGCAAGCTCGGCCGAACACCCCCTTGTACACTTCCATTTTCATTTTCAAACTTAAACCTTGAAGATCATGTCCATTCCAAGGTGTTTTCAAGCTTACATAAAGGTTTAGAGGTGATTTCAAGGAGGTTTGAGAAAGAACAAGGCTCCATATCATCACTGCTCTTAAAACCCACTAAGAATCTTGAAGGTATAATATACTTTCTTTCAAATCTTGTTCATGATTCATAGAAATAAAGATGATAGTGAAAGTTTTTCTTGTTCTTAAATCTAAACATAAACTTGAAAATTTCAAACAAATGAGTTTTGAATAAAATAAAAATGAGTGTGTGCATGTATGTATATATGGCCGAGAATGGTGTGTGTTTATGTGTATATTGTATTTTGAATTTTTGATAAAGATTTCTTAGTTATTTGATTGCTTGAAAAATAAGATGATTAAAGTGAGTGTTAGTTGTCATATAAGAATGTTCTAAAGTGATTTAAGATTTGAAAGTGATATGTTGAAAAATAAATTTTTGGAAGTTTATATGTGTGTATGTGTTTCGTATATATATATATATATTTGATAAAAGATTTCTTAGTTATTTGATTTCTTGAAAAATAAGATGATTAAAGTGAGTGTTAGTTGTCATATAAGAATGTTCTAAAGTGATTTAAGATTTGAAAGTGATATGTTGAAAAGTAAATTTTTGGAAGTTTATATGTGTGTATGTGTTTTGTATATATATATATATATATGTAACAACCATAAATTTGTTTTGCGATTTTCATTAAGTAATTCACAATTACCTAGTATTTATATTTTATTGTTCATGCTTAAATACTGGTTTTTTAAAAACTTTTACAATTTTATAGTGGAACAACTTAATGTGGTTTAATTCGCCGTTTTTGATTAACGACGAAACAACATTGCGGAAGCTTCGTTAAACGTGTGTTCGGTTCTTGCTCGATGCTCGATCTTCATTCGGGACTCTCGACATTCTCCTGTGATCAAAACCAACTTAAAAGTCAGTTTTAACAATTATATAACTAGTTCAACAAGGAAATTAAGAAATTCCAACTTTGATATTTTTGTCCTCGGATGAAAGACTTGAAAATTGCCTCCACCGTAACTTACGGTGGCACCGTAAGTTACGGTGGCCTCTGGTATAGAATACCCCCACCATAACTCAGGGGGTAATTGCCGTAAAGCCTTCAGCCCCCACCGTAACTTACGGTGCCCACCGTAAGTTATGGTGGCCCCTGTATCAGACCATCCCATTTTGCCGTTTTTGACACGAAAACTTTCGTATCTTTCCAACCGCTTGTCCGTTTGACCTACCGTTTCTTCCTACATGATTGTAATTTGATTCTCCACCTTATGGGGTTAAAATCCGACATTCAAACTAATAAAATTCTGGATTTCTAAGTATTCGGCTTATTGATCAAAATTAACATTTTGACCCGTTTGTGTTTAAAACCACTAACTCGATCCTTAAACATTCAAAATACATACACTAATGTATTTAACACACAACCTTAGCCTAGGTTCATACTTTCTTATGAATTATGTATACACATAAAACCATTTTGACCCATTTAGAGAGTATTAAGCACTTTAGTCTAAATCTTGTTCTTTTTTCCTTTCACACCTCATAATTCTACATTCAAGGCACCTACTTATATCTCCTAATCATAATGCAAGTTTCCAAACAACCCATATGGGTCGTTTGCCTAATATACCCATCAAGGGCTTTTGGTCAATTTTAGTCCCTTACTTTACAACGAAGGACTTTTGCTAAAATTTGACTAGAGTATCACTTCTACTAAGCTCTAATGCGTACCTGGCTCGGGTCATAGCATCTACCCTTACACACACCTTTTGCTTTAAAATTTCTAGTTAAAGCAATGCAATCACTTGTTATATCCTGTTATCACAAAACTCAACAAGTAGTCGTCAGTTATTATTGTCAAATGGTATTTGTACACTATTTGACCCGTTTAGTTGACATGACCATTCGTCAACGTATGATGACAGATTAATACCATCATGCCCCTTGAACCTATTCCGGATCGCACCCTGGTTCTTATTACTTAAAAACAATATTTTTAAATTGTTCGACCCATTATAACTTTTATCAAATGATATCTTCATTTTAATCACTTTTATTTTAACTATCAATTTGACTCATTTGGTTGTCGAGTGAGTTCCATCACTTCATGATATGGCACATAGCTACATTAACACACAATTTATTAATCTTTTCACATGATTTCAGTTAGGTTTATGATCCTACACTCTAATCACATGTCCTTGAATAATAACATTACTCAATCATTCAAGAATTTCTACTAATTAAACTTTACCCAAAAATCAAACATCATCAAATCTGAAATTGCAACTTACCTAGTGTTAGACAAGTGTAGGTGATCAAGATTTTTGATTCATGCAGTGATTTCATGCCCAATTCACCTTTCAATTGATCAAATTAGATGAAATAAGGGTTTGGGGGTTCTTCCCCTCTCCTGGTCGCTCCCACACACGCACACACTGATGTGTGTGTGTGTTTGATTTGTTTTATTTTTATAAAAATCAAGTTTGGCCATTTGTACAAAATCAGCCCCTTTAGTTTATCTTTTTAGACTAATGCACATCAAACTAACTTCTTTCATTTAATTACAAAACTTGTACTAGGTTATTTATTTCCTAGTTACTTTATCATGTTCTCAACCCGTTTTATTTTAAGTCCCGTTAAATCTCGGGCCTTTTATATACTTTGCTTTCTCAAAGTATTTCTCATCCTTTTAATATATATTAGATTTATTTATTTAAATCCTAAAATTTACCGGGTAAGTTTTACCACTTACTATATTTTACCCGTCCTGTAGTATTAACGTGGTTTGATTACCAAACTCGTTTTCGGGGTGTTACAATATATATATATATATATTGTCATATAATCTTAAATGTGAAGGATACTTACATGAATGATTTTGAATGATTGATGATCATGATGATGTGTGTTATATTTTGTAAAAACATGATGTTAATGTGTTCTAGAATATGATCAGAACATAAATGATGGCGATAATATGGTAGGAGTGCATTAGATGCACATATGTAAACATGCATGATGATATATGATCTTTAAAAGATGATTTGAGTATGATTGAGTAAAAATTGGTGATGAGCAGATTATAAACACTAAAATGAAGTTATTTTAAAGTGTTTAGTAACTTATAACTTTGTCATAATGTTTGCTAGCTTTGCATATTGTACACGGTGCATTAAAAGTTGTAAAATATGTGAAATCGCATGATTTATATGACTAATACAAAAACTGCACTAATCTGATTATAACTATTATTTTAATCAGTAAATAACATGTATTGTGTTAAAATATCAATTCGTTTCGAGTTGGGATGATTATAGTAACGTTTAACGCAAAACTATGCGTTACAACGGTAAAAAATCGGCTTTTCGAGTGATTTTTGTAAAACTGATTTAGATCAGTAAATAAACTGATTTTTTTTAGTTTAAAAACAAGTATTTTAACTAATTTTAAGTTTACTTGGTGTTTGGTTGGTCATACGTGACTTCCTACGCCCGAAAACGTTACCGAATCGCTAAAATACGCATTTTTCAATGAACACTAGTATGGTAAATTTTGAGTGAACCTTATGTGATAAAATGTGTTAAGTGATTTAAACACGTAAATGTGATAATATGTTAAGTGTTAATTTGGTAGTGGGAAATTTAGACTATGCATGTATTCATGTACGTTTTGTGCGGTAGAAACGGTAAAATTGCGTTAAATCTGTGACTTGTTTGTCGAGCATGAAATTTGGTACATATGAGATGTTTTATGTATATTTGCTTTAAAAATGACAAAATAGATAAGTTAGTAATATTTCGCGTGTTTCGGTGTTAAATTCTATGAATGTTTATGCATATATATTACGACGCGCAAATCGTAGATATATTGCGTGTAAACGGGAGAGTTAACGGATTTACACAATAATGGTCACCAATAAAATCGTTCAAGTCGCAAAGATCATAAATATATATATATATATATATATATATATATATATATATATATGTATATGTATATGTATATGGACTCATATATATATTAACGTGCCAACCTAATAAAAAATGACAACTTTTCGAGAAAATCTCAAAGTTATATGATAATTCTAAGAAACGGAGAAACTTAGGATTTTTGTGTTATGTATATTGATTTAGAATCGTTCCTATATTAGGAAGTGTAGAAAATCAATCTCTGGGCTTGCGGTATTAAAAATACCCACCCAAAGGTGAGTGTCACTAAACCCCTCTTTTTACTGCTTTGTATATATTTTGGGGGTAGAACACGTCAATAAAAGGGTTTAATAATGTTTTTGAAATAAAACATACCTTTTAATATAAAATATATATTTTCGCTGAAAATATATGAAATTTGATAAGTCATACGTTTCGAAGTAAAACGTTTTTGATGAATGAATATTGAAAGTATGGTATTTCCTAAGCGAAACATAACCGTACAGTTAGGGACGAATTCTTGACTGGGTCTCATATGATGGAGAGTAAGGGGAATTCGTACAACGTCGTGTATTAAATTTTCATATTAGTAGGATATATATATTGTACGTGAGGCAGACATCATATTGTCCTTCAAGAGGACCCTACGCCCATGATGTCGTTTAATCAGTTAATTATTGCACGCAATGAATTATTGGTAGATCTATCGCATTGACAACCCCGTCGTGACCGGTCTCCCCGTGTCAAGTCAAACGACGAATTTAAATTCTGTTTATTGTCTAGCTTTGATTATCCCTGCATGGTTAATATATAGTTCGTATCGTCTAGCTAACATACGAGTCTGAAAATTGACGCAATAATTTAATATACAAAACCTGGGCAATATATATATTACAGTTGTCGGATTGATGAACCGACGGAAGGCCCATGGATTTTAATAAGGAAATAATATGGACTTTCTAAAATTTTATGGATGTTTTCAGATAAACACCTAAACAGAAAGTTTTCATTGGAATAAAATTGGTTGTAAGTGAATATGTGAACTCACATTCCTTTGTGTTGACACTTGATTTTTAACGTGTTCTACAAGTACTTGAGTTCGGCTTCGGGAAATCATGGCGTATCTTGTGTTTGATGATGCATGTCGTTTCGTTTAAATATGTTGGACATCTTTTAAACTTTCTGGGACGTTTGTAATAAGATCCGTGAGGATCAAAACAACTTAACTTATGTGGTTGTGTCGTGACTTTTAAAATGTGATGTTTAATATTTATGTTTTAAAATATGTCAAAATGTCCAACAAAAGAGTGCATCGTCCGACAAGGTATAAATGGGCACCAACTTCCGTCACCACCACGTTTTATATTCCGCTGCGACGTTTTTGGGGTGTGACAAAAGTTGGTATCAGAGCCATTGGTTGTTAGCGAACTAGATGTTTTCGGGGAAAACACTAGACTTCAACCGGAGAATTTTGAAATATAAAGTCCAAAATTCTCGAAGCCAAGATTTTTAAATAAACATAGAAAATATTTTATCATGTATGAAAACCATTATGTGTTTTATGTGCATACATGATTTTCTGTTTATTTGACCTTATTCGTTACTGTTCATTTTGATTACGCACTTACTTGTACGGTTACATGTGTGTCACAGATGTCGCACGAACACGAGGTCATCAAGATCCACGACTCAGGTTACGAGCCAGATTTCGAGACTTCACCCAGACCTATGCTGCCAGAGACACCTATCACGGCTTCACAGATGGTTGGTACTACTGAGCTTACCTCATCTTTCCACGTCAATCCTGCTGCTTTTGCCAGCAAGGTAGACCCCCGATGCGCTTTCACTAGCAACGGGTGGATAGATGATGATGTTGTACCTCTCTTAATCCATGAGACGGGACGATCATCTGGCACTATACCAGTTATCGATGACGTGATCAGGAGTGTCCCTACTATCGGAGGATCTACTAGTATCACACCAGTGGTGGACGCCACTATCGTCACGGCTCGACCCTTAGAGCCATCAGTCGTTCCACCTGCTGCTGTGATCGAGCCTGCTACTGAGATCCCTCCGCTTGTTTTGTTAGAGTCTTTTTTGCCTGTTTTAGAGTCACGCACTTCTTCGACGCCACTGTTAGTTTATTATCGTCGTAGGAAGAGGATTAGGCACGCTGGAGATAGGGTTGATCAACATTGCCAATGTGATCGACAGCTCGTCGCGTTGTGCAAAGACCTAGACATAACCAAAGGAAAGGCGAAGTACCTTGAGGGACAGATGGACGATCATGAGGAGTTGAAGGTTATAGACGACATCGCAAGAGATGAGATGCATTGGAGGGTTGTGGATTTAGAGAAGCTTGTCCAGGAGATGTTAGAGTCTCTAGGTTTGAGGCGTTGATGTTAGTTGTTTGTTTGTTTGTTTCGTTGTTTGATGGGTTGTACTGTTAGACATTTCTTTTTATGTTCTTTGTGTTTGTGGCCTGCGTGCCAGTTTCAGTTTTGGATATTATTTGGGAATTTCATATGAACTTGTTTGTGGGTGTCGATGTAGACATGCCAAGAGTAGTCTTTTGTACTGAAAACGAGTTTAAATAATTTCTATAATAAATACCAATGATGAACTTTTGGTTTAAAATTTTTCTCATTAATATGTGGATACTTTACATGCGCAATGTTTGGTCCACTAACATTTAATGATTGAATTAGTTTTGGTTATCGTCTTATGTGGATATTATTGTTAAGATAATAGAAACGACGAAATGCCGCCAAAAGCAAGACAGGGTACCGGATTACCTACCACACCGGAAGAGTTGGCTCAACTCATAGCCCAACACGTTAATATTGCCATGGAACAGCTCAATGCTAATGATGGTCAGGGACGTGGACATGGTGAACACGGGCAAGGTTTTGGTGGGGCACATAATGGAAATCCTCCAGGTAAAATATGATTGGAAAGTTTTAGTAGTTCATGTGTTATGATATCCTTGGAATGAATTACTGATTTCTATTAACATTAATGAGTAGTACACAGATGTACATATATAACATTCCAGGGCTGTAACCCACGATCATTTACCGGTGCTGAAGGACCCTTAGATATCACCCGATGGATTAAGAAGATGGAATCTGTCATCGCAATCAGTGGTTGTGCTGCTGATCAACAGGTGAGATATGCTTCTTGCTCTTTTCTTGATGAAGCACTGTCCTGGTGGAACTCGCAACTTCAAATTTTGGGTGAAGACGCTGCCTACGGTCTGACCTGGAACGAACTTAAAGAGATGCTCCTGAAAGAGTGCTGCCCGCACAGTGAAATTCAGAAAATCGAGACAGACTTCTGGAATCTAACCATGGAAGGTCTAGATGTCAGAGCTTACACTTCTCGTTTTAACGACTTGGCGAGGTTAGTTCCACGAGTGGTTACTCCTGAATATGTAAAGGTAGAAAGGTATATCTGGGGATTGTCGCCACGAATTCGCAGTATGGTTACATCCGCGAAACCTACCACCTACCTAGAGGCTACTACATTGGCAAAATCATTAGCCGATAACGTTGCTCACAAAGGTAGTCTTGATAAAAAAGGAGGAAGTCGGGAAGTTATCGGGCAAGGCCACAAAGCAGATGCGAAATCTGAACGGTCGGGGCGTTCTGAGACTAAGACAGAAGTTACGAATAAGCGCAAGTCCGAGAGTTCGAGGAAGGAGACTGAAGAGAAGCGCGACAGGAAACGCAGTTCGAAGAAGGCATATGCAGCAAGTTCTAGTGGTACTAAAAAGGATGGCATCAGAGATAGCCGAGGCGAATCTGAGAGAAAGACTCCTAAGGATGGACAGAAGAAATGTAACCGATGCAGACGAACTGGGCATATTACCCGCGAATGCTATGCCAAGAGTACTGTGGAAGGATCGAGGCTTGAAGGATGTTTCCACTGCGGAGAACAAGGACATTTCAAGAAGGACTGTCCTAAGGCGGGAGGACAGAATGCCAGGGGTAGAACGTTCGTGCTAAATGCTGTGAAGGCACGTGATGATCCTGCTGTTGTCACTGGTATGTTTATGATCAATAACCATTCCGCGTTCGTACTTTTTGATACTAGAGCTGACTTGAATTTTGTCTCGAAAAACTTTGAACCATTCCTGTGTTCACCTACAAGTAAGCTAAATAAGAAGTACTCGATAGAACTAGCAAATGGTAAACTGATAGAAACTAGCGAAGTCGTACGCGACTGTAGTATTCTGTTAGGCGATCATAAATTTAGTATTGATTTACTGCCAGTGGAGTTGGGACGTTTTGATGTAGTTGTGGGGATGGATTGGCTGTCCAAGAATAAAGCGGAGATTGTTTGCTCGAAGAAGCAAGTGCGGATACCTCATCCTGGCGGTGACGAAGCGATAGTTATCCATGGAGATCGTTCGAGTCATGGGTCGAGTGTTGTCAATGTTATGAATATGCTCAAGTTGTTGCGAAAAGGATATCCTGCATTCTTAGTTAACATGATGGATACGAAGGCCGAATGTAGGAAGATCGAGGAGATTCCAATTGTTCGTGATTATCCAGAAGTTTTTCCTGAAGACTTACCTGGATTACCCCCTGTGAGACAGATCGAGTTCCGAATCGATCTGGTACCTAGTGCTGCACCAATTGCAAAATCTCCCTATAGATTGGCACCGTCTGAAATGAAAGAAATGTCGAACCAGCTTCAAGAGCTACTAGACAAAGGTTTCATTTGACCGAGTTATTTTCCGTGGGGTGCGCCTGTTTTGTTCGTGAAGAAGAAGGATGGATCCTTCAGGATGTGTATAGATTACAGGGAGCTGAACAAGTTAACTATCAAGAACCGGTATCTTTTGCCGAGGATTGATGATCTGTTCGACCAGCTTCAGGGATCCAGCTACTACTTGAAGATAGATCTATGTTCAGGCTATCATCAGTTGAAGGTTGCTGACGAAGACATTCCAAAGACAACCTTTCGAACACGATACGGCCATTATGAGTTCCTAGTCATGCCCTTTGGTTTAACTAATGCACCAGCTGTGTTCATGGATCTCATGAACAGGGTATGCAAACCCTACTTGGACAAATTCGTGATAGTATTCATCGACGATATACTTATTTATTCATGAATCAAAGAAGATCATGAGCATCATTTGAGGTTAATTTTGGAGTTGCTGAAGGAAAAGAAGCTGTATGCCAAATTCTCTAAATGTGAGTTTTGGATTCGAGAAGTTCATTTTCTTGGACATGTCATAAATGAGAAAGGTATACATGTAGATCCGTCTAAGATCGAAACAATAAAGAATTGGGAAGCACCAAAGACTCCGTCAGAGGTGCGACAATTCTTAGGGCTTGCTGGGTATTACCGGAGGTTCATTGAGAACTTCTCTAGAATAGCGCAGCCATTGACGCTATTAACCCAGAAGGAGAGGAAGTTTGACTGGACGGAGAAGCAGGAGAAAGCTTTTCAGTCGTTGAAGGAAAAGCTCTGCAGTGCACCTATTCTTTCCCTTCCTAAGGGAAGTGATGATTTTATTGTTTACTGTGATGCTTCATGTTTGGGTCTTGGATGCATTTTAATGCAAAGAGACAAAGTGATAGCCTATGCGTCCAGACAATTGAAAGTGCATGAGAAGAATTACACAACACATGATTTGGAGCTTGGAGCTGTTATGTTTGCCTTGAAGATCTAGAGACATTACTTGTATGGCACGAAGTGTACGATTTACACGGACCATAAGAGCCTCCAGCATATCTTCGATCAGAAGGAGCTCAATATGCGAAAACGACATTGGGTGGGGTTACTCAGCGATTATGAATGTGATATCCGTTATCACCTAGTGAAAGTAAATGTTGTTGCAGATGCACTCAGTAGGAAGGAGCGGAAAAAGCCTCTACGTGTGCATGCTTTGGGTTTGACCGATCGAATTCGTGATGCACAACGGGAAGCTTTGAAAGATGATGATTTGAGAGGTGAAGCTTTGAAGGGCTTAGAATGTAAACTGATATCGAAAGCGGATGAAGTAATGTACTTCATGGACCGAGTCTGGGTTCCGCTTAAAGGTAACCTCCATGAATTGCTTATGGACGAAGCTCATAAATCGAAGTATTCCATTCACCCAGGTTCTACCAAGATGTATCAGGACATTAAGGAGTTTTACTGGTGGCCGAAGATGAAGAGATACATTGCGGCCTACGTGAGTAAATGTCTGACATGCTCTAAGGTTAAGGCTGAGCACCAGAAGCCGTCTGGGCTCCTGCAGCAACCAGAGATTCCTAAGTGGAAATGGGAACATCTTACGATGGACTTTATGACCAAGTTACCCCGTACGTCGCGTGGACACAATATGATCTGGGTAATTGTGGATTGATTGACAAAGTCCGCTCATTTTCTGGCACTTAAGGAAACAGACAATACGAGAAGATATCACAGCTGTACCTTAACGAGATTGTAGCCCGTCATGGAGTACCTGTGTCAATCATTTTAGATAGAGACGGACGATTTGACTCCATATTTTGGCGATCTCTCCAGAAATCGTTGGGTTCTCGTTTGGATATGAGTACTGCATATCATCCTCAAACAAATGGTCAGAGTGAAAGGACCATTCAGACGTTAAAGGATATGCTGAGAGCGTGTGCGATTGATTTCGGTGGAAGTTGGGATACTCACTTGCCCTTGGCAGAGTTTTCTTACAACAATAGTTACCACTCCAGCATAAAAGCCGCTTCGTTTGAAGCCCTGTATGGTAGGAAGTGTTGATCACCGCTCTGTTGGGCTGAAGTTGGCGAGAAGCATTTGACCGGACCCGAGAATATTCAGGAGACCACGGACAAGGTTGTCCAGATCAAGAATCGGCTGAAGGCTGCCGTAGATTGACATAAGAGTTATGTAGATAACCGAAGGAAACCGCTGGAATTTCAAGTTGGTGATAGGGTTATGCTGAAGGTATCGCCATGGAAGGGCGTTGTAAGGTTTGGAAAAGGGGGATAGTTGAGCCCGCGCTATATAGGTCCCTTCGAAGTCGTCTTTCAAGTTGGACCAGTTGCATATAGTCTCAAGTTGCCACAGGAGTTGATTGGAGTCCATGACGTATTTCATGTCTCCAACCTAAAAAAGTGTCTGTCCGATGAGACACTAATTATACCCCCTAGAGAGATTCGAGTGGACGATAAACTGAGGTTTATCGAAGAACCAGTGGAAGTTCTGGATCGGAAAACCCAGAAACTCAGGAGGAGTAAGATTGAGCTGGTCAAGGTCCGTTGGAATTCTAAGCGTGGACCCGAGTTCACCTGGGAGCGACAGGACCAAATGCAACAGAAGTATCCTCACCTCTTCCCACCGAGTGCGAAAACGAAACCTGTGAAGTAGAATTTCGGGGACGAAATTCCCTAAACAGGGGGAGACTGTGACACCCGGCCTCTCAAGTCGTACCGGACAATAGTAATCTGTATAGTGAACATGTAACATGACTGTTTGTGACTGACTGTGATGTTAATATATGATATTTGATGTGTTAATAAATTTAGATGTGTATAAAAATTATGTTGCCAACGATAAAACTAACGCTTATCGCGTAACGTTTAAAATCCGAAACGAACGTCGGTGACCACCCGATCAGTGTTAAAATCCTAAAAATATTTTTTATGATTAGAATAATAATTTTAATCATATCCGTGTGGAAAAATAATTTAAAACGCTAAGAAACTCTATTTTTCGAGTTTGAGCGCGTACCGCGTGATACTGCGCGAATTAAACAAAATACTGTCAACGCAGCCTGTCAAGGCAACTGGTAATTATTTTAGTAATAATTTTGAGTGATTATTTTTATAGAATGGAAAAAATAATTTAAAACGCACTAAAATGGGATCAAAACGCTAGATTAAATACCCGGTATTCAGTAAAATAACCGTTTCTGAGCTAATATACATACAATATATGTATGTATAGTTGGTGTGTGTTTGGAGAGTGAAAGGTGGCGGCCCTATGGCAGCCCACCTTTTTCAAATTGTGCCAATTATTGCCAAGTGTATCTTGGAAAATGAAGATCATCATTTTAAAACATTCTCTCACACAACACTTCACATTCTCAAGATAAAAAATTCACTATCTCTCTCTCTCTCTCATTGCAAGCTCGGCCGAACACCCCCTTGTATACTTCCATTTTCATTTTCAAGCTTAAAACTTGAAGATCATGTCCATTCCAAGGTGTTTTCAAGCTTATATAAAGGTTTAGAGGTGATTTCAAGGAGGTTTAAGCAAGAACAAGGCTTCATATCATCACTAATCTTAAAACCCACTAAGAATCTTGAAGGTATAATATACTTTCTTTCAAATCTTGTTCATGATTCATAGTGATAAAGATGATAGTGAAAGTTTCTCTTGTTCTTGAATCTAAACATAAACTTGAAAATTTCAAACAAATGAGTTTTGAATAAAATAAAAATGAGTGTGTGCATGTATGTATATATGGCTGAGAATGGTGTGTGTGTATGTGTATAATGTATTTTGAATTTTTGATAAAAGATTTCTTGGTTATTTGATTTCTTGAAAAATAAGATGATTAAAGTGAGCGTTAGTTGTCATATAAGAATATTCTAAAGTGATTTAAGATTTGAAAGTGATATGTTGAAAAGTAAATTTTTGGAAGTTTATATGTGTGTGTATATATATATATATATGCATATAAAAATTGTCATATAATCTTAAATGTGAAGGATACTTACATGAATGATTTTGAATGATTGATGATCATGATGATGTGTGTTATATTTTGTAAAAACATGATGTTAATGTGTTCAAGAATATGATTAGAACATAAATGATGATGATAATATGGTAGGAGTGCATTAGATGCGCATATGTAAACATGCATGATGATATATGCTCTTAAAAAGATGATTTGAGTATGATTGAGTAAAAATTGGTGATGAGCAGATTAGAAACACTAAAATGAAGTTATTTTAAAGTGTTTAGTAACTTATAACTTTGTCACAATGTATGCTAGCTTTGCATCTTGTACATGGTGCATTAAAAGTTGTAAAATATGTGAAATCACATGATTTACGTGACTTATACAAAAGCTGCACTAATCTGATTATAACTATTATTTTAATCAGTAAATAACATGTATTGTGTTAAAATATCAAGTCGTTTCGAGTTGGGATGATTATAGTAACGTTTAACGCAAAACTATGAGTTAAAACGGTCAAAAATCGGCTTTTCGAGTGATTTTTGTAAAACTGAGTTAGACCAGTAAATAAACTGATGTTTTTAGTTTAAAAACAATTATTTTAACTAATTTTAAGTTTACTTGGTGTTTGGTTGGTCATACGTGACTTCCGTCGCCCGTAAACGTTACCGAATCCCTAAAATACGCATTTTTCGATGAACACTAGTATGGGTAAATTTTGAGTGAACCTTATGTGATAAAATGTGTTAAGTGTTTTAAACACGTAAATGTGATAATATGATAAGTGTTAATTTGTAGTGGGAAATTTAGACTATGCATGTACGCATGTACGTTTTATGCGGTAGAAACGGTAAAATTGCGTTAAATGTGTAACTTGTTTGTCGAGCATGAAATTTGGTACATATGAGATGTTTTATGTATATTTGCTTTAAAAATGACAAAATAGATAAGTTAGTAATATTTCGCGTGTTTCGGTGTTAAATTCTATGAATGTTTATGTATATATATTACGACGCGCAAATTGTAGATATATTGCGTATAAACGGGAGAGTTAACGGATTTACACAATAATGGTTACCAATAAAATCGTTCAAGTCGCAAGAATCATATATATATATTAACGTGCCAACCTAATAAAAAATGACAACTTTTCAAAAAAATCTCAAAGTTATGTGATAATTCTAAGAAACGGAGAAACTTAGGATTTTTGTTATATGTATATTGATTTAGAATCATTCCTATATCAGGACGTGTAGAAAATCAATCTCTGGGCTTGCGGTATTAAAAATACGCACCCAAATGTGAGTGTCACTAAACCCCTCTTTTTACTGCTTTGTATATATTTTGGGGGTAGAACACGTCAATAAAAGGGTTTAATAATGTTTTTGAAATAAAACATACATTTTAATATAAAATATATATTTTCGCTGAAAATATATGAAATTTGATGAACGAATATTGAAAGTACGGTATTTCCTAAGCGAAACATAACCGTACAGTTGGGGACGAATTCTTGACTGGGTCTCATATGATGGAGAGTAAGGGAAATTCGTACAACGTTATGTATTAAATTGTCATATTAGTAGGATATATATATATTGTACGTGAGGCAGACATCATATTGTCCTTCAAGAGGACCCTACGCCCATGATGTCGTTTAATCAGTTAAGTATTGCACACGATGAATTGTTGGTAGATCTATCGGGTTGACAACCCCATCGTGACCGGTCGCCCCGTGTCAAGTCAAGCAACGAATTTAAATTCTGTTTATTGTCTAGCTTAGATTATCCCTGCATGGTTAATATATAGTTCGTATCGTCTAGCTAACATACGAGTCTGAAAATTGACTGCTAATTTAATATACAAAACCTGGGCAATATATATATTACAGTTGTCGGATTAATGAACCGACGGAAGGCCCATGGATTTTAATAAGGAAGTAAAATGGACTTTCTAAAATTTTATGGATGTTTTCAAATAAACACCTAAACAGAAAGTTTTCCTTGGAATAAAATTGGTTGTAAATGAATATGTGAACTCACCTTCCTTTGTGTTGACACTTGATTTTTAACGTGTTCTATAGGTACTTGAGTTCGGCTTCGGGAAATCATGGCGTGTCTTGTGTTTGATGATGCATGTCGTTTCGTTTAAAAATGTTGGACATCTTTTAAACTTTCTAGGACGTTTGTAATAAGATCCACGAGGATCAAAACAACTTAACTTATGTGGTTGTGTCGTGACTTTTAAAATGTAATGTTTAATATTTATGTTTTAAAATATGTCAAAATGTCCAACAAAAGAGTGCATCGTCCGACAAGGTATAAATGGGCACCAACTTCCGTCACCACTACGTTTTATATTCCGCTGCGACGTTTTTGGGATGTGACAATATATGCGGATTAGACACAAAAAAAAACACTCAACAAATCGCTACAATTTAAGGAATGTGTTTAGTGACGGCATCAGATTCCTAATTGATGGAGAAAGGTCTGGTGGCAAGAAAAGCTGCTTCCAGGAGGATGTCATGTGTTTTCGCTCGACAATTCCATTATTGGGTTGTTGGTTTGGCCCTTGTTCTTGTAACTCGAATCATAGCCCTGTATATCCCATTTTAATTTTACACCATTGTGAACCTTACGCCTTTTTTACTCTCTGATCGAGGTTCTCGGCATTGAAAAATCTTCGTAAACTAAATCACAGGTGTATATGTTGACATTTAAGAGATATACAGTCAAGAAAATCAAGGGCAATGGTGATATATATGCGGATTAGACACAAAAAAAACACTCAACAAATGGCTACAATTTAATGAATGTGTTTAGTGACGGCATCAGATTCCTAATTGATGGAGAAAGGTCTGGAGGCAATAAAAGCTGCTTTTAGGTGGTTGTCAATTGTTTTCGCTCGACGATTTCATTCTTGGGTGGTTGGTATGGCCCTTGTTCCTGTAACTCGAATCCTAGCCCAGTATATCCCATTTTAAGTTTACACCATTGTGAACCTTACGCCTTTTTTACTCTCTGAACGAGGTTCTCGTCATTGAAAAATCTTCGTAAATTAAATCACACGTGTATATGTTGACATTTAAGAGATATACAATCAAGAAAATCAAGGGCAATGGTGATATATATGCGGATTAGACACAAAAAAAAAAACACTCAACAAATGGCTACAATTTAAGGAATGTGTTTAGTGACGGCATCAGATTCCTAATTGATGGAGAAAGGTCTGGCGGCAAGAAAAGCTGCTTCTTGGAGGTTGTCAAGTGTTTTCGCCCGACGATTCTGTTCTTGGGTGGTTCGTTTGGCCCTTGTTCCGGTAACTCGAATCCTAGCCCGGTGTATCCCATTTTAATTTTACAGCATTGTGAACCTTACGCCTTTTTTACTCTCTGGTCGAGGTTCTCGGCATTGAAAAATCTTCGTAAACTAAATGACATGTGTATATATTGACATTTAAGAGATATACAATCAAGAAAATCAAGGACAATGGTGATATATATGCGGATTAGACACTAAAAAAAGCACTCAACAAATGGCTACAATTTAAGGAATGTGTTTAGTGACTGTCACACCCCCAAAATCCACCATGCGGAGTATCACCGCTTGGAGGCGTGACATGACCAGGATCGAGCCACCAATCATATTGAACAACTCAATTAAGTAAATAAAACCAAACATAATACGATTGGTGACCAAAGCTAGTTAACCTTGTTTGGTTTAAACAGCGGAAGCATAAACGTGAGTTCAAAAGCATAAGTCCATAGTTCATAAGTTAAAGTTTCAAAACGCTAGTTTAGTAAGTTCATAAGGATTTAAACATTAAGCACGGAACATAACAGTCCGTACACCACAACGACTCCTTCAAGTGCAAGCTCCAAGCATTTAGCGACCTGTAAGGCATGTAACAACGAGTCAACAACAAAGTTGAGTGAGTTCACGTTTGGTTGTTTAGTTTTAAGTTGTTTCTGAAAACGTGGTTTGACTTTCGTTGGCTTATTTGCCGTGGGGGTTACCCCGTAGTTGAAAGTATGTTTAACCATTTCTCTTTTTCTTTACCCAATCCATAACCATGATCAGTGGGGGTTTTCCCCGTTTGAACTACTAGACGGTATGATATCGACTGCTACGCAAATAAGTTGTGCCCTATATCAGTGTCTATCATCACTGACAATCTGCCATAGTCCATTAGTACACGCCCGTCCGACTGGCACGGTGTGAGGTTTGTTAAACCTAATAGCGCTATTAACTAATGACCCGCTCGCCATTGGCCTCGGCGATTAAGTCGATATAAATTGAGGGACTTCATGATAGAGTTTTGTCTAGCTAGTTTAAAGGTTGTTGTCCTGCACCAGGAGGACGAACGTACGTATTCTGCACCAGGAGAATTCGTAGGTTTAATAATGGCATCCACTCTATGGAGGATGGCCGTACATATCCTACCCAAGGAGGATATGTAGATTTAGTTTTAATTCTTTAACCCATTCCCAAACCACCGGGAATCCCATGCCTTAGAAAGTGTGTGAACTCACCTCGGTTTGCTCGGTTAGATTCTCAATATAGCTAACAGTCAAGGTCGGTCAATCACGTCCTAGTATGATTTACCAGTTAGTCATTTAGTGGCTTTCAAATAGAACATAAAGTTCCTACACGTATCTATCACACAACATGCATCACTGTAACGGTTTATGCCCATCTAAGTTTCCCGTCCATTCCCCACTCAAAATCAAACATACGATAATGCACATAACATATATAACATGTCAAATCATTAACAGATAGCATACTTGACATTTAGACACGCAAGTCACAACTTATGTCAATTCAGCATTAATACTCAAAACTGGCTGTTTTCGGACATTTAAATAAAATAGTTAGATTATTCCAAAAATTCCCAAATTTTTATAGAACGTCATAAACATTCCATATTTTATTGTGTAAAAATATCGGGGTCCGGTTCATTACCCACATTTTATAAAAATTCATATTCGGGACTGAACTCAGATTTATGTATTTCTGACCACAGTCCACGAAACAATTTATTAAAAATTCATCGTAAGTCCGATTTGCGAAATTCCAGTGGGGTAATTACAAATACTTCAGTTTTCATCTACAGTAAAATTTTCATGGTCCGATTCATCACAAAACTCAGGTTATGACTGAAAGTACGACACCCATTTATTGCTGTCAAAATTCAGCTTAAGTAGCTGTTACAAATTAACACTTTAAAAATAGTAAACGGAGTCCAAAAATTACGATTCCGGTGCCATTAGAACCGTATTTCATAATAACATATTTTAGATTCAAAATATCGATTTTTCGTTGAGGTTAAGACCTGTTTACAGCCAACAGAAGTGGGCTGTAAAAGTTAGACAGATTCTGATTCTTTTGTGTTTAACCTTCTAAATCGTGTTCGATCGATTCCTTTAACAAGTTTAGTGACCACAACCACATCATATACTAATATCATTCAGTAAAACATCAGATAATCACCCAATCATCATAATCACACAAGATCTATATGATTTACACACATATTCATCCATTAACCACCTTGTTCATTACTTTAGTAAACTTTTAGACTTTGATCTTATATGCTCGTAATTTTTAACCGATGAAACTTTTATTAACCACTCTAGACAAGATCAAGAAGAGGTTTAGAGTCACTTACTACTAGCTCGAGGCTAGGGGAGATTCTAGTCGAAAATCGAGTGGATAAAAGCAATAGAATGAGGTCCTTCGCGTTCCGTTTGCACCAAGCTTCCTAATACGCGATTCTCGACACTTGTATGGACTTGGAATATGAAGATCAAAATCGAAAATATGATGGATGGCAAGGGGGTGCTTGGCCGTAAGCCTTGAGAGAGAGAGAGGAGTAGTGTTGGTTGTTGAGTTTGTGTGAAAATGATTAGGGTGTAATGGTTAGAACTTATAGGCAAAGTTAAGATTATTATCCAAAGGTTAAGGTGCATCCTAGATATTAAACATGGAGGATTATAATAATAATTCAAGGACAAGGTATGTCCCCTACCATGGGGACGGTTAGTTAAGGGGGGTGGGGGTACTAGTTCGGTTTCAACCATTAGTTGGTGTTTAGTTAGGTTAAATAGGTTAGTTAAGTGTTTAACTCCGTTACTAATGTGTAGTACATTTTAGCGGGTGTTAGGGTATTCGGGGGCCCTAATTGGTTCAGAAAAAGATAAACAATGCTAATGGCAATATTTTTGGGTTCCGGGTGAAGTCCGGTTGTTCGGTTCGACACTGTTCCGTTAAAGCGCTTAATTAATCCGAAAGGTGTCCTATTTATACATTTTGTAACGTTTTTACTTTCTAACACTTAGAAAAATATAACGGACTATTTAGTGACTTATCTGTATACTATTGGTATATTAACAAATACGTGTGAGCATAACACAGATATCAGAAAGCAGTTAAGTAATTCCACGCAGTCGTCAGACACTTAATTATCATTAATAATTTGTACGGAATACATGTAAATTTGAGGGTTGTCACATTCTCCCCCTGTTAAGAGAATTTCGTCCCGAAATTTAGCGCGTGGTTACTGAGGAAGCTAGTTAAGTTGCGTTGTCTTCCAGATTTTCCTGGGGTGTCACATCACCCCCCCGTTGATTTGGAATTTCGTCCCGAAATTCTGCGGTAGCTTCAGCCTCAGTAGTGGTTGCGTTTTTCTTAAACAGTTGGGGATACTTGAGTTTCATTTGGTCTTCTCGTTCCCAGGTATACTCTGGGCCACGACGAGCATTCCAACGAACTCGAACGAGAGGTATTCTTGTGTGCTTGAGAATCTTAACATCTCGATCAGTAATCTCTACTGGTTCCTCGACGAACCGCAGCTGGTCGTCGATTGTGAGTTCCTTGAGAGGAACTATGAAGGTCTCATCTGACAGACACTTCTTCAGATTTGATACGTGGAATACGTTGTGAACTCCGCTGAGTTCTTCAGGTAGATCCAACCTGTAGGCGACTTGGCCAATTTTCTCAATGACTTTGAACGGTCCGATATAACGTGGATTGAGTTTGCCTCGTTTGCCAAAGCGGACTACACCTTTCCAAGGTGAGACTTTGAGTAGCGCTCGATCCCCAACCTGGAGCTCGAGTGGTTTTCTTCCCTTATCAGCATAGCTTTTCTGACGGTCACGAGCTGCCGCCATTCGCTGTCGTATCTGAGCAATTTTCTCGGTGGTATCTACCACATGTTCTGGGCCAGTGATTTGGCTGTCACCAACTTCTGCCCAACAGAGAGGCGATCGACATTTGCGTCCGTACAATGCCTCAAACGGAGCGGCTTGGATGCTGGTGTGGTAGCTGTTGTTATATGAGAACTCCACTAGCGGGAGGTGCTTTTCCCAGCCGTTACCAAAATCGATTACACATGCCCTAAGCATGTCCTCAAGGGTTTGGATGGTGCGTTCAGATTGCCCATCCGTCTGCGGGTGATAAGCGGTGCTCATATCTAAACGTGAGCCAAAGGACTTGTGCATTGCTTGCCACAGTTCAGAAGTAAAACTTGCGTCACGATCAGATATAATAGAGATTGGCACTCCGTGCCTTGATACCACTTCCTTT
Organism: Helianthus tuberosus; assembly: GCA_030545235.1. Lineage (NCBI taxonomy): Eukaryota > Viridiplantae > Streptophyta > Magnoliopsida > Asterales > Asteraceae > Helianthus > Helianthus tuberosus. Next base: position 21,837,700 of record CM060370.1, on the reverse strand, counting down.
AGGTAAATGTCTGCAAGAGTAGAAAACTTATCCGTTTCCTTGATGGCCAGAAAATGTGCAGACTTGGTTAATCGATCTACGATCACCCAAATGGTATCGTTTCCGCGTTGAGATCTGGGCAGGCCGGTAACGAAATCCATGGAAATTTGCTCCCATTTCCATTTCGGGATCTCCGGTTGTTGAAGTAGGCCTGATGGTTTCTGATATTCAGACTTGACTCTCGCCCAAGTCAAGCACTTACTGACGTAGGTTGCTATGTGGGCTTTCATGCCAGGCCACCAATACGTAGTGTTGAGGTCGTGGTACATTTTATCCGAACCAGGATGTACCGAATAACGAGACTTGTGCGCTTCGTCCATCACAAGCTCGCGTAAGTTTCCATAAAATGGAACCCAGATGCGTCCGTTTACATAGTAAGCGCCGTCTTCCTTTTGTTCTAGCCGCTGCCTCGATCCTCGTAGGGATTCAACCCTGATGTTCTTTGCCTTCAATGCTTCGACCTGAGCATCACGAATCTGAGAGGGGAGGTTGGATTGGATGGTAAGCTGTAAGGCACGTACACGCCTAGGTATAGTATCCTTTCGACTGAGGGCGTCGGCCACAACATTGGCCTTGCCCGGATGATATTTGATTGCACATTCATAATCGTTCAAGAGCTTAACCCATCGGCGTTGACGCATGTTTAACTCCTTTTGCTTGAAAATATGCTCGAGACTCCTGTGATCGATGTAAATGGTGCACTTAGTACCGTACATGTAATATCTCCATATCTTAAGCGCGAAAACAACTGCTCCCAATTCCAAGTCGTGCGTAGTGTAGTTCCTTTCTGTAACACCTGTGTCTCCACGGCCATCAAACAAATACCAAACCAATGAAATATTGTATTTCATACTTGGGATTTGTAAAAATATGTGTATCGTTTGCACATATCGACTCTTGTTCGATTTCAAGCTTTAAATCGCTTTCTGGAGGGTTATACGCGCTCTGATGTGTAGATATAACCAGTTTAATCCAACGAACACTCTGGAAAAGTGAAATAGGCTTAACATACCTTAAATAACCTTTACATAACTTAGTTATAAGTTTTGGAAGGTTTGGTGTGGTGAAATCAAAGTTTAATCGCTTACAGGGACTAAAGTTGACAAACTGCGAAAGTATGCCAATTTGAACTGTAACAGACATTCCGGAACATGACCATAAGTTAAACATACCATAAATATCCTTCACATAGCTTAGAAATAGGCTTTTAGGTGTTCGGTATGCTAAAATAAACTTTTGTGTCATTCAGGGACTAAAAGCGTCAAAAAGTGCACAAGTTTGCATTTTTACACATAACTTACGTTCTGAATACATCCGGACATCCAAAAATTTATGTAAGCATGACTACATTATATTTTATGGTTCGCCTTAAGAAAAATCCATTCGTCGCGTCATTTGGATCGTTTTTCGCGCTTGTGCGCATTCCGTCGTAATTAAGCGAACATCGCGTTCGTACGGCCAAACGAACCGACATCCGAGATATTTTTGAACACATTTTAAGTTCCCTATACTTTAACTTCATTTTAGAGCTTTGAAATGGGGTTAACGGGCCTTAAACGTGTCGAAAATGGGCTGAATGCATGACAGGGACCAAAAGTGTAAATCTGCCAAACTTAAGCCTAGCGGTGCGCTACACTTTTAGCGTAGCGGTGCGCTAGGGGTCTGCAGACCAGATGCAATGTACTTAACAGCCTGTTTTCAGCTGGATTAACCACAACCACACATTCCTAATTATCTAGTCATCTGATAAGGATGGATTTCCAGCCACCATAAGGTTCCGACAAGTGTACGGGTTGGATTCATGGCACGTTTTCCATGGAACGATCCTAACGGTTCGGGTATTCCTATAAATACCCAACCCACACAACCTCATTTTGCACAAGAATTCTGATTTGAGAGCTCTAAGTTGAAACCATTGTTTCATACCTGAGTTCTTGGATCGGGATTAGCATTCGGGGACCCTTCGTAAGTATTCCTTCGTTCTTTTCCTTATTTTTACTGCTTTTCGAGTCAGAAAGTCAAACTTTGTTTGAATTTCAGCATTGACCAGTAATGGTCAATGCGAAGTTCGTTTGAACTTCGCAACGTGAGTGTAATCACGTTGGTTATAGTCCCTTGGGACTATGCCTACTGATTACCACGTTGTCTAGGGTCGTAGGGTAAGCGATCTAATAAATCGCTTATACCTTCGAACCCAACCCAGTTTGGTCGATCATTAGGATCCGACCAAATACATTAGGTGACCATAGTGTAGGGAATAACCTTCCGAGGTTATACCCTATGGTCACATCGTTTAAGTAGTTGTATGATAGGTAGTTTATATGCCTTAGGTAAATTACCAGAATACCCTTTTCATGTATAATTGGTAATTAAGCATATGTAACCTAAACTTTTGTCACATAACTGATTTTGTAACATGTTTAGGCATATAACACTTGTCATAGGACTAGTTAGGCGATCCGAACGCGTTTCATGCGCACGACGCGTTAAAGTAGCATAAGCTACCTAAACGGGTCATAATGGGTCGTAGACACTTAGGTTAAGTTTCATTTAGTATGTAGGCTTTGATTAACCATATCACATGAGTTCCTACACTCATTTGGTTTACAAACCCTCATGCTACCCAGTCTTCCGATTTAGGTCCGGTTTATTAATGTAGTTACCTATATTAGGTGCCGTTTGATATTCCGCGATCTCTAGCATTGCTTGGTGGTTATCCTAGGACTTCTGAGCAATCTCAAGTGAGTACATAGACCCCTCTTTTACTGTTTTCTAAACTGTTTTGGGGTGGAACACATGTGCCTACTTGTTACTTTCAAGCTTTCCTGTTTTCACATCATATACCTGCTATGTTCGTTAGTACATTATAGTACATGATTTCAATACATTTTATGCTAGGTGTGCCCATTGTGTGCATTACTTAGTACATCGTTTTACATAACATTTCATGCTAGGTGTGCCCCTTGTGTGCATTACTTAGTACATCGTTTTACATGACATTTCATGCTAGGTGTGCCCATTGTGTGCATTACTTAGTACATTGTTTTACATTGCCTTTCTGTTGCATATGCTTATCCAGCGTATGAACACATTATACTACATTTTGAACCGTTGTAATCATTTGACTATGTGAACCGTTGTAATCATATGACTATGTGATCCGTTGATATCTGTGAACCGTTTGTAACTGTTGAACCGTTTGTATCCATTACATGATTTACATTAGACATGAACATTACTTTGGTGGTTTGGTTTGATTAAGTGATTAAGTAACAATGCGTGTGTAATATGATACAAACATGGTGGATACGCCGCTGGTACTTCCTATATATAAGTGTTTGTATGGTATTACATATTGTAGCGTTATTTGAATCATTTCAGTTTGAGACATAGAACATTTTATACAAATAACATACTTTTCACAAGACATTGATTTATAAACGACTTATCTTATACAAACACATTTTACATGGTTATTCATTTAACCTGACATTTATTTATACATATCATCTGATCTTATCGTTTTTTTCAAATGATTTACAAGACAAAGCAAATTACAAGGTTCATGACTAAACATTTTCTCAAACATAAGTCATGGATCCTATTTTCACAAAACCTATGTATCTCACAGGCATTTTTATGCTGACGTACCTATTTTCACATGTGTTTTTCAGGAACTGTTGCATAAGATGATCAAGATACACATAGACAGACTTGGGCTTTAGTGACATTAAAAGATGCAAGACTAGTTAATTATGTTGTATTTCTTTGTTTGATAAGACATTGTAACACTTTTAATTAATAAAACGAAACTTCAATTGCCATGGATTTGAAACATTAATTCTGTTACAACACTCCCCAACGTTTCCGCCACGTCTTGTTGTTTTTACGTGGTCGGGGTGTGACACTTTCGTGAACCTTAAGTTGGCGTGATGCGTAGGCAATGACCTTGTCACGTTGCATCAACACGCAACCAAGTCCTTGGATGGAAGCGTCGCAATAAACCACAAAATCTTCCGTGCCTTCAGGCAATGAGAGGATCGGCGTGCTACAAAGTCTATCCTTTAGGTGTTGAAACGCAGATTCATGTGCATCACCCCAGCGATAGGTGACACCCTTCTGAGTCAGTGAAGTGAGAGGTTGCGCAATCTTGGAGAAATCTTTTATAAACCTTCTGTAATATCCGGCCAAACCCAAGAATTGGCGGATTTCTGTTGGTGTGCGGGGTGCACGCCAGTTCTTGATTGATTCAACCTTAGATGGATCCACATGAATTCCATCCTTGTTTACCACATGGCCTAGAAAGTTGACTTCGCGAAGCCAAAAGTCACATTTCGAAAACTTGGCATACAACTGTTCCTTTCGAAGAAGTTCCAGCATAAGTCGTAGATGCTGCTTGTGTTCCTCCTGACTCTTAGAATAGATCAGGATATCGTCAATGAACACAATAACGAACTTATCCAGGTAAGGCTTGCACACTCGGTTCATGAGATCCATGAAGACCGCTGGTGCATTTGTCAGCCCGAATGGCATAACCAGAAACTCGTAATGGCCGTAGCGAGTTCTGAATGCTGTTTTGGAGACGTCCTCATCTCGGACTCTCAGCTGATGGTATCCCGATCTCAAGTCAATCTTAGAGTAATAGCTCGACTCTTGCAACTGGTCGAACAAGTCGTCAATACGTGGAAGAGGATAACGATTCTTCACAGTAACCTTGTTAAGTTCGCGGTAGTCAATACACATTCTGAAAGTACCATCCTTCTTCTTAACGAACAAGACTGGAGCTCCCCAGGGCGAAGAGCTAGGGCGTATAAAACCCTTTTCCAAGAGCTCTTGTAGTTGTGTGGACAGTTCTTCGAGTTCTGATGGAGCTAGACGATATGGTGCTCGAGCTACTGGTGCTGCTCCAGGAGCTAACTCGATTTGAAACTCAACTTGCCGATGAGGCGGAAGACCAGGTAATTCCTTAGGAAATACCTCGGGAAAATCGCGCACAATAGGGATGTCTTCAATTCTTTTCTCTTCCGTTGATGTGTCAGTGACGAGTGCTAGAATAGCAGCGTGGCCCTTTTGCAAACACTTCTGGGCCTTAAGGAAAGAGATGATGTCCACAACAGCACCACTCTTGTCGCCATGAATCACTAGGGGTTCCTCACCAGAACGAGGAACGCGGACGATTTTCTCCTTGCAAATAATTTCCGCTTGATGATGAGATAGCCAATCCATCCCAATAACAACGTCGTTCACCGATAGGAGTGTTACATCGATATGGTTGGCACAACCAGAACTAGCTGAAGGAGGATGACCGTCGTACAGGTTTATAGTGTTAAGGTTCACTGAAATTTCCATCGAGGCTGTTGGGCTCCCTCCTGCGAAGGGGGAATAATTCACCTTGATCGATGAACTTAGATGAGTTTGCAGTTTATCGAGTCGGTAAGCAACCAAATTTAGAAGAGTTTCCCAGGTCGTGCGAATGAATCCAAAATACGTCTTGCGTAGTCGTGAGGTTTCAAAGAAAAGACTTGAAAACGTGTTCAAGAGATTATGATCGTATCAACAGTACATCACCATTCTCAAGGTTTCGAGGAGGGGTCACCAATGATCGGGAGTCGAGCCTTCCAACTTTTCTAAATCAGAGGGTGTTCATTTCGGTGCCTCGTAACATCACTGTGGTAAGAGAGCGATGGTTTGGTCTAAGCCAATGGTAGAAACTGGACATATCATTAACCAACAATCATGTGTCGGTGCAAAAGCTAGCGCAAGAATTTTGCCTATTAAAGAAGACTATCATGGAATTTAAAATACGACTCTTGTAGTGTAGGGGTAAGTTGATGTATAGATCATCGTGTTCGCCTGTAGGTTGTGTGATCCATAATTCCGTCCTCGAATGTCCTGAAGACAATCCCATCAGTAAAGGCATCCATTCGTTAAGTGGGGTATACGAGAGAGCTAATCAAGTAGAATAAGAATAAACCATTCAACAGGGTAATAAGGTAGTCTTGTGATTGGTGAAAATCGTGGTACGGTTATTGGTGTTTCATTAAATCGGTTGTCAATCGAAGAGATAGGGAATTAATGAGGTTCATGCGAAGAATCGAGTGAAAACAGGGGTCTAACAATAACCGAAGGATTCAACCAAGTAATCTGTTGCTTAGAAGCAATTCTAGTAGTGAGGTGTGGTGGCACGACACACAAAAAGGGAAGTTCGTTGCATCACGATCACGAAAGTATATCACTTGTCCAAAGCAGAGTTTGGTTGGTAGGGTTGCGAGTTGCAAAGCGACGAACACGCGTAACTGTGGCTGCTTCGTTTCTGGTAACGATGACCAGTGGAGATGGTGAGGTTCGTCAACAGGGATGCGTGGGTTTTGTTCTCCTAAGCCCGAGTTCGTGCAAGCCAAGTCTGGTCTTCGCGGATGTTGACGTACGAACCGGCTGTACGGAGGGTCAGATGGCGACGTCGTGTCGAGGTGAACGTACGAGTAGATAGAATGCATAAACAGTCGTTGTAGCGGGGTGACAAGAAATCAGGAAAGAATTTGACCACTATTTGTTAGATTTCAAGTAAACAATTGTGTGTCATAAAGATCACAATAGGGTTAATAGATAACATGCTGCTTTCCTAATTAAACATACCATAACATCACACCATGCAAAAGTAATCTAGCAAGTAGGTAATATAAACTCAAATCATACCACCTAGTGTGTTGAGCCTTGCACGTGGAGTGAAGCGTCGTTGTGGATCGTTGAGCACTGTACAGGTTATAGTCTGGTTTTATCAAAAAGCTTTTCCCCTTTTTAAAACCAAGTTCACTATAACCAATGGCTCTGATACCAATCTGTCACACCCCCAAAATCCACCATGCGGAGTATCACCGCTTGGAGGCGTGACATGACCAGGATCGAGCCACCAATCATATTGAACAACTCAATTAAGTAAATAAAACCAAACATAATACGATTGGTGACCAAAGCTAGTTAACCTTGTTTGGTTTAAACAGCGGAAGCATAAACGTGAGTTCAAAAGCATAAGTCCATAGTTCATAAGTTAAAGTTTCAAAACGCTAGTTTAGTAAGTTCATAAGGATTTAAACATTAAGCACGGAACATAACAGTCCGTACACCACAACGACTCCTTCAAGTGCAAGCTCCAAGCATTTAGCGACCTGTAAGGCATGTAACAACGAGTCAACAACAAAGTTGAGTGAGTTCACGTTTGGTTGTTTAGTTTTAAGTTGTTTCTGAAAACGTGGTTTGACTTTCGTTGGCTTATTTGCCGTGGGGGTTACCCCGTAGTTGAAAGTATGTTTAACCATTTCTCTTTTTCTTTACCCAATCCATAACCATGATCAGTGGGGGTTTTCCCCGTTTGAACTACTAGACGGTATGATATCGACTGCTACGCAAATAAGTTGTGCCCTATATCAGTGTCTATCATCACTGACAATCTGCCATAGTCCATTAGTACACGCCCGTCCGACTGGCACGGTGTGAGGTTTGTTAAACCTAATAGCGCTATTAACTAATGACCCGCTCGCCATTGGCCTCGGCGATTAAGTCGATATAAATTGAGGGACTTCATGATAGAGTTTTGTCTAGCTAGTTTAAAGGTTGTTGTCCTGCACCAGGAGGACGAACGTACGTATTCTGCACCAGGAGAATTCGTAGGTTTAATAATGGCATCCACTCTATGGAGGATGGCCGTACATATCCTACCCAAGGAGGATATGTAGATTTAGTTTTAATTCTTTAACCCATTCCCAAACCACCGGGAATCCCATGCCTTAGAAAGTGTGTGAACTCACCTCGGTTTGCTCGGTTAGATTCTCAATATAGCTAACAGTCAAGGTCGGTCAATCACGTCCTAGTATGATTTACCAGTTAGTCATTTAGTGGCTTTCAAATAGAACATAAAGTTCCTACACGTATCTATCACACAACATGCATCACTGTAACGGTTTATGCCCATCTAAGTTTCACGTCCATTCCCCACTCAAAATCAAACATACGATAATGCACATAACATATATAACATGTCAAATCATTAACAGATAGCATACTTGACATTTAGACACGCAAGTCACAACTTATGTCAATTCAGCATTAATACTCAAAACTGGCTGTTTTCGGACATTTAAATAAAATAGTTAGATTATTCCAAAAATTCCCAAATTTTTATAGAACGTCATAAACATTCCATATTTTATTGTGTAAAAATATCGGGGTCCGGTTCATTACCCACATTTTATAAAAATTCATATTCGGGACTGAACTCAGATTTATGTATTTCTGACCACAGTCCACGAAACAATTTATTAAAAATTCATCGTAAGTCCGATTTGCGAAATTCCAGTGGGGTAATTACAAATACTTCAGTTTTCATCTACAGTAAAATTTTCATGGTCCGATTCATCACAAAACTCAGGTTATGACTGAAAGTACGACACCCATTTATTGCTGTCAAAATTCAGCTTAAGTAGCTGTTACAAATTAACACTTTAAAAATAGTAAACGGAGTCCAAAAATTACGATTCCGGTGCCATTAGAACCGTATTTCATAATAACATATTTTAGATTCAAAATATCGATTTTTCGTTGAGGTTAAGACCTGTTTACAGCCAACAGAAGTGGGCTGTAAAAGTTAGACAGATTCTGATTCTTTTGTGTTTAACCTTCTAAATCGTGTTCGATCGATTCCTTTAACAAGTTTAGTGACCACAACCACATCATATACTAATATCATTCAGTAAAACATCAGATAATCACCCAATCATCATAATCACACAAGATCTATATGATTTACACACATATTCATCCATTAACCACCTTGTTCATTACTTTAATAAACTTTTAGACTTTGATCTTATATGCTCGTAATTTTTAACCGATGAAACTTTTATTAACCACTCTAGACAAGATCAAGAAGAGGTTTAGAGTCACTTACTACTAGCTCGAGGCTAGGGGAGATTCTAGTCGAAAATCGAGTGGATAAAAGCAATAGAATGAGGTCCTTCGCGTTCCGTTTGCACCAAGCTTCCTAATACGCGATTCTCGACACTTGTATGGACTTGGAATATGAAGATCAAAATCGAAAATATGATGGATGGCAAGGGGGTGCTTGGCCGTAAGCCTTGAGAGAGAGAGGAGTAGTGTTGGTTGTTGAGTTTGTGTGAAAATGATTAGGGTGTAATGGTTAGAACTTATAGGCAAAGTTAAGATTATTATCCAAAGGTTAAGGTGCATCCTAGATATTAAACATGGAGGATTATAATAATAATTCAAGGACAAGGTATGTCCCCTACCATGGGGACGGTTAGTTAAGGGGGGTGGGGGTACTAGTTCGGTTTCAACCATTAGTTGGTGTTTAGTTAGGTTAAATAGGTTAGTTAAGTGTTTAACTCCGTTACTAATGTGTAGTACATTTTAGCGGGTGTTAGGGTATTCGGGGGCCCTAATTGGTTCAGAAAAAGATAAACAATGCTAATGGCAATATTTTTGGGTTCCGGGTGAAGTCCGGTTGTTCGGTTCGACACTGTTCCGTTAAAGCGCTTAATTAATCCGAAAGGTGTCCTATTTATACATTTTGTAACGTTTTTACTTTCTAACACTTAGAAAAATATAACGGACTATTTAGTGACTTATCTGTATACTATTGGTATATTAACAAATACGTGTGAGCATAACACAGATATCAGAAAGCAGTTAAGTAATTCCACGCAGTCGTCAGACACTTTAATTATCATTAATAATTTGTACGGAATACATGTAAATTTGAGGGTTGTCACAGTGACGGCATCAGATTCCTAATTTATGGAGAAAGGTCTGGTGGCAGGAAAAGCTGCTTCTAGGAGGTTGTCAAGTGTTTTCGCTCGACGATTCCATTCTTGGGTGGTTGGTTTGGCCCTTGTTCCTGTAACTCGAATCCTAGCCCGGTATATCGCATTTTAATTTTACACCATTGTGATCCTTACGCCTTGTTTACTCTCTGATTAAGGTTTTCGGCATTGAAAAATCTTCATAAACTAAATCACACGTGTATATGTTGACATTTATGAGATATACAATCAAGAAAATCAAGGGCAATGGTGATATATATGCGGATTAGACACAAAAAAAAACACTCAACAAATGGCTACAATTTAAGGAATGTGTTTAGTGACGGCCTCAGATTCCTAATTGATGGAGAAAGGTCTGGTGGCAAGAAAAGCTGCTTCTAGGAGGTTGTCAAGTGTTTTCGCACGACGATTCCATTCTTAGGTGGTTGGTTTGGCCCTTGTTCCTGTAACTCGAATCCTAGCCCGGTATATCCCATTTTAATTTAACACCATTGTGAACCTTACGCTTTTTTTACTCTCTGATCGAAGTTCTCGGCATTGAAAAATCTTCGTAAACTAAATCACACGTGTATATGTTGACATCTAAGAGATATACAGTCAAGAAAATCAATGGCAAAGGTGATATATATATGCGGATTAGACACCAAAAAAACACTCAACAAATTGCTACAATTTAAGGAATGTGTTTAGTGACGACATCAGATTCTTTGTTGATGGAGAAAGGTCTGGTGGCAAGAAAAGCTGCTTCTAAGAGGTTTTCAAGTGTTTTCGCTCGAAGATTCCATTCTTGGGTGGTTGGTTTGGCCCTAGTTCCTGTAACTCGAATCCTAGCCGGGTATATCCCATTTTAATTTTACACCATTGTGAACCTTACGCCTTTTTTACTCTCTGATCGAGTTTCTCGACATTGAAATATCTTCGTAAACTAAATCACACGTGTATATGTTGATATTTAAGAGATATACAGTCAAGAAAATAAGGGCAATGGTGATATATATGCGGATTAGACACCCAAAAAAAACACTCAACTAATGGCTACAATTTAAGGAATGTGTTTAGTAACGGCATCAGATTCCTAATTGATGGAGAAAGTTCTGGTGGCAAGAAAAGCTGCTTCTAGGAGGTTGTCAAGTGTTTTCGCTCGACGATTCCATTCTTGGGTGGTTGGTTTGGCCCTTGTTCCTATAACTCGAATCCTAGCCCGGTATATTCCATTTAAATTTTACACCATTATGAACCTTACGCCTTTTTTACTCTCTGATCGAGGTTCTCGGCATTGAAAAATCTTCATAAACTAAATCACATGTGTATATGTTGACATTTAAGAGATATACAGTCAAGAAAATCAAGGGCAATGGTGATATATATGCGGATTAAGCACCAAAAAAAACACTAAACAAATGGCTAAACTTTAAGGAATGTGTTTAGTGACGGCATCAGATTCCTAATTGATTGAGAAAGGTCTGGTGGCAAGAAAAGCTGTCACACCCCCAAAATACCACAAACGGAGTATCACCGCAGGGCGTGTGACGTACCAGGATCTTAGCCACCAATCACATTGAACTCATAGGAATATGTAAATAAAACTTTCATTGATTCACAATAATTGTTACAATGTTACATTATATTTTATAGTGTACAGCGAAAGCATAAATCATTCGTTAAGGGTTGTATAGTGATTCCATGTATCTCGACCCATGACCACTCCAGCTTCCCAGACGGCAAGTCCCAATGATATGCACCTAAAGGCCTGCAGGGCATGTAACAACAAATCAACAACAAAGTTTAGCAAGTTCACAGTTGGGTGTTCGTTTTAAGTTGTTTCAAAAGCATAGTTCTCTTTAGCTGGCTTACTTGCCGTGGGGGTTACCCCGTAGTTGAAAACGTGATTAACCAATTCCTTCTTTCCCAAACCATAACCAGTGGGGGCTTCCCCATGTGAACCACTAGACCCGTTTACCATATCGACCACTGACTGAAGTAAGTTGGTGCCCTAATGTCAATGTCTATCATCATTGACGTGCCCAGATCCATTAGTTCACGCCCGTCCTCTGCGGCAGGGTGTGAGGCTTGTCAAACCTAAATAGCGCTATCTAACTAATGACCCGCTCGCCATTGGCCCGACGATTATGTCGATATAAAAGGAGGGACTTCATGATAGAAAGTTTTGGTCTAGTATCCGTGTTGTCACCCTTCAGTGAAGAGGGTGTGTACGAAATCCCAAACTAGGAGATTACGCAGGTTCCAATCAATTCCTTATCACATGTTGTCACCCTTCAATAAAGAGGGTGTGTACGTGTTCCAAACTAGGAGTTCACGCAGTTTCAGTTTAAATCCTTTACCCATTCCCAACCCTTGGGAATCCCATGCCTTGTGGAAAGTGTGAACTTACCTTGGTTTGCTCGGTATGACTAGTTACTTGTTCCATATAAATCAACCAAATCCTAATGTGGTTACCAAATATAATCAATTTATTAGTCATGTTCGTCACGTATTTTACGTACACGTCATATAAGTAACATACAAGTACAACACTCATACTTATACAGTTTGTAATCGTTAATCATGCAACACACGGGTTCATTAGCATTTATTGTCAAGTCTCATAGCAAGTGTTTGGTTTCGTATCACATAACAGTTATCCAATAATGCAAACATGCGTAACAGCAAATCGTTCATTAACCAGCAATGCTTGATTATAAACAAACAACCCGATGAGTTTCTACAAACATTCCATCAGTTTTATTGAATAATATTAGTCTATCACTAAATAATTTGATTGAAATCATAATCACCCCACACAACTTACGAAAGAACAGAATACTTTCATTAATTATTCATCATCACACATTCTGGCAAACCTTATTAAAATACCATTTTATTTGATTAGATTCAAACACATGGGGCCGCCACTATTTTATTCAAAGACATCATCTAAATTTGGCCATATGCCTTCAATTTCATTGGACCATTAGAACCATTGTAATACTACAAATTGATTATGTGAATTTTAGTGGGCAACTGTGATTGGACCATCATATGAATCGATTAGTAGGCTACTGATATGCTAGGAAACTTTGTCATTCCTACATCATGAGCTTTCATTTACAATTTACATTCTAAATCATCAAACACCCACAAAATCATATTCAAACAGACAATCGGCCACAATAAAACATCAGATTTCATTAATGAGCTTGTCTGCACAATTCATATTCTAACAAAACGGATCCTATTATCATATTCACTCTAACAATCGAAATCACAGAGTCAAGAATCACAAAAGGATGCAAATAACAATTGAATACTTACCGAAAGTTTATGAATAGTTAGATGTACGCTGCCACGGGGTTTTACCACCGTCAACCGCCATCGTCGAGGCAGCAATTACCGCCAATACCGTCGCCCGGCGGCTGGAGACTCTCTCCGTTGCCTGCAGTCCCTACTACCACTGTCGAGGCTCCAAACCAACACCATTAATCCTTATTAGTCATAAACTCGTCTTCATCATCATCTTCATTAGCTAATGATCATCATCATTGATAGCAGTAAATCATCTTCGTCGTTGTCATCAGCGGCGGCGAACGGATGTCCGGAGACCTTGTTGGATTCGCGGCTCCAGCCGTCTGAGTTCAGTCGAGAGGGGATGTGGGTGAGATAGGGATAGAATAGGGTGTTTGGGGCTGCTTGTCGGTCAGAAAAGTCACCGGAACAATCACTGATGGCCGGAAAATATTTGAAGGGGAAGGGGTAGAGGAGTGTGTGTGTGTGTGCGACTGCCTTTAGTCTGCATGTAGGGTTTTATTTTTATAAAAAGAGGGGTGATGATCATGAGGTTATATTTATATGCTAAGGTTTTAGTGGTTTAGGTGTGGGTTGGGCTCGTGCGAATGGATCCATAATATATCGGGTATCACGTTTAACTGACCGACCCGTTTATCACAACACTTAAATTTATAACGGTAATGAATAAGTGATTAAATCAATCTCCCGTCGCGTGTTATTATTATTATTTAGTAAACCAATAATAATAATAATAACAATAATAATAATATGATAATAATAATAATAGTGAATACGAATATTAATAAAATACCCTTCTCTCGACGATTAGGGTCTAGAATACGGGTTGTCACATTCTCACCATGTTACAGGAATTTCGTCCTCGAAATTTAAGCTAAGTCATACGATGCACTTTTATTTTTAAATCCCCCAATAATCTATTGCCATATGCATTTACACGTAGTTTCACAAAAGTTCACACAACGAACATACAATCACATAGCACATAAAGTCATGTAGCATGCAAGTTCAGGTAATTCTCATAACACAAAAATTCACGTAGTCTGTAGGATCGAATTCGGACCTAAACGAGTCGATTAGAAGAGCTATTTCTGATTTGAACGGCGGAAACAGACAAATCAGATTCAATTCAGCGAGAATTCACTTTAATATGTTGATTCTATTAATCTGAATGACGTTTACAATCAAATCAACACTTCGGCAGCACTTCGTGGCTTACCGGAAGACAATCACCTAAACTCTATCTGTGATTTCGCTCAAATGACTATATATAGTTGACATGATTTCGCTTATAAGGACATGACACATAAGCGAAATCACACACTTACCACATAAGCGAAATCAGGTCAAGACACATAAGCGAAATCCTATCTATGACATAAAAACGAAATTAGCTTTGTCATATAAACGAAATCACCTAAGTAAGCCATAATGCTTTTTGTCTTATGTGTAGTGATGTCATGATGACTTCATCATTATGATGTCATCATCCAAGATGATGACATCATCCAAGATGATGACATCACCCTCTTTCAGATCTGCAACGAGATTGAGACTCGACCTAAGACGAAGACGACAAATGTATGCACCAACAGACTCCCCCTCAGATGTTGACGAGTCTTAAGTGTCGAGTCTTCGCATCTTCAGTCTTTATCAGTCTCTTTTCTTTCTTAGCATATACCAAGATCTTCTCTTTGGCTCTAACCTCGTCAGACTCCCCCTCTCATCATGATGGGATTACCGTCTGGAATTAGCTATCACCTAGAGATCAATCCCTGGTTTTATCTCTGTTCAGCACATCTCCTGCACACTTCTCACCAAAACATAAGTTTTCACTTAATTCAATAAGAAAACCTTACTAATAATAGTTACATCAAGTTCAAATTAATGACCCTGATTAACTAATCTCAACTTCTTTCTTAAATCAAAATTTTTTTCAATTCAATACACAAATTCCCAAACCAGTTCATCATGTTCAGCACTCGGAATTTTGAAAATCAGCTCTCCAACACCAGTTGTCGAAAATCTTTTTGGATTTTTCAAAATTTATGCTAAAACACACTAAAAATATTTTTGGAATTTTTACTGAAAAGAAATGTAGTAAAGAAATATTTACAGACAATATTTTTTGTGAGTTTGTGTAAGAGGATCATATCAGTTTATGTGACCAATCACTAGTACCGTTAAGCTTTAAACATTTTCAGTTCTAAACGATTCACGTAGATTGACGATATTGTTGTCCACTTAAACTCAATCTAAAAACTTTCGAAATGCTTACTGATACGTTTAAAGTATATTAATTTTGCACTAAGTTCTTATGGACCCCACGATCTCAGCATATCCCCTCATCATGCAATACACTAACTCAAATAATGCCTTTAAACTTTTATCAACTGTGATTTGTGCGAAAATAAAGCAGAATGTTTAAACATTAACAATCAGGTCGATACTTCCGTATACGCAGAGAAAGTCAAATGTTTAAACAAAATAAGAAAAATAAAACAAGTTGAAGTTGTTTAGGCTTTAACCACCAGGTCGATACTCCCGTATACGCAGAGGTGATCCAAAGCTTAAACGAAACACCAAAGAAAATAAAGCAGAACGTTTAGGCAACAACATCCAGGTCGATACTCACGTATACGCAGAGGATGTCCGATGCTTAAACAAAATAAAGAAATAAAACAAGTTTAAGTCTTTGCAAAATAAAATGCACAATCACAGCGACTTTTTAGCAAAGTTGTGAAAGTTCACAAACTTAACCAGTTTTATGTCTTTCGACAATCAGCGAGTACTGAGTAGGCACACACTCAAGAAGGACAAAACTAAGTACTATGCTTTTGACCATGTTTCCCACTAGAACTAGGCTTTTTCATTTAAGTTTGTATCGTTGTCGCAAATCTACTAGTCTAGCTGAGCCTACCGTCACATCTTTAGTGAGATCATTTATCACATTTTATTTCTCCACTTCTTTAGCATGCTGTGGCAGTCCAACTGATCTACTATCATTTCCTCTTTTTGACAACAAAACTCATTTTTGCATTTTTCAATGTTTTTGGAATTTTCAAATTTTCTAATTTTTTTTAAAATTTTTACTCCCCCTAAAATCAAAATATGTTTCAATTTTGATTTTCTGGGAAAATTTGAAACAAACTGTACAAACTTGACAACATGATGAGAATCATTTCAATTCTCCATCCACCTGGCATAAACAATCAGAACTCCCCCTGACAACAAAACATTTTCCCATAGTGATTTCAAATCACTTAAGTTTGTTTTAATCAAAATGATTTTTTCGGAAAATAAGTTTTGTGTGTCTTTTCACAAATTCGGGGATCTTTCATCACTTTGTTTTCTTCAATCACTTGTAAAAACTAACATTTAAGATCAATCCACAAACATCACTTGTAGAAAATCAAGTACAACTTAATGTCCCTGATTTACCACTTGTAAGATGAAATATCACTTTCGTGAATTTCTCAAGAAATGTGCCGATTCCTGTTCCACGCTTACCAACCTGGGAACTCCGGCAAGTCAGGTTTTTCATTTAAACAGATTCACCCAAGCCTGACGGTCCTTGGGTGCTTTTGAATTCTTGTTCAACAATGGTGGAAAATTTGCATCATCCATTGTTAGACCAGAATTCTCAACTTTTACCTCAACACACGGCTCTTCTGGCTTTACCACACCAGATTCATTGCCTGATCGTGGCTTGTCTGACTTTAACGAATCAGATTCATCGCCGACATGTGGCTCCTTTGTTTCCGAAGAAACAAATTCATCACCATCAACTTTCTTCTTCTTCTTATCCTCTTTCGTCCTCAAATTTGTATCTGATGAATGCGTTTTGCTTGATTTGTTGTTCTTTGGCGAGCACGACGATTTATCAGAACTTTTATCTGTTTTACCAATTGTATCCGAGGACAAAATCCTTTCTAGATACTCTCTCGCTTTCTTCCTCTTCTTCCTCAGTCTGTCTTTTTGCCCCTGTGAAAGCTTCACTTTCTTTTCTTGAACTTTAGGTTCTTGAACCTTCTGTTCTTTGGGCTTAACATTGACTGATTTCTTTGCCATCTTCTGAGAATTAACCCTCAATCTTTCATTTGATCTCCTTGGGCAATCTCTAGCAATGTGACCTCTGATGTTGCAGTTAAAGCATCTCCTCGTCTCATAACTCCAACCTTGGCAGTTAACAGCAATGTGTCTTTGATAACCACATCGGTAACACACTCTGTTATCGTACCAATCACCATTTTCAGCCCAAATGCTCAAATCAAAGCACTGTTTGGCTTGGTGATATTCCTTTTTCCTTTTGATTGCTAGATTTGACTTTTGAGCACTGTGGTCCGACCTGCACCACTTATTGCCAACAATTTTAGAGTTTTCATTTTTTGATTTTTGTAATTTTTCATTGCGATTGGATGATCGATCTGATGAGCTTTTATTATCTTTTTGTACATTTTTCAAAATTTTCTCTTTTTGTTTTTGTTCCACTTTCTTCTTCAAAGGTTTTTGCTTAGAGCATTCTCCCTTTTCAGTTGATTGCGGAACAGTTTCTTGAAACTTTTCTTTTAACTTCAAAAATAAATTCTTTTTCTTCATTTTTTCATTTTCATCATCAGATTTCTCATCGCAATCTTCAACTTTGACTTTGTCAAAGTTTGTGACATTGTCACTTATTGGAACTGAATTAATAGGTTTTGAACAAGAAATAGTTGAAGTATTCACAAACACCTTCAACTTTTCTTCCCATTCCTTGATTTTCTTTTGAGCACATTCTGCCTCTTTTTCAAGTCGAATAATCTTTTCAAGATGAGAATTGATTGCAATTTGTTTTTCAAGATTGTTTTTACCAAACAAATCTCTCTCATCTTCTAAAATTTTTATTTGACTTTGAAAATCTTTCTCAATTTTTACTTTTTCATTTTCCAAATTGTGTATTTGATTTTTCAAAACATTTTCTGATTTTTTAAGATTTTTGTTTTCTAATGACAAACTCTCTACATTCTTCAAGAGTTTGGCATTATCTGTCTCAGATTTTTCACAGTTTAAACATTTTCCAGGAATCTGTTTCTCTTCAGCTTTCGTCTCAACCTTCAAAACTGAAATATTTTCAACCTGTTTCTTCTCCTTATGAACACTTTCATCCTTACTCTCTTCTTCTGATGAATGATCAAAGATAGGTGCGTCTTCTTCAACCTCTTTCTTTAACTCTGGTTCAGGATTCACAAATACAGGTTTTTCAGATTCTACTTTCTCAACCTTGACCGCTGGAACTTGTTCAACCTGCCTTTTCATACTAAGTTTGATTTGCTTTTCTGTTGTTGCTGCGTTTACTTCTTTCTCAGCTCTGATCTCCTCTTTAACAATAACTGCCTTTTGATTCTTTCTTTTTGCATCTTGTTTTTCTTTCAATTTTTCAATTTTATCGGCATAAAATAACTTTCCACTACGTTGATCAGATGGAAGTTGTTGTTTAAGATTTTCAAGTTTCCGTATTTCCTCTTCATAATTGTCACTCTCTTCATCAGACGAATGATCAAAAACCGGAACTTTTTCAACAACTTCTTTTGCTGAGACTGTTTCTCCTTCTTGCTTTATCAGAATATACTGCTGAGATTCATAATTCATATACGCCAATAAATCTTCAAAATCCATGTTTCGATGTCGAAAGATTTCTCACACAATCTTTCAAATGAACTTGATCAATTTCAAGCAACCTTGTGCGAATGAGATTGATGTGACTTGAATTTGGTGCAAACTGACCCAAAACTCACAACACAATCTGGCCCAAATCTTACAACCTTTCTAACTCAACCAAATCCAAACAATGATCTAATTTCAACCAGTGCAACTTGGACAACTTCGAGACTTTTAAATGTTGTTGAACTAACACTTTAAAACTCACTTGGACCTTCACAAGAATTGCATATGGGCCGTTGACTTCACATGGGCTTGAATCAGATTACATGCAAACTGATACATTCTTTAAATTCATTTCAAAAACATTAAATGGTAAACTATTTTGTGATGCAGTTGATTGGGCCGATATGTCCACTAAACCGACAACAATAAGTGCAAAAAGACTATGATTGGGCCACTTAAAACCACTAAGCTGACAACATTGCTCCTTTAAATGTGTTTACATGCAAACTCGGTAGACAACACATGCAACTTGTAGTCTATCGATAAACATTAGACACAGACAATCAATGTTCACATGCAAATGATCAGTCAATTTCTATTGCCACATGCAATTTCTTGAACCAAGCAATTTTGTGACACTAACACACTTGAAAACTTTCACATGCAAATCTGACTTAATTCACATTATCTCTTATCTCAGTAAACGACAACAATGCATGAGCCGACAACTAATTAATTGTTTAACACAACCATATGAAATCACGTGATGATACTTGACCGTCAAACCAAAATCACATGCAGTGACAACTGATTCTGATCACCTCGTGCAACCTGACACAAGAGCGAAATCTTATGTTCAAATGAGCGAAACAAACTTGTTCATATGAGCGAAACTAGCTGGTACGAATGAGCGAAACCTAATCGGATCCAATTTTAGTCCATTTTTAGTTCGAAGTTCAGTGTCAAACTTTCAGGGATTTGTCTATCTCCAATTTTAAACAATCTGTGAAATTTTGATCCGATTTTGACCGTAAAAATTTTTAATTTTCGGAAAAGAATAGTGTAGAAACAGAATTATCGGCTGAATTGTATAGAACTCTTCTTCACTGGCTCTGATACCAATTGTAGGATCGAATTCGGACCTAAACGAGTCGATTAGAAGAGCTATTTCTGATTTGAACGGCGGAAACAGACAAATCAGATTCAATTCAGCGAGAATTCACTTTAATATGTTGATTCTATTAATCTGAATAACGTTTACAATCAAATCAACACTTCGGCAGCACTTCGTGGCTTACCGGAAGACAATCACCTAAACTCTATCTGTGATTTCGCTCAAATGACTATATATAGTTGACATGATTTCGCATATAAGGACATGACACATAAGCGGAATCACACACTTACCACATAAGCGAAATCAGGTCAAGACACATAAGCGAAATACTATCTATGACATAAAAACGAAATCAGCTTTGTCATATAAACGAAATCACCTAACTAAGCCATAATGCTTTTTGTCTTATGTGTAGTGATGTCATGATAACTTCATCATTATGATGTCATCATCCAAGATGATGACATCACCCTCTTTCAGATCCGCAACGAGACTGAGACTCGACCTAAGACGAAGACGACAGATGTATGCACCAACATAGTCCATACTCACTTCACATTGCATAGAATTTCGCGCAATTAATTATTCACTTGTAATACGATTCCGTGAGTGTTTTGTAAAATTTTCGAGACACTTGGTTTTTCCTGGACATAAACGAGATGTCCAAGTGATTATCTAAGTTAGCAGGGTTTGTGTTTACGCTGTGAAGGTCGGGTGTATATGTTGACATTTAAGAGATATACAGTCAAGAAAATCAAGGGCAATGGTGATATATATGCGGATTAGGCACCAAAAGAAAACACTAAACAAATGGCTAAACTTTAAGGAATATGTTTAGTGACGGCATCAGATTCCTAGTTGATGGAGAAAGGTCAGGTGGCAAGAAAAGCTGCTTCTAGGAGGTTGTCAAGTGTTTTCGCTCGACGATTCCATTCTTGGGTGGTTAGTTTGGCCCTTATTCCTATAACTCGAATCCTAGCCTGGTATATCCCATTTTAATTTTACACCATTGTGAACCTTACACCTTTTTTACTTCTAATCGAGGTTCTCGGCATTGAAAAATATTCGTAAACTAAATCACACGTGTATATGTTGACATTTAAGAGATATACAGTCAAGAAAATCAAGGGCAATGGTGATATATATGCGGATTAGACACCAAAAAAAACACTCAACAAATGGCTACAATTTAAGGAATGTGTTTAGTGACGGCATCAGATTCCTAATTGATGGAGAAAGGTTTGGTAGCAAGAAAAGCTGCTTCTAGGAGGTTGTCAAGTGTTTTCGCTCGACGATTCCATTCTTGGTTGGTTGGTTTGGCCCGTGTTCCTGTAACTCGAATCCTAGCCCGGTATATCCCATTTTAATTTTACACCATTGTGAACCTTACGCTTTTTTAACTCTCTGATCGAGGTTCTCGGCATTGAAAAATCTTCGTAAACTAAGTCACACGTGTATATGTTGACATTTAATATATATACAGTCAAGAAAATCAAGGGCAATGGTGATATATATGCGGATTAGACAACAAAAAAAAACACTCAACAAGTGGCTACAATTTAAGGAATGTGTTTAGTGACGGCATCAGATTCCTATATGATTGAGAAAGGTCTGATGGAAAGAAAAGCTGCTTCTAGGAGGTTGTCAAGTGTTTTCGCTCGACGATTCCATTCTTGGGTGGTTGGTTTGGCTCTTATTCCGGTAACTCGAATCGTAGCCCGGTATATCCCATTTTAATTTTACACCATTGTGAACCTTACGCCT
Organism: Helianthus tuberosus; assembly: GCA_030545235.1. Classification (NCBI taxonomy): domain Eukaryota; kingdom Viridiplantae; phylum Streptophyta; class Magnoliopsida; order Asterales; family Asteraceae; genus Helianthus; species Helianthus tuberosus. The sequence continues at coordinate 21,815,998 of CM060370.1, read as the reverse complement.
TTTTTACTCTCTGATCGAGGTTCTCGGCATTGAAAAATCTTTGTAAACTAAATCACACGTGTATATGTTGACATTTAAGAGATATACAGTCAAGAAAATAAAGGGAAATGGTGATATATATGCGGATTACACACCTAAAAAAACACTCAACAAATGGCTACATTTTAAGGAATGTGTTTAGTGACGCCAGCAGATTCCTAATTGATGGAGAAAGGTTTGGTGGCAAGAAAACCTGCTTCTAGGAGGTTGTTAAGTGTTTTCGCTCGACGTTTCCATTCTTGGGTGGTTGGTTTGGCCCTTGTTCCTGTAACTCGAATCCTAGCCCGGTATATCCCATTTTAATTTTACACCATTGTGAACCTTTCGCCTTTTTACTCTCTGATCGAGGTTCTCGGCATTGAAAAATCTTCGTAAACTAAATCTCACATGTATATGTTGACATTTAAGAGATATACAGTCAAGAAAATCAAGGGAAATGGTGATATATATGCGGATTAGATACCAAAAAAAACACTCAACAAATGGCTACAATTTAAGGAATGTGTTTAGTGACGGCATCAGATTCCTATATGATTGAGAAAGGTCTGGTGGCAAGAAAAGCTGCTTCTAGGAGGTTGTCAAGTGTTTTCGCTCGACGATTCCATTCTTGGGTGGTCGGTTTGGCCCTTGTTCCTGTAATTCGAATCGTAGCCCGGTATATCCCATTTTAATTTTACACCATTGTGAACCTTACGCCTTTTTTAGTCTCTGATCGAGGTTCTCGGCATTGAAAAATCTTCGTAAACTAAATCACACGTGTATATGTTGACATTTAAAAAAGATATATACAGTCAAGAAAATCAAGGGCAATGGTGATATATATGCGGATTAGACACCAAAAAAAAACACTCAACAAATGGCTACAATTTAAGGAATGTGTTTAGTGACGGTATCAGATTCCTAATTGATGGAGAAAGTTCTGGTGGGAAGAAAAGCTGCTTCTAGGAGGTTGTCAAATGTTTTCGCTCGACGTTTCAATTCTTGGGTGGTTGGTTTGGCCATTGTTCCTGTAACTCGAATCCTAGCCCGGTATCACCCATTTTAATTTTACACCATTGTGAACCTTACGCCTTTTTTACTCTCTGATCGAGGTTCTCGGCATTGAAAAATCTTCGTAAACTAAATCACACGTGTATTTGTTGACATTTAAGAGATATACAGTCAAGAAAATCAAGGGCAATGGTGATGTATATGCGGATTAGACAAAAAAACACTAAACAAATTGCTAAACTTTTAGGAATGTGTTTAGTGACGGCATCAGATTCCTAATTGATGGAGAAAGGTCTGGTGGCAAGAAAAGCTGTTTCTAGGAGGTTGTCAAATGTTTTTTCTCGACGATTCCATTCTTGGATGGTTGGTTTAGCCCTTCTTCCTGTAACTCGAATCCTAACCTGGTATATCCCATTTTAATTTTACACCATTGTGAACCTTACGCATTTTTTACTTTCTGATCGAGGTTCTTGGCATTGAAAAATCTTCGAAAACTAAATCACACGTGTATATGTTGACATTTAAGAGATATACAGTCAAGAAAATCAAGGGTAATGGTGATATATATGCGGATTAGACCCAAAAATAAAACACTCAACAAATGGCTACAATTTAAGGAATGTGTTTAGTGAGGGCATCAGATTCCTAATTGATGGAGAAAGGTCTGGTGGCAAGAAAAGCTGCTTCTAGGGGTTGTCAAATGTTTTTTCTCGACGAGTCCATTCTTGGGTGGTTGGTTTGGCCCTAGTTCCCGTAACTCGAATCCTAGCCCGTTATATCCCATTTTAATTTTACACCATTGTGAACCTTTCGCCTTTTTACTCTCTGATCGAGGTTCTCGGCATTGAAAAATCTTCGTAAACTAAATCACATGTGTATATGTTGACATTTAAGAGATACACAGTAAAGAAAATCAAGGGCAATGGTGATATATATGCAGATTAGACACAAAAAAAAAAACACTCAACAAAAGGCTACAATTTAAGGAATGTGTTTAGTGACGGCATCAGATTCCTAATTGATAGAGAAAGGTCTGGTGGTAAGAAAAGCTGCTTCTCGGAGGTTGTCAAGTATTTTCGCTCGACGATTCCATTCTTGGGTGGTTGGTTTGGCCCTTGTGTCACACCCCTTTCTACGGCGGAAGCACGAGGTGTGATCATGAAAGGTTCTCATTGCATACGAAGAGTAAACATGCTACATGCTCAAGAAAATAACTTCAAATACCATAATTTGAAAACATACGTTAGCGTTTACATCGCTAAGTCGCATAAAGCATTGTCTTAAATGTTTACAACTTTATTGAAAGTTAAACACAAGCGACATCCACGAGCATAAGCAAGACCACGCGCACATCCATCGTAGTTACCTGAAATACATGTGAGTTTTTGGAAAAACGTCAACATAATGTTGGTGTGAATTCATGCAGTTTTGTATTTCATGTTTGTATACTTTGTATGAAAACATAGTTTGTGAGTAAATCAAGTTTTCATATATAATTTCAGTTTCATGTGTACACCACGTACACATGTATAATTCAATTTCTTCTTGAGTACCCCACGTACTCAAGTATAATTCTCATTTTCTTGAGTACCCTACGTACTTCATGTATAATTCCATCTTCTTGAGTACCCCACGTACTTCAAGTTATATATCAATTTTAGTATGGTATGAATTTTATGTAAATACATTATTTCTGTAAATATCAGATTGTTAATGGGTTGCAAAGCCATTAACATGTGGCACGACATAGGAAGTCACCAAACCTAAGGCATTTAATTGGTATATTCTGAGACACAAAAGCACTACTCGATTCTCGCCCCGACCGAGTGTGTGGCTGCCAGGCACCCGTTAGATCTAACCTTTTGTTCTGCGGTCTAGGTATATTGTTGATTAATGGTGCTTCTGTACCCTATTCGTGACACTATTTCTCATAACGCATCCTACTTGGTTCTCATCCTCACCAAGCGCGTTTCTTGTTATCATTTCTCATAACGCATCCTACTTGGTTCTCGTTCTCACCAAGTGCGTTTCTCATATTCTATTATTTCGTCACACTTGGTTCTCGTTCTCACCAAGTGTACTTCTTGTATTCTTATATTTCGTCACACTTGGTTCTCGTTCTCACCAAGTATGCTTCTTGTATTTATATCATACCAATTATAAATATTGTACATTTGTACATGTATTTCACCCCCGAAGTTATAAAAACTGAAAACAGTTAAAAGAAAAGGGGGAGCATGAACTCACAACTTTGCGTTCCTAGCGTCGTAAACTCCACCGGATTTGCTTAAATAACGTCGTAACCTATACGCGTTTTCTTAACGTTAGTCACTAGACTTGCGTCGCACAAGTACAGTCACTCTCTTTTGTATATATTCTTGTGTTAAAAATATTCTATATTTTTAACTACGTATCTTACTTATATTATTTTCTCCAAAAATAAATATAAGTCTTTTGTGTTTTGCACTTTGCACCCGAATTATGTATCTTGTATGTTGTATGTGTATTTTTATGTTTATACTCCTCATGAGTATTTAGTGTATTTTTAAGTCTTAATACACTAGCACGTATACACATACTATATACACTTAGCACACAAGTTGGTGATCAAATAATATATATTTTTCTCTCAAAAATATATACTTACTATCCATTTTATTTTTGAAGAAATCCTCATTTCTAATCACCAAAAATTAGGGAAACCTTGGTAATATTTTTAAGCGCATTTTAGGGAATAAGTTTCTCAAAAACTTATATTTTTCTAAGTGTCAAAATTTATAAAAATTTTGACAGAGTTTCCCCTAAAAATGGACGTTTCCCATGTTTTCAAAACATGTGTTTATTTTCTTTTAAATCGTCATCGATCATCAACAACAATTATCAACAATAATCATCAACAATAGTCACTAATTTCTCCATTTCATGAACTTGAATTTTTACAAAAATGTGTAGTAACTCACTAGCACATTTAGTAAATCTTTCCAACTTTAAAAATAATTTTAGTTTCTTAAAAACTTTATTTTTAAAGAATATGAAGTTTCACAACTTCTAGTCAAGATTCGCAGAAGTACTTCTTTGTTAAATTTTCTTGTGACACAAGTGTCTACACACTTGTTTATTTACTAAAAATGCTTTTAGTTCGGATAAGATCCGGGTTTTAAACAAGACTAATATTTTTGCTTGGTTCTTCCGAAAAACCACTTGTAGATCTTTAGATCTACTAGTTTTGAACAATATTTTGCAAGTAAAAATACTTTTACACAAGTTCACGTTTCATGTGTGGTAGAGTTTCACCTTTTAACCCTTATATCTTCTAACATAACCTTATGTCATGATCCAAGAACATGACTACATCGGGTTAAATGGTGATCCGAGCTACCACAATCATAGATCGGGTCTCAATAATCATACATTTCGAATACTACATCATTTACACAACTTATGTGCTATTAACCACCATTTTTAGTGTTTTAAGTAGACTTTAAAGCATCATCTTGCATGTTAACGAGTTTTATCCGATAAAAATCCTTTTAACCACTTTAGTTTAGTTCAAATATGAGTTTTAAGCATTATACCTCTAGCTCGAGGCTAGGGAAGAATCTATTCGCAAAAGAGGTGGATAAAAGCTAGATAAAGAGGTCCTTCAAACTCCGTTTGCTCCAAGCTTCCTAATACGAGATCCTCGACACTTGTATGGACTTGGAATGGCGAGATCAAAGCTTGGAAATGGTTGTGTGTTCATGGGGTGTTTGGCCGTAGCCTTTGAGAGAGAGAGAGGAGGGTGTTTGTGTTGTTGATGATGAAGTGGAGTTATGAGATTTAAGACCTTCTAGTCCATCTTATAAACCACTAATTCCTTAATACTCATTGTGTAATATGTCCATGATGGGGAGACAAGATCCATTAATATATAACAAAGAAATCCCATGTGGGATCCTTGTTTCCCAACCGTCCAACAAGGGGGGGGGGGGTGCTAGTTTGATTTCAATTACTAGTTACTTAAACTAGTTACTTTCCAAGTGTTAGAAATTAGTGTTAAGTGTGTCATGTTATAATATAGTGCGTTAGGGTGTTCGGGGACCCTAACTAGCTTAGAAAAATAAAAACAATGCTTCTAGCATTATTTTGGTGTTCCGGGTATTGTCCGGTTGTTCGGTTAGATACCGATTCGTTAAAGTGCTAAATCACACTTTTTAGTGTCTTTTAGGTACCCTTTCAATTCCCAATACTTAGGGAAATATTCTGGATAATAAAACGACATTTCTGCATAATATTTATATGTCTAAATGCTGATTTATTGCTGAATTATATAAATTCTGCACTTAAAGTGCGTTTCGGGTGCTTTTTAGTGCTTATTTTTGCTTTCGTATTGCATATATATTAACCCTTGTATGTACTCTTGGGTTTTAATGCATTCTTGTTGTCGGACCTACACCTAGGCTCCAATTTTATTGTCTGACTGCTTTCTGCAGTTCAGTCGACACAGTGTGTCTTACCGGTGAGTTTACTATTATTTTTGACGCAACGCTCTCGTTTATGCATAAAGCAATATTTTGTAGTATACAACGTGCATGAATTCACTTGTTTAATCATGTGTTCAGACATTGCTGACAATTAAGCACATATTTGCAATCATTAAATAATGATTAAAGTGTACGAAAATTACCGGTTTGGGCCAGTTGTCACAGTCTCCCCCCGTTAAAAGAATTTCGTCCCGAAATTCAGACTGAACTCACTCTCGCTGGAGTCTTCTTCAATAGGTGGGGATACTTTTTCTTGAACTGGTCTTCACGTTCCCATGTGTACTCGGGTCCGTGCTTAGAGCTCCAACGTACTTTGACAAGCTTCACACTGCTCCTCCTGGTCTTGTTGACTTTCCAGTCAGTAACCTCAACGGGTTGCTCTGTAAATCGGAGGGCTTCGTCAATATGCACTTCATCCATCGGGATGATCACGTTTTCTTGTGTTGGACTCTTCTTCAGGTTGGATACATGAAACGTATCATGTACTCCATTAAGTTCTTCCGGTAACTCCAACTTGTATGCCACGGTACCAATTCTCTTCAAAATTCTGAATGGTCCGATGTATCGTGGATTCAGCTTTCCACGCTTTCCAAACCTGACTACGCCCTTCCATGGTGAGACTTTTAACAACACTTTGTCTCCCACCTTGAAATCTACCGATTTTCTATTTGGATCAGCGTAGCTCTTTTGTCGCTCTCGAGCCGCCTTAATGCGCTCTCGGATCTGCGTAATCTTGTCGGTTGTCTCTTGTACAAGTTCAGGACCAACCATACGTTTATCTCCGGCATCTGCCCAAAATAAGGGCGATCGGCATTTGCGGCCATACAGAGCTTCGAACGGCGCGGCTTTTATGCTCGTTTGATAGCTGTTATTGTAGGAAAACTCAACTAAAGGTAGATGAGTATCCCAGCTGCCGCCTAGATCCATGACACATGCGCGAAGCATATCTTCTAACGTTTGTATAGTCCGTTCGCTCTGGCCGTCTGTTTGCGGATGGAATGCCGTGCTCAGATCTAACTGAGATCCAAAGGCTTCCTGAAATGATTGCCAGATTCTTGAGACAAAGCGTCCATCTCTGTCTGAAATGATTGAGATTGGCACTCCATGACGTGCCACAATTTCTCTTAAGTATATCTCTGCAAGCTTTCCAGTGCTATCCTTCTCTCGGATTGGTAGGAAATACGCAGACTTCGTCAATCGATCAACTATTACCCATATCATATCGTGCCCTCTCGGGGTCCTGGGTAATTTCGTTATGAAGTCCATCGAGATTTGTTCCCACTTCCACACGGGAATCTCTGGTTGTTGTAGTAGGCCGGACGGTTTCTGATATTCTGCCTTAACCTTAGCATAGGTTAGGCATTTTCCAACATGGACAGCAACGTCACTTTTGAGTCTCGGCCACCAATAATATTCCTTCAAGTCTTGATACATTTTGTCCGATCCTGGGTGGATCGAATATCTCGATTTGTGGGCTTCATTAAGGATGACTTCTCGTAGGCCACCATAGAGCGGAACCCAAATGCGCTTTTTAAAGTATAAGGCTCCCTCTTCATTTGGCGCCATGTACTTCAATGCACCCCGGAGGTATTCAGCTTTACGATTCTCTTCTTTAAGAGCTTCTTGTTGTGCATCTCGAATGCGTGCAGTGAGGTTCGTTCGAATCGTCATTTCCAATGCTCGAACCCTTAGGGTCTTAACCCTTTCTTTTCGGCTCAACGCGTCTGCTACAACGTTTGCCTTTCCAGGATGATACTTAATCTCACAGTCATAATCATTCAGCAGCTCGACCCAACGTCGCTGGCGCATATTCAATTCCTTCTGATCAAATATGTGTTGTAAGCTTTTGTAATCTGTGAAGATTGTACATCGAGTACCATATAAATAATGTCGCCAAATCTTCAAGGCGAATACCACTGCGCCCAGCTCCAGGTCGTGAGACGTATAATTTCTCTCGTGAACCTTCAGTTGTCTTGAAGCATAAGTGATGACTTTTTGGCGTTGCATGAGCACGCAACCCAAGCCTTGTCGTGAGGCGTCGCAGTATACCACGAAGTCTTCAGTGCCTTCGGGTAACGATAGTATCGGTGCATCGCATAGCTTGCTCTTAAGTAGCTGAAAGGCTTCTTCCTGTTTGTGACCCCAGTCGTATTTCTTGTCTTTCTGAGTAAGGGTCGTTAGCGGTTGAGCTATCCTTGAGAAATTCTCGATGAATCGCCGATAATAGCCCGCTAAACCCAAAAATTGTCGAACTTCAGTAGGGGTCTTGGGAGCTTCCCAATTCTTTATTGCTTCTATCTTGGACGGGTCTACATGAATGCCCTTCTCATTCACCACGTGACCAAGAAATTGTACTTCGCGAATCCAGAATTCGCATTTCGAGAACTTTGCATAAAGTTTCTCTTTCTTCAGTAGCTCCAAGATGGTTCTGAGATGTTGCTCATGCTCTTCTATCGTTCACGAGTAAATCAGGATATCATCGATAAATACAATCACGAATTTATCGAGATATGGTTTGCATACGCGGTTCATTAGATCCATAAAGACCGCTGGTGCATTCGTCAGCCCAAACGGCATCACAAGAAACTCGTACTGCCCATAGCGCGTTCTGAATGCAGTCTTTGGCACACTTTCATCTTGGATTCTCAACTGATGGTATCCAGATCGAAGGTCGATCTTGGAATAGTAGCTTGATCCTTGCAGTTGATCAAACAAGTCATCAATCCTCGGTAGCGGATACCGATTCTTGATTGTGAGCTTGTTCAGTTCCCTATAATCGATACACATCCGCAGTGATCCATCCTTCTTCTTCACGAATAACACTGGAGCTCCCCAGGGTGAGAAGCTTGGCCTTATGATTCCTTTATCCAACAACTCCTGAAGCTGTGTAGATAATTCTTGCATTTCGGATGGCGCAAGTCGATATGGAGCCTTGGCTACAGGAGCGGCTCCTGGAACCAAGTCTATGTGGAATTCGACTTGTCGTTGCGGATGTAGTCCTGGCAGATCCTCAGGGAACACATCAGGAAATTCCTTCACTACAGGAATGTCTTCAAGTTTTGGCTCCTCAGCCTTCTTGTCTATAACGTGTGCTAGGAAGGCAACACATCCTTTCCTTAAGCACTTATGTGCCTTCATACAACTGATGATTCGTAGAGGCGCGTTTCGTCTTTCTCCATGTACGATGAGAGTTTCACCATTCGCTAAAGGGATGCGAACGATTTTCTCATGACAAATAACTTCAGCTTTGTTCTTGGACAACCAGTCCATTCCGACCACTACATCGAAGCTACCTAATTGAATAGGTAAGAGGTCGATGCTAAATCTTCGTTCACCAAGTTCTAGTGTGCAGCCTCTAACAACTTCGCCCGATTCAACAAGTTTACCATTGGCTAGTTCTATGGAATAAGGAATTTCTAATCTACTAGATTCTATTCCGAGTATGCGTTTAAATTCCACAGACATGAAGCTATAATCGGCGCCAGTGTCGAATAATATGGATGCAAAGCGATTGTTAATGAGAAACGTACCGGTGACCACGTTAGGGTCCTCGCGTGCGTCTCTTGCTCCAATCACAAATGCTCGAGCCGGAGCGTTGTTTCTCTCTGGGCAGTTCTTCATGAAGTGATCATTGCTTCCACACTTGAAGCATCCTTGGTTCTGCCCTTTCCCGTTGCCATTCTTATTACCAGCACCGTTTCCATTTCGGTTCTTTCCTTTTCCCCAACAGTCTTCTGTTTGATGACCCAATTTACCACATTTGTCGTACCTTGGAATGCGACAAGCTCCATCATGATGATGCTTACATTTTTGGCATCTAGGCATGGAGCCTTGGTATGCTTTGGTTGCATGGGTATTCGCCTCCTGAGGCGGATTAGTGTCACGCTTCTTGCTGAAACCCTTGTTGTTGCGAGTTGCTTGGTTCAGGTTTGCATGTTTTCTATTTTTATCACCGGACGACTCAGCATGTGTCTCGGTCTTCTCTGTCGGGTTCAGTGATAGCTTCTTCATACGAACACAATCTTCAGTCAGGCTGACAGCCAGAGTTACAGCCTCGGTGATTGTTTGTGGTTTGGCCGACGTCACCATGCCACGAAACTCTGAGGCCAGTCCCCAAATGTAGCGTTCCACACGCTTGAATTCGGGAGTCACCATGTAGGGAAGCACTCTTGACAGGTCATGGAACCTTCGAGTGTAACCATTGATGTCAGCACCTTCCATAGTCAAGTGCCAGAACTCCGTTTCCAGCCTTTGGAGTTCCGCTCGAGAGCAGTACTTCTCTCTCATTCTTTCCTTCAGTTCCTCCCAAGTTAGGCCATAAGCGGCGTCATCACCCAAAGTTTGGGCTTACAGGTTCCACCAAGTCAGAGCTTCATCGACGAATAACCCAGTAGCGAAAGTGACTTGCTGATCCGCGGTACACTTGCTCATGCGGAAAGTAGCTTCAGTCTTCTCCGTCTAGCGCACAAATGCTACTGCACCTCCTGTGCCATCATAGTTCATCGGCTTGCAGTCGAGGAACTGCTTGAAAGTGCAGCCTTGAGCTGCATTGCCTCCAGACGAATCTCCATTCCCATTACGCCTAGCGTTGCTTGGTCCTCCACTGTCTTGAGTTCGGTTCGCCTCGTACTGGGCGATAGCAGCGGAGATCCTTTCCTCCAGTAGAGCGTCCAGCTCTTCAGCAGTTCTTGGCAGTGGGGGAGGAGGAGGTAGATCATCATTGCGAGCATTCACAGCTTTCCTGGGTGCCATGTTCTGACAGAACATAACACAGCAGGGTTAGGCATTTGGTTGATATCGTCATACTAGGCCGTAGTAGTATATATATACACAGGCATATACCACATAAGTGACGTCAAACAATTATTACTCTAGCAGAGTATTTAGTAGGCTTGCACTGAGGGAATCTATACGTGACAAGACTTGCTGTGATTTCTGTGCACTGAATTCCATAATTATGTATGCATCCATAATTACGTAACTCCTTGCACAGTCCGCACAGTTCGTTTCATCCTCGTATTTCTTCCTTCAGATGGGCCATCGCTTTCAGGTAAAGTCACGTATACTCGTGACATTCTACTTCTAGTACATGCTAATTATTACACATAATTGCAAGTAATTTCTAGTCAAAGACAAGTGCTACTCAAGTGCACTCTAAGTCTCGTAGTGTCTTTTCTAGACTCATGTAGACAGTTTCAGGTAGTGGATGTCGCGGGACGTTTTATGCAATGAAAACTCTTTGAAAATCGTTTTCGTGAATGGATCCTAGAGATTGTAGACTAGACTCGAGAAGGAATCCTGGTTCACTACAATCGCAGCTCTGATACCAATCTGTCACACCCCTTTCTACGGCGGAAGCACGAGGTGTGATCATGAAAGGTTCTCATTGCATACGAAGAGTAAACATGCTACATGCTCAAGAAAATAACTTCAAATACCATAATTTGAAAACATACGTTAGCGTTTACATCGCTAAGTCGCATAAAGCATTGTCTTAAATGTTTACAACTTTATTTAAAGTTAAACACAAGCGACATCCACGAGCATAAGCAAGACCACGCGCACATCCATCCTAGTTACCTGAAATACATGTGAGTTTTTGGAAAAACGTCAACATAATGTTGGTGTGAATTCATGCAGTTTTGTATTTCATGTTTGTATACTTTGTATGAAAACATAGTTTGTGAGTAAATCAAGTTTTCATATATAATTTCAGTTTCATGTGTACACCACGTACACATGTATAATTCAATTTCTTCTTGAGTACCCCACGTACTCAAGTATAATTCTCATTTTCTTGAGTACCCTACGTACTTCATGTATAATTCCATCTTCTTGAGTACCCCACGTACTTCAAGTTATATATCAATTTTAGTATGGTATGAATTTTATGTAAATACATTATTTCTGTAAATATCAGATTGTTAATGGGTTGCAAAGCCATTAACATGTGGCACGACATAGGAAGTCACCAAACCTAAGGCATTTAATTGGTATATTCTGAGACACAAAAGCACTACTCGATTCTCGCCCCGACCGAGTGTGTGGCTGCCAGGCACCCGTTAGATCTAACCTTTTGTTCTGCGGTCTAGGTATATTGTTGATTAATGGTGCTTCTGTACCCTATTCGTGACACTATTTCTCATAACGCATCCTACTTGGTTCTCATCCTCACCAAGCGCGTTTCTTGTTATCATTTCTCATAACGCATCCTACTTGGTTCTCGTTCTCACCAAGTGCGTTTCTCATATTCTATTATTTCGTCACACTTGGTTCTCGTTCTCACCAAGTGTACTTCTTGTATTCTTATATTTCGTCACACTTGGTTCTCGTTCTCACCAAGTATGCTTCTTGTATTTATATCATACCAATTATAAATATTGTACATTTGTACATGTATTTCACCCCCGAAGTTATAAAAACTGAAAACAGTTAAAAGAAAAGGGGGAGCATGAACTCACAACTTTGCGTTCCTAGCGTCGTAAACTCCACCGGATTTGCTTAAATAACGTCGTAACCTATACGCGTTTTCTTAACGTTAGTCACTAGACTTGCGTCGCACAAGTACAGTCACTCTCTTTTGTATATATTCTTGTGTTAAAAATATTCTATATTTTTAACTACGTATCTTACTTATATTATTTTCTCCAAAAATAAATATAAGTCTTTTGTGTTTTGCACTTTGCACCCGAATTATGTATCTTGTATGTTGTATGTGTATTTTTATGTTTATACTCCTCATGAGTATTTAATGTATTTTTAAGTCTTAATACACTAGCACGTATACACATACTATATACACTTAGCACGCAAGTTGGTGATCAAATAATATATATTTTTCTCTCAAAAATATATACTTACTATCCATTTTATTTTTGAAGAAATCCTCATTTCTAATCACCAAAAATTAGGGAAACCTTGGTAATATTTTTAAGCGCATTTTTAGGGAATAAGTTTCTCAAAAACTTATATTTTTCTAAGTGTCAAAATTTATAAAAATTTTGACAGAGTTTCCCCTAAAAATGGACGTTTCCCATGTTTTCAAAACATGTGTTTATTTTCTTTTAAATCGTCATCGATCATCAACAACAATTATCAACAATAATCATCAACAATAGTCACTAATTTCTCCATTTCATGAACTTGAATTTTTACAAAAATGTGTAGTAACTCACTAGCACATTTAGTAAATCTTTCCATCTTTAAAAATAATTTTAGTTTCTTAAAAACTTTATTTTTAAAGAATATGAAGTTTCACAACTTCTAGTCAAGATTCGCAGAAGTACTTCTTTGTTAAATTTTCTTGTGACACAAGTGTCTACACACTTGTTTATTTACTAAAAATGCTTTTAGTTCGGATAAGATCCGGGTTTTAAACAAGACTAATATTTTTGCTTGGTTCTTCCGAAAAACCACTTGTAGATCTTTAGATCTAGTTTTGAACAATATTTTGCAAGTAAAAATACTTTTACACAAGTTCACGTCTCATGTGTGGTAGAGTTTCACCTTTTAACCCTTATATCTTCTAACATAACCTTATGTCATGATCCAAGAACATGACTACATCGGGTTAAATGGTGATCCGAGCTACCACAATCATAGATCGGGTCTCAATAATCATACATTTTGAATACTACATCATTTACACAACTTATGTGCTATTAACCACCATTTTTAGTGTTTTAAGTAGACTTTAAAGCATCATCTTGCATGTTAACGAGTTTTATCCGATAAAAATCCTTTTAACCACTTTAGTTTAGTTCAAATATGAGTTTTAAGCATTATACCTCTAGCTCGAGGCTAGGGAAGAATCTATGCGCAAAAGAGGTGGATAAAAGCTAGATAAAGAGGTCCTTCGAACTCCGTTTGCTCCAAGCTTCCTAATACGAGATCCTCGACACTTGTATGGACTTGGAATGGCGAGATCAAAGCTTGGAAATGGTTGTGTGTTCAAGGGGTGTTTGGCCGTAGCCTTTGAGAGAGAGAGGAGGGTGTGTGTGTTGTTGATGATGAAGTGGAGTTATGAGATTTAAGACCTTCTAGTCCATCTTATAAACCACTAATTCCTTAATACTCATTGTGTAATATGTCCATGATGGGGAGACAAGATCCATTAATATATAACAAAGAAATCCCATGTGGGATCCTTGTTTCCCAACCGTCCAACAAGGGGGGGGGGGGTGCTAGTTTGATTTCAATTACTAGTTACTTAAACTAGTTACTTTCCAAGTGTTAGAAATTAGTGTTAAGTGTGTCATGTTATAATATAGTGCGTTAGGGTGTTCGGGGACCCTAACTAGCTTAGAAAAATAAAAACAATGCTTCTAGCATTATTTTGGTGTTCCGGGTATTGTCCGGTTGTTCGGTTAGATACCGATTCGTTAAAGTGCTAAATCACACTTTTTAGTGTCTTTTAGGTACCCTTTCAATTCCCAATACTTAGGGAAATATTCTGGATAATAAAACGACATTTCTGCATAATATTTATATGTCTAAATGCTGATTTATTGCTGAATTATATAAATTCTGCACTTAAAGTGCGTTTCGGGTGCTTTTTAGTGCTTATTTTTGCTTTCGTATTGCATATATATTAACCCTTGTATTTACTCTTGGGTTTTAATGCATTCTTGTTGTCGGACCTACACCTAGGCTCCAATTTTATTGTCTGACTGCTTTCTGCAGTTCAGTCGACACAGTGTGTCTTACCGGTGAGTTTACTATTATTTTTGACGCAACGCTCTCGTTTATGCATAAAGCAATATTTTGTAGTATACAACGTGCATGAATTCACTTGTTTAATCATGTGTTCAGACATTGCTGACAATTAAGCACATATTTGCAATCATTAAATAATGATTAAAGTGTACGAAAATTACCGGTTTGGGCCAGTTGTCACACCTTGTTCCTGTAACTAGAATCCTAGCCCGGTATATCCCATTTTGATTTTACACCATTGTGAACCTTTCGCCTTTTTTACTCTCTGATCGAGGTTCTCGGCATTGAAAAATCTTCGTAAACTAAATCACCCGTATATATGTTGGCATTTAAGAGATATACAGTCAAGAAAATCAAGGGCAATGGTGATATATTTGCCGATTAGACACAAAAAAACACTCAACAAATGGCTACAATTTAAGGAATGTGTTTAGAGACGGCATCAGATTCCTAATTGATGGAGAAAAGTCTGGTGGTAAGAAAAGCTGCTTCTAGGAGGTTGTCAAGTGTTTTCGCTCGACGATTCCATTCTAGGGTGGTTGGTTTGGCCCTTGTTCCTGTAACTCGAATCCTAGCCCGGTTTATCCCATTTTAGTTTTAAACCATTGTCAATCTTACGCCTTTTTTACTCTTTGATCGAGGTTCTCGGCATTGAAAAATCTTCGTAAACTAAATAACACGTGTATATGTTGACATTTAAGAGATATACTGTAAAGAAAATCAAGGGCAATTGTGATATATATGCGGATTAGACACAAAAAAAAACACTCAACAAATGGCTACAATTTAAGGAATGTGTTTAGTGACGACATTAGACTCCTAATTGATGGAGAAAGCTCTGGTGGCAAGAAAAGCAGCTTCTAGGAGGTTGTTAAGTGTTTTCGCTCGATGATTCCATTCTTGGGTGGTTGGTTTGGCCCTTGTTCCTGTAACTCGAATCCTAGCCCGGTATATCCCATTTTAATTTTACACCATTGTGAACCTTACGCCTTTTTTACTCTCTGATCGAGGTTCTCGGCATTGAAAAATCTTCGTAAACTAAATCACACGTGTATATGTTGACATTTAAGAGATATATACAGTCAAGAAAATCAAGGGCAATGGTGATATATATGCGGATTAGACACCCAAAAAAACACTCAACAAATGGCTACAATTTAAGGAATGTGTTTAGTGACGGCATCAGATTCCTATATGATTGAGAAAGGTCCGGTGGCAAGAAAAGCTGCTTCTAGGAGGTTGTCAAGTGTTTTCGCTCGACGATTCCATTCTTGGGTGGTTAGTTTGGCCCTTGTTCGTGTAATTCGAATCGTAGCCCGATATATCCCATTTTAATTTACACCATTGTGAACCTTACGCCTTTTTTACTCTCTGATCGAGGTTCTCGGCATTGAAAAATCTTCGTAAACTAAATCAAACGTGTGTATATGTTGACATTTAAGAGATATACAGTGAAGAAAATCAAGGGCAATGGTGATATATATGCGGATTAGACACAAAAAAAAACACTCAACAAATGGCTACAAGTTATGGAATGTGTTTAGTGACGACATCAGATTCCTAATTGATGAAGAAAGGTCTGTTGGCAAGAAAAGCAGCTTCTGGGAGGTTGTCAAGTGTTTTCGCTCGACGATTCCATTCTTGGGTGGTTGGTTTGGCCCTTGTTCCTGTAACTTGAATCCTTGCCCGGTATATCCCATTTTAATTTTACACCATTGTGAACCTTACGCCTTTTTTACTCTCTGATCGAGGTTCTCGGCATTGAAAAATCTTCGTAAACTAAATCACACGTGTATATGTTGACATTTAAGAGATATACAGTCAAGAAAATCAAGGGCAATGGTGATATATATGCGGTTTAAACACCAAAAAAAAAAACACACCACAAATGGCTTCAATTTAAGGAATGTGTTTAGTGACGGCATAAGATTCCTAATTATCGGAGAAAGGTCCGGTGGCAAGAAAAGCTGCTTTTAGGAGGTTGTCAAGCGTTCTCGCTCGACGATTCCATTCTTGGGTGGTTTGTTTGGCCCTTGTTCCTGTAACTCGAATCTTTGCCCGGTATATCCCATTTTAATTTTACACCATTGTGAACCTTACGCCTTTTTTACTCTCTGATCGAGGTTCTCGGCATTGAAAAGTCTTCATAAACTAAATCGCACGTGTATATGTTGACATTTACGAGATATACAGTCAAGAAAATCAAGGGCAATGGTGATATATATGCGGATTAGACACCAAAAAAAAAACTCAACAAATGGCTACAATTAAAGGAATGTGTTTAGTGACGGCATCAGATTCGTATATGATTGAGAAAGGTACGGTGGCAAGAAAAGCTGCTTTTAGGAGGTTGTCAACCGTTCTCGCTCAACGATTCCATTCTTGGGTGGTTGGTTTAGCCCTTGTTCCTGTAACTCGAATCCTATCCTGGTATATCCCATTTTAATTTTACACCATTGTGAACCTTACACCTTTTTTAGTCTCTGATCGAGGTTCTCGGCATTGAAAAATCTTCGTAAACTAAATCACACGTGTATATGTTGACATTTAAGAGATATACAGTCAAGAAAATCAAGGGCAATGGTGATATATATGCGGTTTAAACACCAAAAAAAAAACACACCACAAATGGCTACAATTTAAGGAATGTGTTTAGGGACGGCATCAGATTCCTAATTAACGGAGAAAGGTCCGGTGGCAAGAAAAGCTGCTTTTAGGAGGTTGTCAAGCGTTCTCGCTCGACGATTCCATTCTTGGGTGGTTGGTTTGGCCCTTGTTCCTGTAACTCGAATCCTTTCCTGGTATATCCCATTTTAATTTTACCCCATTGTGAACCTTACGCCTTTTTTACTCTCTGATCGAGGTTCTCGGCATTGAAAAGTCTTCATAAACTAAATCACACGTGTATATGTTGACATTTACGAGATATACAGTCAAGAAAATCAAGGGCAATGGTGATATATATGCGGATTAGACACCAAAAAAAAACTCAACAAATGGCTACAATTAAAGGAATGTGTTTAGTGACGGCATCAGATTCGTATATGATTGAGAAAGGTACGGTGGCAAGAAAAGCTGCTTTTAGGAGGTTGTCAACCGTTCTCGCTCGACGATTCCATTCTTGGGTGGTTGGTTTAGCCCTTGTTCCTGTAACTCGAATCCTATCCTGGTATATCCCATTTTAATTTTACACCATTGTGAACCTTACACCTTTTTTAGTCTCTGATCGAGGTTCTCGGCATTGAAAAATCTTCGTAAACTAAATCACACGTGTATATGTTGACATTTAAGAGATATACAGTCAAGAAAATCAAGGGCAATGGTGATATATATGCGGTTTAAACACCAAAAAAAAAACACACCACAAATGGCTACAATTTAAGGAATGTGTTTAGGGACGGCATCAGATTCCTAATTAACGGAGAAAGGTCCGGTGGCAAGAAAAGCTGCTTTTAGGAGGTTGTCAAGCGTTCTCGCTCGACGATTCCATTCTTGGGTGGTTGGTTTGGCCCTTGTTCCTGTAACTCGAATCCTTTCCTGGTATATCCCATTTTAATTTTACACCATTGTGAACCTTACGCCTTTTTTACTCTCTGATCGAGGTTCTCGGCATTGAAAAGTCTTCATAAACTAAATCACACGTGTATATGTTGACATTTACGAGATATACAGTCAAGAAAATCAAGGGCAATGGTGATATATATGCGGATTAGACACCAAAAAAAAATCAACAAATGGCTACAATTAAAGGAATGTGATTAGTGACGGCATCAGATTCGTATATGATTGAGAAAGGTACGGTGGCAAGAAAAGCTGCTTTTAGGAGGTTGTCAAGCGTTCTCGCTCGACAATTCCATTCTTAGGTGGTTGGTTTAGCCCTTGTTCCTGTAACTCGAATCCTATCCTGGTATATCCCATTTTAATTTTACACCATTGTGAACCTTACACCTTTTTTAGTCTCTGATCGAGGTTCTCGGCATTGAAAAATCTTCGTAAACTAAATCACACGTGTATATGTTGACATTTAAGAGATATACAGTCAAGAAAATCAAGGGCAATGGTGATATATATGCGGTTTAAACACCAAAAAAAAAACACACCACAAATGGCTACAATTTAAGGAATGTGTTTAGGGACGGCATCAGATTCCTAATTAACGGAGAAAGGTCCGGTGGCAAGAAAAGCTGCTTTTAGGAGGTTGTCAAGCGTTCTCGCTCGACGATTCCATTCTTGGGTGGTTGGTTTGGCCCTTGTTCCTGTAACTCGAATCCTTTCCTGGTATATCCCATTTTAATTTTACACCATTGTGAACCTTACGCCTTTTTTACTCTCTGATCGAGGTTCTCGGCATTGAAAAGTCTTCATAAACTAAATCACACGTGTATATGTTGACATTTACGAGATATACAGTCAAGAAAATCAAGGGCAATGGTGATATATATGCGGATTAGACACCAAAAAAAAAATCAACAAATGGCTACAATTAAAGGAATGTGATTAGTGACGGCATCAGATTCGTATATGATTGAGAAAGGTACGGTGGCAAGAAAAGCTGCTTTTAGGAGGTTGTCAAGCGTTCTCGCTCGACAATTCCATTCTTAGGTGGTTGGTTTAGCCCTTGTTCCTGTAACTCGAATCCTATCCTGGTATATCCCATTTTAATTTTACACCATTGTGAACCTTACACCTTTTTTAGTCTCTGATCGAGGTTCTCGGCATTGAAAAATCTTCGTAAACTAAATCACACGTGTATATGTTGACATTTAAGAGATATACAGTCAAGAAAATCAAGGGCAATGGTGATATATATGCGGTTTAAACACCAAAAAAAACACACCACAAATGGCTACAATTTAAGGAATGTGTTTAGTGACGGCATCGGATTCCTAATTAACGGAGAAAGGTCCGGTGGCAAGAAAAGCTGCTTTTAGGAGGTTGTCAAGCGTTCTCGCTCGACGATTCCATTCTTGGGTGGTTGGTTTGGCGCTTGTTCCTGTAACTCGAATCCTTGCCCGGTATATCCCATTTTAATTTTACACCGTTGTGAACCTTACGCCTTTTTTACTCTCTGATCGAGGTTCTCGGCATTGAAAAGTCTTCATAAACTAAATCGCATGTGTATATGTTGACATTTACGAGATATACAGTCAAGAAAATCAAGGGCAATGGTGATATATATGCGGATTAGACACCAAAAAAAAAAAAACTCAACAAATGGCTACAATTAAAGGAATGTGTTTAGTGACGGCATCAGATTTGTATATGATTGAGAAAGGTACGGTGGCAAGAAAAGCTGCTTTTAGGAGGTTGTTAAGCGTTCTCGCTCGACGATTCCATTCTTGGGTGGTTGGTTTAGCCCTTGTTCCTGTAACTCGAATCCTATCCTAGTATATCCCATTTTAATTTTACACCATTGTGAACCTTACACCTTTTTTACTCTCTGATCGAGGTTCTCGGCATTGAAAAATCTTCGTAAACTAAATCACACGTGTATATGTTGACATTTAAGAGATATACAGTCAAGAAAATCAAGGGCAATGGTGATATATATGCGGTTTAAACACCCAAAAAAACACACCACAAATGGCTACAATTTATGGAATGTGTTTAGTGACGGCATCAGATTCCTAATTAACGGAGAAAGGTTCGGTGGTAAGAAAAGCTGCTTTTAGGAGGTTGTCAAGCGTTCTCGCTCGACGATTCCATTCTTGGGTGGTTGGTTTGGCCCTTGTTCCTGTAACTCGAATCCTTGCCCGGTATATCCCATTTTAATTTTACACCATAGTGAACCTTACGCCTTTTTTACTCTCTGATCAAGGTTCTCGGCATTGAAAAGTCTTCATAAACTAAATCGCACGTGTATATGTTGACATTTACGAGATATACAGTCAAGAAAATCAAGGGCAATGGTGATATATATGCGGATTAGTCACCAAAAAAGAAAACGCAACAAATGGCTACAATTAAAGGAATGTGTTTAGTGACGGCATCAGATTTGTATATGATTGAGAAAGGTATGGTGGCAAGAAAAGCTGCTTTTAGGAGGTTGTCAAGCGTTCTCGCTCGACGATTCCATTCTTGGGTGGTTGGTTTCGCCCTTGTTCCTGTAACTCGAATCCTATCCTGGTATATCCCATTTTAATTTTACACCATTGTGAACCTTACGCCTTTTTTAGTCTCTGATCGAGGTTCTCGGCATTGAAAAATCTTCGTAAACTAAATCCCACGTGTATATGTTGACATTTAAGAGATATACAGTCAAGAAAATAAGGGCAATGGTGATATATATGCGGATTAGACACCCAAAAAAACACTCAATAAATGGCTACAATTTAAGGAATGTATTTAGTGACGGCATCAGATTCCTAATTGATGGAGACAGTTCTGGTGGTAAGAAAAGCTGCTTCTAGGAGGTTGTCAAATGTTTTCGCTCGACATTTCAATTCTTGGGTGGTTGGTTTGGCCCTTGTTCCTGTAACTCGAATCCTAGCCCGGTATAACCCATTTTAATTTTACACCATTGTGAACCTTACGCCTTCTTTACTCTCTGATCGAGGTTCTCGGCATTGAAAAATCTTCGTAAACTAAATCACACGTGTATTTGTTGACATTTAAGAGATATACAGTCAAGAAAATCAAGGGCAATGGTGATATATATGCGGATTAGACAAAAAAAAAACACTAAACAAATTGCTAAACTTTTAGGAATGTGTTAAGTGACGGCATCAGATTCCTAATTGATGGAGAAAGATCTGATGGCAAGAAAAGCTGTTTCTAGGAGGTTGTCAAATGTTTTTTCTCGACGAATCCATTCTTGGATGGTTGGTTTGGCCCTTCTTCCTGTAACTCGAATCCTAACCTGGTATATCCCATTTTAATTTTACACCATTGTGAACCTTACGCATTTTTTACTTTCTGATCGAGGTTCTTGGCATTGAAAAATCTTCGTAAACTAAATCACACGTGTATATGTTGACATTTAAGAGATATACAGTCAAGAAAATCAAGGGTAATGGTGATATATATGCGGATTAGACCCAAAAATAAAACACCAACAAAAGGCTCCAATTTAAGGAATGTGTTTAGTGACGGCATCAGATTACTAATTGATGGAGAAAGGTCTGGTGGTAAGAAAAGCTGCTTCGAGGAGGTTGTCAAGTATTTTCGCTCGACGATTCCAATCTTGGGTGGTTGGTTTGGCCCTTATTCCTGTAACTCGAATCCTAGGCCGGTATATCCCATTTTAATTTTACACCATTGTGAACCTTTCGCCTTTTTACTCTCTGATCGATGTTCTCGGCATTGAAAAATCTTCGTAAACTAAATCACACGTATATATGTTGACATTTAAGAGATATACATTCAAGAAAATCAAGGCCAATGGTGATATATTTGCCGATTAGACACAAAAAAAACACTCAACAAATGGCTACAATTTAAGGAATGTGTTTAGAGACGGCATCAGATTCCTAATTGATGGAGAAAAGTCTGGTGGTAAGAAAAGCTGCTTCTAGGAGGTTGTCAAGTGTTTTCGCTCGACGATTCCATTCTTGGGTGGTTGGTTTGGCCCTTGTTCCTGTAACTCGAATCCTAGCCCGGTTTATCCCATTTTAATTTTAAACCATTGTGAATCTTACGCCTTTTTTACTCTTTGATCGAGGTTCTCGGCATTGAAAAATCTTCGTAAACTAAATCACACATGTATATGTTGACATTTAAGAGATATACAGTAAAGAAAATCAAGGACAATTGTGATATATATGCGGATTAGACACAAAAAAAAACACTCAACAAATGGCTACAATTTAAGGAATGTATTTAGTGACGGCATTAGACTCCTAATTGATGGAGAAAGCTCTGGTGGCAAGAAAAGCAGCTTCTAGGAGGTTGTTAAGTGTTTTCGCTCGACGATTCCATTCTTGGGTGGTTGGTTTGGCCCTTGTTCCTGTAAATCGAATCCTAGCCCGGTATATCCCATTTTAATTTTACACCATTGTGAACCTTACGCCTTTTTTACTCTCTGATCGAGGTTCTCGGCATTGTAAAATCTTCGTAAACTAAATCACACGTGTATATGTTGAGATTTAAGAGATATATACAGTCAAGAAAATCAAGGGCAATGGTGATATATATGCGGATTAGAAATTAAAAAAAAACACTCCACAAATGGCTACAATTTAAGGAATGTGTTTAGTGACGGCATCAGATTCCTAATTGATGGAGAAAGGTTTGGTGGCAAGAAAAGCTGCTTCTAGGAGGTTGTCAAGTGTTTTCGCTCGATGATTCCATTCTTGGGTGGTTGGTTTTGTTGGACTCTGTATGCCCAAGACACATATTAAATTGATGTGGCTAGTACGTTATGATCCAAGTTAAGTCATACCCAAATACAAGCTAGACAAACACTTATACTATTTATTTGTGATATGATCAAACAAATAAATATTAACACTTACAATATTTAGAAATTGGTGTTCTAAATAATTACACTTGAGAAACCAATAAATTATATGGATAATTTATTTTGAGAGAATATTTTATTTTGTTATTTAACGGGTTAAATAACATTTTAAAAGGTTGTTTAAAGTCTTGCATTTATGTAGTGTTATATTTATAAAAGTTATAAATATATAAACCAAGACTTGAATTTTATAAAAGAAATCTGATTTTTTTTATAAAATAAAGAAGTGCCCCCCCCCCCTTTTGTCTTACCAAGATAAGATCTTGGTCCAATCACAATTCATGCTTTTGCATGTGTTAGAGAGGATTTGATTGGATGGTCTTTCCAAGACCATTTTGGTCCAATGAACTTTCATGTACTTGCATGTGGAAGAAGCTTGGTGATTGGCCCAAAAAGAGGTGCACATCTCTCATGACTATATAAACATTTTGATGAGAAAAAAATAAAATGAGAAGACTTGGATGAACTCTCTCAAATTTTCGGTCATAAGGGGTCTTTTTCAAGTGTTCGGTTTTTAATCTTTGGTGTTAAAATCCTAGCTAATCTCATGGTGTTTGTTGGAAGGTTTGGGTATACAAGCTTGAGGCGTTCTACTCTTGAAGGCAACCGTTCAAGAAACATCATCCGTTTCATCATCCTATTACTCCAAGAAGGTAGTATTCTAAACACCCTATGGTTGTGTTTGATAGTATGCATTTTCATATATGGATCCGGGTTTTGGGATTTTGCATATAAATGGTTTTATATCTTATAAAAGTAACATGTTTTAAACATTATTTCCGCTGCATTTTTATTTCATATGGATGAAATTGCTTTGATAAACATGTTAAAATCCCATCAATGGCATCTAGAGCCGCTTATATGAGTGCATGCTTCAATAAGATTAAAATTTAGGGTTTCGGGTTTGAATAAAACCCTATGGCCGAAAATTTTAATATGGTTATCCCTTTGTTTTTCAAGATTATTTTCTTACATGCATAAGAGAATCTTGAAAAATTATTTCATATGGATGATTTGTTTGTTTGGACAAAACTTACCTTTTCGGTTTTTTGAGTATATAGCCGAAAATGGTCATAAAAGGGAATCATTTTTTTATGCTTCTTGAAATTAATATATATATATATATATATATATATATATATATATATTTTGGTGCATATGACCTAGCCATGACCTAGTGTTGAATGATTGTGTTGTCATTTATTTTATTTATTATTTCAATGGGTTGTAATAATTATTATTTTGTTCTTCCATTTGTAAGATATGTAATTTATTTATTTTCATTTGGTATGTAAAATAAATAGATTAGGTGCATTTTATTTTACTAGAAAATGTATTAGGATATATTTTGTAAAAGAAGATGCACACAAAAATGCGGTTTTGGTTTGGACCATAATATTCGGTCCAAAGAACTTCATCGTTCTCAACGGGATTTTAACCCGATAAACAAAACACATTTTTTGAAGTCCAAAGGAGTTTGGAGCTGAAAGTAAAAGACTTTTGGAAGCTCAAAGAAGGTGGACAAATCACAACACAAGAAGGAGACTTGAAGCATTTGGATGCGGGATCAAGTGGGAGTTCAACGACACACTACTTGTGTCATTTTTCACCCCTTAGGAAGGACCTTTTAGCACACTTGTTTCGGCTAACAAGTGTTGTCAAATTAGTTGGCTATGGTTATGCACCTATTGTTATGAAGGTTATGCTTGTATGGTTGTTTATTTTGTTGTTTAGATGATATGTAGATATGCATGACTTAACAAACTAATAATTAACAACAAGCGTAAAATTGGTTCTTGACAAAATCATTAAAATGTTTAATAAAGGTTTTATTAAAAATTAATGATTTTATAATAAAATGGGTTTTATTAAAAAGAACCTTGAAAATTTGTTTTCACTAAAGTACCATTGATTTGAATTCATGCAAATGTATGGTACATAATATTTTCTAAACTAGAATTTTGAAATATTGAAAACCCTTTTATAAAATAAGTCAAACACCATCCTTTTATACAACACTCGAAACACTTGGGAACTCTTATTGTGGGATAAAGGTCACCTTACCACATTTGAGGGAACTTGTATGTTCGAGGTGGGTTTACCATGTTTGTGGGATAAAGGTCACCTAACCACTTATGTGAATAAACTCACACGTGTGTGTAAGTTGGACGACTTGATTTGGAAACCATGAACTTAGGGTCACCGAAGAATGGGAACAAAGGTGTTGATGGGATTAAACATGCCAACTAAACATAAAGATGTTTAACCGATCCCATATGGCTAGAAATTGCACAGAGTTGCAATTGTCAAACGTTGACTACCTTGTTAATTTAAATAGAGGGATAAAGGTCACCTAACCAATATTTAAATGTAACGTTGGATTCTAGATTTTAATTATTAATTGTCTTTAAGACACAAAAGGGTATTAATGATTAAAATATAATATCGAAAATACTAAAATTGAACTTGTTAAATTCTGTAGATGGCCGCTAACAATGCAAACCCGACTAACCAAATCGTCCGAAACCTATCACTAAGAACCAAAAGAGAAGAAGCAAAAGGTTGCTACGAATGACCCATGTTTTGAATGTGGGGAGATAGGACATTGGAAGAGAAATTGTCCGACCTATCTCAATGAGTTGAAAAACAAGAGGGATGCATGGCAAACCTCAGGTACTATCTTTATGATACATGTTGAGCTTAATGTTATTTCTTCTAACACATGGGTACTAGATACCGGATGTGGAACTCATATTTGCAATTCGTTGCAGGGGTTCAATAGAAATAGACATTACAAGAAGGGAGACGCTAGTCTCTTTATGGGCAACGGAGCAAAAGTTGAAGTCGAAGCTCAAGGAGACTACGTTTTAAAGCTTCCAAGTGGTTTGGAAGTGATTTTGAAGAATGTTTTATATGCTCCTAGTTTGACTAGGAACATAATTTCAGTTTCCCTTTTGAGACAATGTGGTTTTAAGTTTGAATTTGTTAACCAAGACATTTATGTTTCTACGAATGATGTGTTTTATTTTAAAGCTATGTCTTTAAATGGTATTTATGAATTAGATCATGATAACGCATCATACGATAGCTCAATGTACCAAGTAACCAACAAGAAACTCAAAATGGATTTGAGTGATTCCTATCTTTGGCATTGTTGCCTTGGACATATAAGCAAGAATCGCATGCATACACTTCAGAAAAATGGTCTTTTGAATACAAATGAAGATAATTCATTTGATGTATGCGAATCTTGTTTACAAGGCAAAATGACCAAGACACCCTTTAGTGGAACTTTTGAAAGGGCAAAAGACTTACTTGGTATCATACATTCAGATGTATGTGGTCCTTTTAAGCCGATGACTAGGAATGGTGAAAAATACTTCATTACCTTTATCGACGACTATAGTCGTTATGGTTATGTGTACTTACTAAGACACAAGGATGAAGCATTTGAAATGTTCAAAGACTTCAAAAGTGAAGTAGAAAATCAACTCAAGAAAACAATCAAAGTCCTTCGTATCGATAGAGGAGGTGAATACCTTAGTGGAGCCTTTCAAGATCATCTTAGAAGTTATGGGATTATCTCACAACTTACTCCACCTGGAACACCACAACACAATGGTGTGTCTGAAAGGAGAAATCGAACTCTATTAGATATGGTTCGATCTATGATGGCTAGAAACACATTACCTCTATCATTTTGGGGTTACGCTTTGCTCTCCGCGGTTCGTATACTAAATATGGCCCCAACCAAGAAAGTGGAAAAGATACCTTTTGAAATATGGCATGGAAACCCTCCATCATTATCATTCTTAAGGGTTTGGGGTTGTGAAGCTTATGTTAAGCAATACAACCCAAATAAATTGGAAGTCCGATCCACTAAGTGTATCTTTATAGGATATCCTAAAGATGATATAGGATATTATTTCTACGATCCAACCGAGCAAAAGGTATTTGTTGCTCGAAAGGGTAAGTTCTTAGAAGCTAAGTTCCTTATGGAAGGAACTAGTGATAGAACAGTGGAACTTGAGGAGGATCAAGAACCACAAGACGATACACTTTTGGTTGATACTAGCACTCAACAAGAGGTTGTTGAAAACGATCAAGAGGTTGATCAGAACACACAAAATGTTTGCAGATCTGGTAGAATTAGTAATCAACCTGAAAGATATGGATTTTTCATGGATGGATGCTATGTGGTAGATTTAGATGAACCAACCACATACCATGATGCAATGTCAAAATCCGATTGTGACAAATGGCTTGAAACCATGAACATAGAGATGCAATCCATGTATGACAACCAAGTTTAGGAATTGGTTGTGCCACCACTCAACTCCAAAGTAGTTGAAAGTAAGTGGGTTTTCAAGAAGAAAACAGATATGCATGGTAACTTGGATACTTACAAAGCAAGACTTGTAGCAAAAGGTTTCACTCAAACTCAAGGGATTGATTATGATGAGACCTTCTCGCCTGTGGTGATGCTAAAGTCAATCAGGATATTATTTGCCATAGCTGCATATTATGACTATGAGATCTGGCAATTGGATGTCAAAACGGCTTTTCTTAATGGATACCTTGATGAAGATGTCTATATGGTTCAGCCTGAAGGTTTTGTCGATCCAAAACATCTTGACAAAGTATGCAAGTTAAAGAAATCAATCTATGGATTGAAACAAGCATCTAGAAGTTGGAATCACCGTTTTGATGAAGAAATTAAGAATTTTGGATTCATCAAGAACGGTGATGAAGATTGTGTGTATAAGAAAGCTAGTGGGAGCATCATCACTTTCTTAGTACTGTATGTCGATGACATTCTACTATTTGGGAATGACATTCCAACCATGTAAGGTGTAAAAGCTTGGCTTGGAAGTTGTTTTTCCATTAAGGATCTTGGTGAAGTAGCCTACATTCTGGGAATAAAGGTCTTTAGGGATAGATCAAGGCACTTGATAGGTTTAAACCAAAGTGCATACATTGACAAAGTCTTGAATAGGTTCCAAATGGAGAACTCTAAGAGAGGTTTTGTACCTATTCAAAAGGGGACTATATTGAATACATCTCAATGTCCAAGCTCAAAGGATGAGCAAGAGAAAATGAAAAGAATCCCATATGCGTCAGCTATAGGATCCATCATGTATGCAATGATATGCACTAGACCGGACGTGTCATGCGCCTTGAGCATGACGAGTAGATACCAGCAAAATCCAGGTAACAGTCATTGGATGGCTGTTAAAAGCATATTGAAATATCTTAGGAGGACTAAGGATATGTTCTTAATATATGGATCTGGTGAAGAGGAACTCGTTGTAAAGGGTTACACGGACGCGAGTTTCCAAAACAATCGAAGTGATTCTCGATCACAATCGGGGTATGTCTTCATTTTAAATGGAGGAGCAGTCTCTTGGAAGAGCTCAAAACAAGACGTGGTAGCATTGTCCACTACAGAATCAGAATACATCGCCGCTTCACTGGCAGCCCAGGAAGCTGCATGGTTGAAAAAATTCATAGCCGACCTAGGGTTGGTCCCTACCATTCAAGACCCCCTAGAGATCTTTTGTGATAACGAGGGTGCGATTGCTCAAATCAAGGAACCTCGTGCGCACCAAAAGACTAGACATATTGAGCGGAGATTCAACTACATAAGGGATGAAGTTGAAAAAGGAAAGATATTTATCCGTCAAGTTCACACCGATCAAAACATTGCGGATCCACTCATGAAGCTCCTTGACAGGGCAAAACATGAGGGTCATATATGTGCCTTAGGACTTCGATATTCTAGTGATTGGATTTGATCTATTTTGTATTTGGATATTGAAACAATTGTTAATTTAACTCTTTTATGGTATTTTGAGTTACGTTTCATATTAGCATGTTTAAATCCATGAATAAGTTAATTATTCTAAATGTCCGTAGTCGATCATAATTGTGGGAACAAATATGAATGTAAGACTATTATGAACTTGGATTGGTGGATATTCATTTAGAATGAATATAGAGCAAAGTGTTGCTACCAAAGTTCATAGATATTTGTGGGATACAAATATTGGACTGACTCGCTCTCAAATATTACTGCATGGAATCATTTGTGATTGATCATAAGTAAATTTGAGTAAAGGCTAATATCATAGTATCCTCTGACCTGAGATACATATTGGGTCTTGATATTCACCAAGTACTATACCTTGACCAAGTTCTTCGTTATCTGTAATAAGGCAGTACATAAGGCTAAACTCAGGTGTGGTACAAGGTGATTGTGAGACACGTATGTAGTCAAGAAGGGATTTGTTCCTCTTATTCGTTGAGAGTAAGATGTCTAAGGCCTGATAAAGTTAAATCAACAGAGAGTGATCACTCCATGTCTCTGGATTTAACATGACATCTGTAACGAAAGGATAAAATGATAGATTCACCTAAATCATGTTCAAGTAAGGGACTTGAAAGGGATGATGTTATTGAATGGCAAATATAGTCATACGTATTGGGGGTAGTAAACCGTAGTTAGGCGTCATTTACTACTTGCATCAATCTTCTATGTATCTTGTGTAAGTGGGAGATTGTTGGACTCTGTATGCCCAAGACACATATTAAATTGATGTGGCTAGTACGTTATGATCCAAGTCGAGTCATACCCAAATACAAGCTAGACAAACACTTATACTATTTATTTGTGATATGATCAAACAAATAAATATTAACACTTACAATATTTAGAAATTGGTGTTCTAAATAATTACACTTGAGAACCCAATAAATTATATGGATAATTTATTTTGAGAGAATATTTTATTTTGTTATTTAATGGGTTAAATAACATTTTAAAAGGTTGTATAAAGTCTTGCATTTATGTAGTGTTATATTTATAAAAGTTATAAATATATAAACCAAGACTTGAATTTTATAAAAGAAATCTGATTTTTTTTATAAAATAAAGATGTGCCCCCCCCCCCCCCATTTGTCTTACCAAGATAAGATCTTGGTCCAATCACAATTCATGCTTTTGCATGTGTTAGAGAGGATTTGATTGGATGGTCTTTCCAAGACCATTTTGGTCCAATGAACTCTCATGCACTTGCATGTGGAAGAAGCTTGGTGATTGGCCCAAAAAGAGGTACACATCTCTCATGACTATATAAACATTTTTATGACAAAAAAATAAAATGAGAAGACTTGGATGAACTCTCTCAAATTTTCGGTCAGAAGGGGTGTTTTTCGAGTGTTCGGTTTTTGATCTTTGGTGTTAAAATCCTAACTAATCTCATGGTGTTTGTTGGAAGCTTGGGGTATACAAGCTTGAGGCAACCGTTCAAGAAACATCATCCGTTTCATCATCCTATTACTCAAAGAAGGTAGTATTCTAAACACCCTATGGTTGTGTTTGATAGTATGCATTTTCATATATGGATCCGGGTTTTGGGATTTTGCATATAAATGGTTTTATATCTTATAAAAGTAACATGTTTTAAACATTATTTCCGTTGCGTTTTTATTTCATATGGATGAAATTGCTTTGATAAACATGTTAAAATCCAATTGGGTTTGGCCCTTGTTCCTGTAACTCGAATCCTTGCCCGGTATATCCCATTTTAATTTTACACTATTTTGAACCTTACGCATTTTTTACTCTCTGATCGAGGTTCTCGGGATTGAAAAATCTTCGTAAACTAAATCGCACGTGTATATGTTAACATTTAAGAGATATACAGTCAAGAAAATCAAGGGCAATGGTGATATATATGCGGATTAGACACCAAAAAAAAAAAACACTCAAAAAGTGGCTACAATTTAAGGAATGTGTTTAATGACGGCATCAGATTCCTAATTGATGGAGAAAGGTCTGGTGGCAAGAAAAGCTGCTTCTAGGAGGTTGTCAAGTGTTTTTGCTTGACGATTCCATTCTTGGGTGGTTGGTTTGGCCCTTGTTCCTCTAACTCGAATCCTGGCCCGGTATATCCCATTTTAATTTTACACCATTTTGAACCTTACGCCTTTTTTACTCTCTGATCGAGGTTCTCGACATTGAAAAATCTTCGTAAACTAAATCACACGTGTATATGTTGACATTTAAGAGATTTACAGTCAAGAAAATCAAGGGCAATGGTGATATATATGCTGGACACCAAAAAAAAACTCTCTACAAATGCCTACAATTTAAGGAATGTGTTTAGTGACCGCATCAGATTCCTAATTGATGGAGAAAGGTCTGGTGGCAAGAAAAGCTGCTTTTAGGAAGTTGTCAAGTGTTTTCGCTCGAAGATTCCATTCTTGGGTAGTTGGTTTGGCCCTTGTTCCCGTGACTCGAATCCTAGCCCGGTATATCTCATTTTAATTTTACAGCATTGTGAACCTTACGCCTTTTTTACTCTCTGATCGAGGTTCTCGGCATTGAAAAATCTTCGTAAACTAAATCACACGTGTATATGTTGACATTTAAGAGATATACAGTGAAGAAAATCAAGGGCAATGGTGATATATATGTGGATTAGACACCAAAAAAAAAACACTCAACAGATGTCTACAATTTAAAGAATGTGTTTAGTGACGGCATCAGATTCCTTATTGATGGAGAAAGGTCTGGTGGCAAGAAAATCTGCTTCTAGGAGGTTGTCAAGTGTTTTCGCTCGACGATTCCATTCTTGGGTGGTTGGTTTTGCCCTTGTTTCTGTAACTCGAATCCTTGCCCGGTATATCCCATTTTAATTTTACACCGTTTTGAACCTTACTCCTTTTTTAGTCTCTGATCGAGGTTCTCGGCGTTGAAAAATCTTCGTAAACTAAATCACACGTGTATATGTTGACATTTAAGAGATATACAGTCAAGAAAATGAAGGGCAATGGTGATATATATGCGGATTAGACACCAAAAAAAAACCCTCAACAAATGGCTACAATTTAAGGAATGTGTTTAGTGACGGCATCAGATTCCTATATGATTGAAAAAGGTCTGGTGGCAAGAAAAGCTGCTTCTAGGAGGTTGTCAAGTGTTTTTGCTCGACGATTACATTCTTGGGTGGTTGGTTTAGCCCTTGTTCCTGTAACTCGAATCCTAGCCTGGTATATCCCATTTTAATTTTACACCATTGTGAACCTTACGCCTTTTTTACTCTCTGATCGACGTTCTCGGCAATGAAAAATCTTTGTAAACTAAATCACACATGTACATGTTGACATTTAATAGATATACAGTCAAGAAAATAAAGGGCAATGGTGATATATATGCGGATTAGACACCAAAAAAAAAACACTCAACAAATGACAAAAATTTAAGGAATGTGTTTAGTGACGGCATCAGATTCCCATATGATTGAGAAAGGTCTGGTGGCAAGAAAAGCTGCTTCTAGGAGGTTGTCAAGTTTTTTTGCTCGACGATTCCATTCTTGGGTGGTTGGTTTGGCCCTTGTTCCTGTAACTTGAATCCTAGCCTGGTATATCCCATTTTAATTTTACACCATTTTGAACCTTACGCCTTTTTTACACTCTGCTCGAGGTTCTCGGTATTGAAAAATCTTCGTATACTAAATCACACGTGTATATGTTGACATTTAATAGATATACAGTCAAGAAAATCAACGGCAATGGTGATATATATGCGGATTAGACACCAAAAAAAAACACTCAACAAATGGCTACAATTTAAGGAATTTGTTTAGTGACGGATCAGATTCCATATTGATGGAAAAAGGTCTGGTGGCAAGAAAAGCTGCTTCTAGGAGGTTATTAAGTGTTTTCGCTCGATAATTCCATTCTTGGGTGGTTGGGTTGGCCCTTGTTCCTGTAACTCGAATTCTAGCCCGGTATATCCCATTTTAATTTTACAACATTGTGAAACTTACGCCTTTTTTACTCTCTGATCGAGGTTCTAGACATTAAAAAATCTTCGTAAACTAAATAACACGTGTATTTGTTGACATTTAAGAGATATACAGTCAAGAAAAATCATGGGCAATGGTGATATATATGCGGATTAGACACAAAAAATAAACACTCAAATAGTGGCTACAATTTAAGGAATGTGTTTAATGACGGCATCAGATTCCTAATTGATGGAGAAAGGTCTGGTGGCAAGAAAAGCTGCTTCTAGGAGGTTGTCAAGTGTTTTTGCTTGACGATTCCATTCTTGGGTGGTTGGTTTGGCCCTTGTTCCTCTAACTCGAATCCTGGCCCGGTATATCCCATTTTAATTTTACACCATTTTGAACCTTACGCCTTTTTTACTCTCTGATCGAGGTTCTCGACATTGAAAAATCTTCGTAAACTAAATCACACGTGTATATGTTGACATTTAAGAGATATACAGTCAGGAAAATCTAGGGCAATGGTGATATATATGCGGATTAGACACAAAAAAAAACACTCCACAAATGGCTACAATTTAAGGAATGTGTTTAGTGACGGCATCAGATTCCTAATTGATAGAGGAAGGTCTGGTGGCAAGAAAAGCTGTTTTTTGGAGGTTGTCAAGTGTTTTCGCTCGATGATTCCATTCTTGGGTGGTTAGTTTGGCCCTTGTTCCTGTAACTCGAATCCTAACCCGGTATATCTCATTTTAATTTCACACCATTGTGAACCTTACGCGTTTTTTACTCTCTTATCGAGGTTCTCGGCATTGAAAAATCTATATGTTGACATTTAAGAGATATACAATCAAGAAAATCAAGGGCAATGGTGATATATATGCGGATTAGACACCAAAAAAAAAACACTCAACAAATGACTACAATTTAAGGAATGTGTTTAGTGACGGCATCAGATTCCTAATTGATGGAGAAAGGTCTGGTGGCAAGAAAATCTGCTTCAAGGAGATCGTCAAGTGTTTTCGCTCGACGATTCCATTCTTGGGTGGTTGGTTTGACCCTTGTTCCTGTAACTCGAATCCTAGCCCGGTTTATCCCATTTTAATTTTACACCATTGTGAACCTTACGCCTTTTTTACTTTTTGATCGAGGTTCTCGGCATTGAAAAATCTTTGTACACTAAATCACACGTGTAAATGTTGACATTTA
The DNA here is from genome assembly GCA_030545235.1 of Helianthus tuberosus. Classification (NCBI taxonomy): domain Eukaryota; kingdom Viridiplantae; phylum Streptophyta; class Magnoliopsida; order Asterales; family Asteraceae; genus Helianthus; species Helianthus tuberosus. Next base: position 21,782,270 of record CM060370.1, on the reverse strand, counting down.
AGAGATATACAGTCAAGAAAATCAAGGGCAATGGTGATATATATGCGGTTTAGACACCAAAAAAAAAAAAACACTCCACAAATGGCTACAATTTAAGGAATGTGTTTATTGACGGCATCAGATTCCTAATTGGTGGAGAAAGGTCTGGTGGCAAGAAAGGCTCCTTTTAGGAGGTTGTCAAGCGTTTTCGCTCGACAATTCCATTATTGGGTGGTTGGTTTGGCCCTTGTTCCTGTAACTCGAATCCTAGCCCGATATATCCCATTTTAATTTTACAACATTGTGAAACTTATGCCTTTTTACTCTCTGATCGAGGTTCTCGACATTGAAAAATCTTCGTAAACTAAATAATACGTGTATATGTTGACATTTAAGAGATATAGAGTCAAGAAAATCAAGGGCAATGGTGATATATATGCGGATTAGACACCAAAAAAAAGCACTCAACAAATGGCTAAAATTTAAGGAATGTTTTTAGTGACGGCATCAGATTTCTAATTGATGGAGAAAGGTATGGTGGCAAGAAAAGCTGCTTCTAGGAGGTTGTCAAGTGTTTTCAGTCGACGATTCCATTCTTGGGTGGTTGGTTTGGCCCTTCTTCCGCTAACTCGAATCCAAGCCTGGTGTATCCCATTTTAATTTTACACCATTGTGAAACTTACGCCTTTTTTACTCTTTGATCAGGGTTCTCGGCATTGAAAAATCTTCGTAAACTAAATCACACGTGTATATGTTGACATTTAAGAGATATACAGTCATGAAAATCAAGGGCAATGGTGATATATATGCAGATTAGACCCAATAAAAAAACACTCAACAAATGGCTAAAATTTAAGGAATGTGTTTAGTGACGGCATCAGATTCCTAATTGATGGAGAAATGTATGGTGGCAACAAAAAACTGCTTCTAGGAGGTTGTCAAGTGTTTTCGCTCGACGATTCCATTCTTGGGTGGTTGGTTTGGCCCTTGTTCTTGTAACTCGAATCCTAGCTCGGTATATCCCATTTTAATTTTACACCATTGTGAACCTTACGTCGTTTTTGCTCTCTGATCGAGGTTCTCGGCATTGAAAAATCTTCGTAAACTAAATAACACGTGTATATGTTGACATTTAAGAGATATACAGTCAAGAAAATCAAGGGCAATGGTGATATATATGCGGATTAGACACAAAAAAAAAAACACTCAACAAATGGCTACAATTTAAGGAATGTGTTTAGTGTCGACATCAGATTCCTAATTTATGGAGAAAGGACTGGTGGCAAGAAAAGCTGCTTCTAGGAGGTTGTCAAGTGTTTTCGCTCGACTATTCCGTTCTTGGGTGGTTGGTTTGGCCCTTGTTTTTGTAACTCGAATCCTAGTCCGATATATCCCATTTTAATTTTACACCATTCTGAACCATACTCATTTTTTACTCTATGATCGAGGTTCTCGGCATTGAAAAATCCTCGTATACTAAATCACACGTGTATATGTTGACATTTAAGAGATATACAGTCAAGAAAATCAAGGGCAATGGTGATATATATGTGGATTTGACACCAAAAAAAAAACACTCAACAAATGGCTGAAATTTAAGGAATGTGTTTAGTGACGGCATCAGATTCCTAATTGATGGAAAAAGGTCAGATGGCAAGAAAAGCTGCTTCTAGGAGGTTGTCAAGTGTTTTCGCTCGACGATTCTATTCTTGGGTAGTTGGTTTGGCCCTTGTTACTGTAACTCGAATCCTAGCACGGTGTATCCCATTTTAATTTTACACCATTGTGAACCTTACGCCTTTTTTACTCTCTTATCGAGGATCTCGGCATTGAAAAATCTTCGTAAACTAAATCACACGCGTATATGTTGACATTTAAGAGATATACAGTCAAGAAAATCAAGGGCATTGGTGATATATATGCCGATTAGACACAAAAAAAAAACACTCAACAAATGGCTAAAATTTAAGGAATGTGTTTAGTGACGGCATCAGATTCCTAATTGATGGAGAAAGGTTTGGTGGGAAGAAAAGCTGCTTCTAGGAGGTTGTCAAGTGTTTTAGCTCGACGATTCCATTCTTGGGTGGTTGGTTTGGCCCTTGTTCCAGTAACTCGAATCCTAACCCGATATATCCCATTTTAATGTTACACCATTCTGAACCTTACTCCTTTTTTACTCTCTGATCGAGATTCTCGGCATTGAAAACTCTTCGTATACTAAATCACACGTGTATATGTTGACATTTAAGAGATAGACAGTCAAGAAAATCAAGGGAAATGTTGATATATATGCGGATTAGACACAAAAAAAAAACACTCAACAAATGGCTAAGATTTAAGGAATGTTTTTAGTGACGGCATCAGATTCCTAATTGATGGAGAAAGGTCTGGTGGCAAGAAAAGCTGCTTCTAGGAGGTTGTCAAGTGTTTTCGCTCGATGATTCCATTCTTGGGTGGTTGGTTTGGCCCTTATTCCTGTAACTCGAATCCTAGCCCGTTATATCCCATTTTAATTTTACACCATTGTGAACCTTACGCCTTTTTTACTCTCTGATCAGGGTTCTCGGCATTGAAAAATATTCGTAAACTAAATCACACGTGTATATGTTGACATTTAAGAAATATACAGTCATGAAAATCAATGGCAATGGTGATATATATGCGGATTAGACACAAAAAAAAAAAACACTCAACAAATGGCTACAATTTAAAGAATGTGTTTTGTGACGGTATCAGATTCCTAATTGATGGAGAAAGGTCAGGTGGCAAGAAAAGGTGCTTCTAGGAGGTTGTCAAGTGTTTTCGCTCGACGATTCCATTCTTGGGTGGTTGGTTTGTCCCTTGTTTTTGTAACTCGAATCATAGTCCGATATATCCCATTTTAATTTTACACCATTCTGAACCATACTCATTTTTTACTCTATGATCGAGGTTCTCGGCATTGAAAAATCCTCGTATACTAAATCACACGTGTATATGTTCACATTTAAGAGATATACAGTCAAGAAAATCAAGGGCAATGGTGATATATATGTGGATTTGACACCAAAAAAAAAAACACTCAACAAATGGCTGAAATTTAAGGAATGTGTTTAGTGACGGCATCAGATTCCTAATTGATGGAGAAAGGTCAGATGGCAAGAAAAGCTGCTTCTAGGAGGTTGTCAAGTGTTTTCGCTCGACGATTCTATTCTTGGATAGTTGGTTTGGCCCTTGTTAATGTAACTCGAATCCTAGGACGGTGTATCCCATTTTAATTTTACACCATTGTGAACCTTACGCCTTTTTTACTCTCTTATCGAGGATCTCGGCATTGAAAAATCTTCGTGAACTAAATCACACGTGTATACGTTGACATTTAAGAGATATACAGTCAAGAAAATCAAGGGCATTGGTGATATATATGCAGATTAGACACAAAAAAAAACACTCAACAAATGGCTAAAATTTAAGGAATGTGTTTAGTGACGGCATCAGATTCCTAATTGATGGAGAAAGGTCTGGTGGGAAGAAAAGCTGCTTCTAGGAGGTTGTCAAGTGTTTTCGCTCGACGATTCCATTCTTGGGTGGTTGGTTTGGCCCTTGTTCCAGTAACTCGAATCCTAACCCGATATATCCCATTTTAATGTTACACCATTCTGAACCTTACTCCTTTTTTACTCTCTGATCGAGATTCTCGGCATTGAAAACTCTTCGTATACAAAGTCACACGTGTATATGTTGACATTTAAGAGATATACAGTCATGAAAATCAAGGGAAATGTTGATATATATGCGGATTAGACACAAAAAAAAAACACTCAACAAATGGCTAAGTTTTAAGGAATGTGTTTAGTGACGGCATCAGATTCCTAATTGATGGAGAAAGGTCTGGTGGCAAGAAAAGCTGCTTCTAGGAGGTTGTCAAGTGTTTTCGCTCGATGATTCCATACTTGGGTGGTTGGTTTGGCCCTTGTTCCTGTAACTCGAATCCTAGCCCGTTATATCCCATTTTAATTTTACACCATTGTGAACCTTACGCCTTTTTTACTCTCTGATCAGGGTTCTCGGCATTGAAAAATATTCGTAAACTAAATCACACGTGTATATATTGACATTTAAGAAATAGAAAGTCATGAAAATCAATGGCAATGGTGATATATATGCGGATTAGACACAAAAAAAAACACTCAACAAATGGCTACAATTTATCCCTTGTTCCTCTAACTCGAATCCTAGCCCAATATATCCCATTTTAATTTTACACCATTGTGAACCTTACGCCTTTTTTACTCTCTGATCGAGGTTCTCAGCATTGAAAAATCTTCGTAAACTAAGTCACACGTTATATGTTGATATTTAAGAGATATACAGTCAAGAAAATCAAGGGCAATGGTGATATATATGGGGATTAGACACAAAAAAAAACACTCAACAAATGGCTACAATTTAAAGAATGTGTTTAGTGACGGCCTCAGGTTCCTAATTGATGGAGAAGGGTCTTGTGGCTAGAAAAGCTGCTTCTAGGAGGTTGTCAAGTGTTTTCGCTCGACGATTCCATTTTTGGGTGGTTGGTTTGGCCCTTGTTCCTGTAACTCGAATCCTAGCCCGGTATATCCCAATTTAATTTTACACCATTGTGAACCTTACTGCTTCTTTACTCTCTAATCGAGTTTCTCGGCATTGAAAAATCTTCGTAAACTAAAACACACGTATATATGTTGACATTTAAGAGATATACAGTCATGAAAATCAAGGGCAATGGTGATATATATGCGGATTAGACACAAAAAAAAACACTCAACAAGTGGCTACAATTTAAGGAATGTGTTTAGTGACGTTATCAGATTCCTAATTGATGGAGAAAGGTCAGGTGGCAAGAAAAGCTGCTTCTAGGAGGTTATCAAGTGTTTTCGCTCGACGATTCCATTCTTGGGTGGTTGGTTTGGCCCTTGTACCTGTAACTCGAATCCTAGCCAGATATATCCCATTTTAATTTTATACCATTCTGAACCTTACTCCTTTTTTACTCTCTGATCGAGATTCTCGGCATTGAAAACTCTTCGTATACTAAATCACGTGTATATGTTGACATTTAAGAGATATACAGTCAAGAAAATCAAGGGAAATGGTGATATATATGCGGATTTGACAAAAAAAAAACACTCAACAAATGGCTTAAATTTAAGGAATGTGTTTAGTGACGGCATCAGATTCCTAATTGATGGAGAAAGGTCTGGTGGCAAGAAAAGCTGCTTCTAGCAGGTTGTCAAGTGTTTTCGCTGGATGATTCTATTCTTGGGTGGTTGGTTTGGCGCTTGTTCCTGTAACTCGAATCCTAGCCCGTGTTATCACATTTTAATTTTACATAATTGTGAACCTTACGCCTTTTTTACTCTCTGATCAGGGATCTCGGCATTGAAAAATCTTCGTAAACTAAATCACACGTGTATATGTTGACATTTAAGAAATATACAGTCATGAAAATCAAGGGCAATGGTGATATATATGCGGATTAGACCCAAAAAAAACACTCAACAAATGGCTACAATTTAAGGAATGTGTTTTGTGACGGTATCAGATTCCTAATTGATGGAGAAAGGTCAGCTGGCAAGTAAAGCTGCTTCTAGGAGGTTATCAAGTGTTTTCGCTCGACGATTCCATTCTTGGGTGGTTGGTTTGGCCCTTGTTCCTGTAACTCGAATCCTAACCCGATATATCCCATTTTAATTTTACACCATTCTGAACCTTACTCCTTTTTTACTCTCTGATCGAGATTCTCGGCATTGAAAACTCTTCGTATACTAAATCACACGTGTATTTGTTGACATTTAAGAGATATACAGTCAAGAAAATCAAGGGAAATGTTGATATATATGCGGATTAGACACCAAAAAAAAAAACACTCAACAAATGGCTACAATTTAAAGAATGTGTTTAGTGACGGCCTCAGGTTCCTAATTGATGGAGAATGGTCTCGTGGCAAGAAAAGCTGCTTCTAGGTGGTTGACAAGTGTTTTCGCTCGACGATTCCATTTTTGGGTGGTTGGTTTGGCCCTTGTTCCTGTAACTCGAATCCTAGCCCGTTATATCCCATTTTAATTTTACACCATTGTGAACCTTACGCCGTTTTTACTCTCTGATCAGGGTTCTCGGCATTGAAAAATCTTCGTAAACTAAATCACACGTGTATATGTTGACATTTAAGAAATATACGGTCATGAAAATCAATGGCAATGGTGATATATATGCGGATTAGACACCAAAAAAAAAAACACTCAACAAATGGCTACAATTACGGAATGTGTTTTGTGACGGTATCAGATTCCTAATTGATGGAGAAAGGTCAGGTGGCAAGAAAAGGTGCTTTGAGGAGGTTGTCAAGTGTTTTCGCTCGACGATTCCATTCTTGGGTGGTTGGTTTGTCCCTTGTTCCTGTAACTCGAATCCTAGCCCAATATATCCCATTTTAAATTTACACCATTGTGAACCTTACGCCTTTTTTACTCTCTGATCGAGGTTCTCAGCATTGAAAAATCTTCGTAAACTTAGTCCCACGTTATATGTTGATATTTAAGAGATATACAGTCAAGAAAATCAAGGGCAATGGTGATATATATGCGGATTAGACACCAAAAAAAAAACACTCAACAAATGGCTACAATTTAAAGAATGTGTTTAGTGACGGCCTCAGGTTCCTAATTGATGGAGAATGGTCTCGTGGCAAGAAAAGCTGCTTCTAGGTGGTTGACAAGTGTTTTCGCTCGACGATTCCATTTTTGGGTGGTTTGTTTGGCCCTTGTTCCTGTAACTCGAATCCTAGCTCGATATATCCCATTTTAATTTTACACCATTCTGAACCTTACTGCTTCTTTACTCTCTGATCGAGTTTCTCGGCATTGAAAAATCTTCGTATACTAAATCACACGTATATATGTTGACATTTAAGAGATATACAGTCAAGAAAATCCAGGCAATGGTGATATATATGCGGATTTGACACAAAAAAAACACTCAACAAATGGCTAAAATTTAAGGAATGTGTTTAGTGACGGCATCAGATTCCTAATTGATGGAGAAAGGTCTAGTGGCAAGAAAAGCTGTTGGTGTATGTTTGTGACAACAACTTAGATTTGGTCTTTGGATATCTTGTAATTAGTTAAACGATAAACAGTTAGCGGGTTTAGCTTTGTAATAGTTAGTTGAAATGTTTGGGCTAACCAAACCCAACGAATTGGGTGTATGGGGGGCGAATTGGGCTTGTCCAATTTGCAGTCCATGAGGTTTTAACCTTGGCCCAAGTAGCAAACCTTGTGTTATATAAACAAGGTTAGGCTTTAGGTTTTAGGTGAATCAGCCAAAACAGTGTGTGAGAGCAAATTCGTGAGAGTGTTTAGGCTTGGACGAATTTGGAGTTGGTTAGGGATCTTGATTGATTGTAATCAGTTTGATAGATAATCAATAAAGATCCAGTTTGAAAGTGATTGCTGATTTCTTGTTTCTACTCGTTTCTGTAATATTCTGATCAAGAGGATTCCGCACTCTTGATTGGAAAGACAATTCTGTGAAAGATCCATACGAATAGGGGACCTACAATTGGTATCAGAGCATTAGGCTCTTGGAGGCTCGGTTCAGAATTGTTCTTGGCAGAAACAGGGAAAAATTTCGAAATTGTTGAAATCTGAAATTAGGGTTTCGAAATTTTTGAGTTCTGATAATCTTTCTGCGAATTTGTTTGTGTTTGATCAGTTTATTTGTTGAGTTTTGCTGATTTGCAGGTTTTCGGGACGATTTCTGTTGGATTTTGACGAGTATTTGGCTGGAATTCGAAGACTGTTCTTCGTGTTCATCATATTGTTTTCGAAGATTTACTGATATTTTGCCTTGTGATTTTGCAGGAAAGTGTTGGTGAAATCTGGAATATCTTCAGAATTTCGAAAAGATTAAGTTTCCTGATTTACTGGTTCAGCGAATTTAACAGTCCAGCGAAATTGTTTGACCCGGCGACGTTAAAATCCAAAGGCGACTTTGGTAATCGTATAATTTTCCTCAGCGAAATTATTACGGTTTTCGGCGAATTTACTAGTCGTCGTAATAGCGAAATATACAGCGAATTTGACCTGCGAATTTAACCTTTCAGCGAACTAAAGCAGCGAAATTGGACCACTTATTGACCAGCGAAATTAAACAGATTTTCCAGCGAAATTAACCCAGCAAATTTAAAACCAGCGAAATTAAGAGGTAGAATTTCAGTTAGCAAGCGTCGATAAAATTTCAGTGTTTTGAAAATACAAATTGATCCGTAGCCCGTTAGACAGAATCGTTTGGACCATTGAATTCCTTGGATTTTTAGGGTAAAAAAAAAAAACTCTGGAAAATCACGAAATCGGTTTTCGACATTATATATCATTGGATTTGTCTTTTCGAGACGATTCTAAAGGTGTAATTTGGTAACCATTGTTTTCGGAGAAATTTTGTACGGTTTTTTCAGTACGGTTACGATAAAGACGTGTTTAAAGATGGTCAGAATGGACAAGGTCAGTGAGACTGTTAAACATTGGCCAAAGCTGAAAAATGTCAAAGAATATGTTGACTGGAAAAAGGAGTTTGAGGCATTTGTGAAGAGTGAAGATACCAGAATGTGGTATTGTATGATGGATGGCTATGTTGCTCTTACGCGTAGTATTGAAGGAAGGGTTTTAGTGCTATCTTATGACAAGATGGATGAATCTGAGAGACAGGTGGTTGATGCTGAACAGAGAACCTTGGTGGCAATAAAGATGTCCTTACCTGATAGCATCAAGCATACCTTCCAAAAGTACACTGATTCAAAGGATATGTGGGATGCATTACAAAAGCGATATCAGGGGAATGAGAGTGCCACTCAGGCATTCATGGCAGAGATAGTGCCAGTTGATGAGGCTGGAACTACTATGAGTGATGCTGAATCTGAAATGAAAAATGTTGAAGCTAAAGTGGAGAATGCTGAAGCTAAAGTGGATGCTGAGGTAGAGAAAGAGAGTGAAGCTGAACATGTTGTTGCTGAAGTAGAGAAAGAGAGTGAAGCTGAACAGGTTGTTGCTGATGAAACCTCAGAAGTTCATGAGAAAGAGGTACAATCTAATTCTGTATGTTTGAGATGTCGTGAACTACAGGGTGCGGTTGACAGATTGACAACACAAAACCAAAGTCTGGTAAGCGAGATGTCAAACGTAAAAGAGTCAAACTTTTTTGCTAAAAGAAATGAATCTACATACTTGAAGAAGATAAGAGGTTATGAAGCTGAAATTGAAGCTTTAACTTGCAAATTGAATGAAAAACTTCAAGTAATAGATTTAGCTCATGACATGATGGCTGAGAAAACAAAAGAGATTTCTGAAAAATGCAATGAGTTGTTAGATGCACAACTTAAAATTGTTGAACTTGAAAAGAAATTGAGTCAATTCAGAGATTCGTCTTTTGTAATGAAACACACGATGTGTGGGTTAAAGAAAAGTAATGACAAGACCAGTGTGGGCTTCCAGGGCTTTAATGAAGTTCCACCTCCTCTCAGTCATGACTATTCATTCCTGCCTAGTGAAGATGAGCTAGCAAACGTTATGGTATCCGCACCTAGTAGTTTCGCATCCACATCAAGTCAAGGTGATGGATCTGAGAGTGATGAGGCTAAGGAAAACAATAACAGGGAACCGTTGAAAAGGAAAAATTCACCGCCTAAGAATAAAAATCAAGCTTTTGTTAAAAAGATTAATTTTGTTCAAGGAAGTGACATGAAAAATGAAACTGCTGTAATTGAAAATGAATCAAATGTAGAGTTTGCTAAAAATAAAAACAAAGAAAAATCTGAATCCAAGCAAACTAAACAAGGTTCATCCAAGGGATCATCACCATCTAATAAGGGATCTACCTCAGAGACTCCAGCTAAGAAGTCTTTGAAAAGGAGATCGTGCTTCAAGTGTCACATAAAGGGACATGTAGCTAGTTGTTGTCCTAATAAAAAGAGTGAAGCACAACTTAGTGAAAAACAGAGAGGAAAATTACCTGAGAAGAAAGGTGATAGTGAGGAGAAAGGCTCAAATTCTCCAAAGAAATCTGCTCCTAAGCAACCAGAGAATGTTGCTGTTGGTGTAGATAAGGCTGAAAAAGGAACTCCACAAGTTCCTTGTTTTCAAAGAAATCAACCAAGATTTCAGCCTAGATCTCCACCAGGCAGATTTGACAGACCTAGAAGCAGTTCACCAAGAATGAACAATTATAATGCAAATAATTTCAGAAGTCAAGGTCAATATCAAAATCGATACCAAAATGATGGTGGTCGAACTTTTTATAACAATGGCTTTAGAAATTACAACAATAATGCTTCTTGGAATCAAAACTCAAGATATCAGAATCAAAATTTTCAAAGGTCAAATAGTCCAAACACATATAGGAACCCTCAGGACCAAAGACCTAGTGGAAGTCAATATCAAATTCCATCAACAGGTCTGAGATCCAAGACTCCAGTTAGGAGTAATGGATATTGGATGGATGTTCCAGTAGTTGGTGAATTTGGACAACCCAAGACCATTAAGGCTTGGGTCCCCCATTCTAACTAATTTCTTGGTTGGTGTGTGCAGGAGCTGCTAAGGAGGATTATCAACCTATGGTATGTTGATAGTGGCTGCTCCAGGCACATGACGGGGGATGTGAGATTGTTGACTGAATTTGAAGATTATGATGGTGGAAAGGTGAATTTTGCGGGTGCTAAAGGTGGTAGAATTACAGGACGAGGAAAGGTGACCAATGGGAAGATCACACTGGACAAAGTGAACTATGTGGAGCAGCTTAAACACAATCTGATGAGCGTGTCACAAGTCTGCGACAAGGGTCACTCGGTCCATTTTACCAAGAATGAAGCATTAGTGTTGAAACCAGGTTTGAAGATTCCGGACGATTGGATAGTGATGCGAGCGCCAAGGAGAAATGACACTTATGTTATGGACATGGGTGCTAACGATCCAACTGTTGAGTCTTCAGCCAGACCGAGCCACCCCCATTTATGGTGGCTCAAAGAATCGGTTCCAGCCACCTCCCCCGCTGTAGCTTGTCATTGAGCAAAATGCATCCGTCTCATTTTGACTCGGTGGGTAATCAAATATACTCCTGCTTGAATCCATATGTGTTTCTTCACGGTCCGGTGGGTGCTTTTTTCTCATTCGTGGTAACACATTTTTCATACAATCACTAGACTCACCACCCTTCCTCTCAGTGGACTCATAACTAATCCCTCTAGTTTGAACATCAAAATACAACCTACGGTTCTTTTCGGTCATGGTAATAATCTCGTCTCTACAATTAATTTGAGCATTTGCTGTGTATAGAAACGGTCGACCTAAAATTACCCTTTGTTGTGATGCCATGTTGGTAGAAACATAGTCCAGAACTAGAAAATCCACCGGGTATTCAAACTCTCCCAACTGAATTTTAACATTCCTAACCATTCCCCGTGGACGCCTCCAACTTCCATCCGCCAAGCTCACCATGGTGTCTATACCTTCAAGCGGACCAAAGTCGTACATATCGTATAAATCACTCGGTAGCACACTCATGCTTGCCCCGTAGTCCAATAACGCGTGAGGGATTTTTAATTTTCCCACACGGATAGGCACGATTGGCACTCCATACTCTTTATCATTCTCGACTTCGGCATCTTTTTCCAAACCTGCATTCACTTGACACGAAGACGTTAGTCATTTTTCATTAAATTCGGTACTAGGAACGGTGCTTACCACATTGATGTTAATGCCTTTTATGTTCTTGGGATTTGGCACTGTATCACTGGGTAGTTGGCCTTTTGCTTTCTTCAAAATCGCCACTTCACTCGCAAGTTGACCCATTTGAGTAGTCAAAGTTTGAATAGCTTTATCACGGGCCTCGTCCTTTTGCATTCGAACCTCATCACGTTGATTCATTCGTTGCATTTCAACTTGCATTGCCTTCAACATCTCCATTACTTCGTTTCCACCCGAAGAGCTTTGACCCGTTCGATATTGCCTTTGAAATCCTTGGTTTCCTTGGAAATTCGGGTTTGCTTGATTTGAAGGGTTCCCATAACGAAAATTTGGGTGGTTCCTCAACCCGGGGTGGTAAGTGTTAGAATTCATATTGTTGTAATTTCTACCACCCCCTCCTTGACCTTGAACAGCATGAACCTCTTCGTATTGCCCATCACCTCCTTGGCAATATTCAGCCGCATGACCTATTTCTTTACACAATGCACAAACATCATAAATTTGATTAGAAGTTTGAACATTACCATCGTCAACTGCATGAACTTGCGATCTCGTGACAGCCGGTCGTGCTCTCCTTGATGCTTGAGCTTTCCTCTTTGAGGTAATGGCCATTTGTTCCAAGAACTCCCAATCCTCATCTTCATAATTTGTGCCAAAAGTCCCATTTGTGATGGACATTAGATCACGTGCATCCTCGGCACACAACCCTTCGTGAAAGGCGTTCATTAACTCCCAAAGCTCAATCCCATGGTGTGGACAATTTTTAATCATCATGTTTAAGCGCTCGAAGGCTTCATGGAACATTTCGCCTTGTTGTTGTTGGAAACTTCTCAACCCTTTCCTAGCATCATTGGTCTTTTGGGCGGTATAAAATTCGTCTAAGAAAGTTTGTTGCATTTCCCCCCAAGTGTAAATAGATGCCGAAGGCAAAGTGTAGAACCACTTCTTTGCCTTATCTTCCAAGGAGAATTGAAATAAGACCAACTTCACATCATCGGCCGAAAAACCTTGACTCCCAAGAGTGTTACAAATCGAGTCATAGGCCTCTAAATGAAAATAAGGTTCTTCTGTTGCTAGACCTTTGTACTTTGGCAAACTTTGTAACGAGTTGGTTCGAACTTCGAATGTCCTCCCTTGATCATTATGAGGAATAACTACCGGTGACGGATTATGAGTAATCACTGGCCTGAAATGCGCTTCAATACCTCTTGCATGATCTCTAAGATGCCTTCTTGGTACACCCACACGACCCCTTGGACGCATAGGACCCATTGGTCTCGGCATACGCCCTTGTGGTGCCAATGGTTGTTGAAATTGTTGTTGCGGCATTGGTGGGCGTTGAATTGGCCTTTGGAGTTGTTGAACATTTGGTTGTACATTCTGTGGCCGAATTTGTTGCAAAGGTATAGGGCGTTGCATTGGTGGCCCTTGTGGTCTTGGTCGAATATGTTGCGGTATAAGTTGTTGTGGCACTCCACCTACACTTGCTATCCCTTGAGATTGATCCGGCACATACCCAAACTCTCCTTGATCTCCATCACCCCCATAAGCATATCCTTCTTCCTCGTATCCCTCAAACTCTTCTTCATAACCTTCAAAATACCCATCTCCTCCTATACCCGAAGATTGCATATAAGGATAAGACGAATATTGCATACCCAGTTGGTTCGATGGTCGATGTGTAGAGGTAGTATGGATAACGGTTGAACTTTGTGGTAATGAGTGAGTAGAAGATGATTGACCCGTAGTTGGAGGAAAGAAGTGTGAAAGTGGGGGAATTGTTGCGGAAGGGCTATATGTAAGAGTAGGTTCGACTTGGGTAGTAATAGGTGATGTGATGTTGGTTGATGTAACTCCATGTAGTGAAGTAAATTCGGTAGTGGAAATAGGCATGGTGGTATTTGGTGAAGGTTGAGTGGATGTTGGTATGAATGATGAAGTAGGTTCCCCCGTAGTGGGTGGTGGTGGTGGATTATCCATGTATCGAATTGGTGTGATTGGTGTAGTTGGTGTTGTTGGTGAACCACTGATTCTGTTCTCTCTTAGCAAAATTCTGTTTCCTCTTAACGTTCGCTCAATTTCCGGATCAAATGCCAAAGGTGATAGCTTGTGAGAGCTCCTAGTACGCATGCACCTGTCAATACCAGCACACTAACACACCCAGCGTAAACCGGAAAAATAACAGACTTAAAAAGAAAGAAAGAAAATAACACACGTTGCGCACTACTCCCCGGCAACGGCGCCAAAATTTGACGTGATTGTCGTGGGTCACGCAAATTTAATCCCAAAAACAACTATAGATAGCGGTAATAGGGTATCGAACTCAGGGAGTATGTGGAAAGTGTGTTGATTTTATAGCTTTGCAATTAACTACAATTAACCTAATTTGCAGAAAAATAAAGATCAATACTTTGGATTGTTGTTTTAGAAAACTAGATTAAACTAATTGCAAATCAAATGTAGGTTTTAAAACAAATTAGCAGAGAACAATGACCATCTTAGGTTTCAGTTTCTTTAAACAATTGTGTGTAATTCCAACTAGAAAGAGTTACATAGACATAACTCGTGCATGCATAATCGAAGTGATAAAAGGGGACAAAGTACTCGGATTATATAAACGCGAGGTTGTTTCCCGATGACCAATTAATCGATAACCAACCCTAACCCTTCCCGTGATATCTCGATTGCCAACGGCACCAAGAACGTACGATTGAGACTAGAAATTGCAATATCGATTAAAAAATTACAAGCAATTAAACATACACCATGATATTCAAGCAACGCAAGTTATCATTCTAGAAATTCAGAAATAAACACACAAAAGTTCAATAGAAACATTCACCTAAGATGATCACCGAAAAGTTTAGCCGGACATAGCTTGGTGAATCATCATCACAATCGATCCAATGTTCATACGAATCAAATACATAAACCGAATGATAGAAATTGTCTCCAACCAAGCAAGAACACCAAAATTCGCCCCTAGTGTCTCCAATAACCGTCCAATGATGAGAACATCTGAAAAGAATTCATTAAACTGACTTAAAGATGGCGGTTACACTTTTGATCGCAGCCACCACCGTAAATTACGGCTCCACCGTAATTTACGGTGGACATAAAAGGTTTACGGCCCAAGAAGACTGCTTTACGGTGAGAAAGAATGGCCAATTCATGTCCACCGTAAATTACGGTGGAACCGTAATTTACGGTGACAATCTCAATGTATGCTTTCCTTCACGTGACTTGATGCATGCCGCCAATTCCCTCCAATCGCTGCTTAGCCGGCCCATGTGTGTGTATATTGTTGTGCTTTGACTTTTTCTTGTGCCTAACATGTGCAGATGTGTGCCTCTTTAATGTTGTGTGCAAATGATTCCTTGTCAGCCGCCAAAAATCAATCACTCCTCAAAGTTTGCGTGTATGTTATGTTGGCTGCCTCCTTTGTCTTTCCTTGATGTCACCGCCGAACTCAAACCCCTGTTCACCTGACAATATGTGCCGCCCCCAAAAGAAGCCCACAGGTGTGATCCATATCCAATATGTGCGGCCCAATGAAGAAAGTCCACATGCATATGTATATATGTTTGCTGATGGATGATGATGTATAATATTTTGATGAGACCCTTGTTGTTGTTGACTAAACAAAGCCCCGTGCTCTAATTAATATTAACGTGAAAGAGTGCTGCCAACTATGTGCCGCCCAAGCCACCTTCACATGTTGGCGGCCCAATAATAAAAATCCAAACCGCATGTTCACGTGATGCCCTCCTTCACAAAAGTCCAACCACCAAAAACTTCACAGCTCCTTTTTCTATTCGGCCCAATCACAAGAGACTTTGTGGATGTGATGATGATGACTGCCAAAAGATAACGTGACTTGTGCCAAAAATCTTCCACCCATGTTGACTTTGATGATGAATATGTTGATTTTTAGGATGATAATTATGTTGTCAAAACCCTAAAGCCACATGATGTGATACATATTTAATGTTCACCTCAAACCTCTAAGATGGCTCCTTTTAATTCTTTGAACCACAAAGTCACGATGCCATTTAATTTCCAACCGTAGCCTACGTGTTCCAATTTAACCGAATTAAGCGATTTACCTGCAAATCACACGAACACTCGTAGTTACTAAGTTCAAGCAAATAACCAAGTAAAGCATGGAATTTTAATCTTTTTAAACCACTTAAGGGTTGTCCTACGGACCACCCGTCACATTCCCACACTTACCCGTTGCTTGTCCCAAGCAAACCATTCAAAAACTATTTCAAAACTAAAGCGATCAAACATGCAAACCAAGCTAAAATATATCATCCTTTTACTAACTTTCAATCATACCACAAGACACACCTCTCACAAAAACCTCTCGGTGACAAGAAATATTAGCACATAATGCTAAACCACTCAATGCGTGTGTGTGTGTGCGCGACAATAAGCTTATATACAAATCAAGTTTCCTCCTAACAAATATCTAACATGCTTTAGAATCAAAGGGACTTGCGGGTTGCAACGGGGCTAGGCGTAAAGGTAGGAAAATGGTGGAATACATATGAAAGAGCTACTTGATTTGACCCGGTTTTTTTTATGTCTCCTACTACGAAGCAAACACCAAAAATAGATACAAAGCTTCTTGACATTCTCAACTCTATTGCAACTAAATACTTCTTTTTGAATTTTTCGTATTTTTCTCTCTTTTTTTTTCTTTTTTTTTTTCATATCACGTCAAACTCAACAATATATACAAGAACATCAATACTACATACTAAATCTCCTAAACCGGGTCAAATCAATAGGTAAAATTTTGTAGGAAGTAGTTTGGGTCACAACCGAATGGTATAAGGCTCAAACATGGCTTTCTAAAGACCAAACCCCCACCCCTCACAATACCAAGCTCATATATGTAACGTATGAGGTCCAGCCCACCAATCCCGCACTCTCACACATCTAGACGAGGCCTTCCTAAAAGTCCCCCTATCATTTTCAAAAGCATGCTAATTCTAGAATTTAACAAGTATTCACACACAAGTTCTATTAACACACAACACACACCGCCACTCAAACAATGAAATATCAATAACAATCATGTGTGGCTCAAATCCTCACCAAGAAAAGACTAGGAATGGGTGTCGGTGTGTCAAGTGGCACAATATCAAGTTTTCAAATTTTAACAATTTTCGCTTGGATTTACAAAATTTTTTAGAACTCTCAAAAATTTCCCCCCATCCCCACACTTGGGATACATTGTCCCAATGTATGGTTTTGAGGGAAAGATCGCTTCTAACCAAAAACATTAGCTTTCGCTAATACTCTCAAATCCCAAATTTCTTTTTTTTTTTTAACAAAATCAAACAAACTAACTACCAATATTTCAAAGCTAAAGAACACAACAAGACTAAGGAAAGAGTACATCGACCTGGTGAAGTTTGCCACAACAGATGTTGTAGATAATCCGACTTCCTATCACCACCTTCACACAAATATCCGCACATCTTCCCCACACTTGAATGTCGCCATGGCCCTGAAACATAGAAATATAAAAACAACAAGATCAATATAAAACCCCGGGTTGCCTCCCGAGCAGCGCTAAATTTTGAGTCTTCAGCCAGACCGAGCCACCCCCATTTATGGTGGCTCAAAGAATCGGTTCCTGCCACCTCCCCCGCTGTAGCTTGTCATTGAGCAAAATGCATCCGTCTCATTTTGACTCGGTGGGTAATCAAATATACTCCTGCTTGAATCCATATGTGTTTCTTCACGGTCCGGTGGGTGCTTTTTTCTCATTCGTGGTAACACATTTTTCATACAATCACTAGACTCACCACCCTTCCTCTCAATGGACTCATAACTAATCCCTCTAGTTTGAACATCAAAATACAACCTACGGTTCTTTTCGGTCATGGTAATAATCTCGTCTCTACAATTAATTTGAGCATTTGCTGTGTATAGAAACGGTCGACCTAAAATTACCCTTTGTTGTGATGCCATGTTGGTAGAAACATAGTCCAGAACTAGAAAATCCACCGGGTATTCAAACTCTCCCAACTGAATTTTAACATTCCTAACCATTCCCCGTGGACGCCTCCAACTTCCATCCGCCAAGCTCACCATGGTGTCTATACCTTCAAGCGGACCAAAGTCGTACATATCGTATAAATCACTCGGTAGGACACTCATGCTTGCCCCGTAGTCCAATAACGCGTGAGGGATTTTTAATTTTCCCACACGGATAGGCACGATTGGCACTCCATACTCTTTATCATTCTCGACTTCGGCATCTTTTTCCAAACCTGCATTCACTTGAAACGAAGAAGTTAGACATTTTTCATTAAATTCGGTACTAGGAACGGTGCTTACCACATTGATGTTAATGCCTTTTATGTTCTTGGGATTTGGCACTGTATCACTGGGTAGTTGGCCTTTTGCTTTCTTCAAAATCGCCACTTCACTCGCAAGTTGACCCATTTGAGTAGTCAAAGTTTGAATAGCTTTATCACGGGCCTCGTCCTTTTGCATTCGAACCTCATCACGTTGATTCATTCGTTGCATTTCAACTTGCATTGCCTTCAACATCTCCATTACTTCGTTTCCACCCGAAGAGCTTTGACCCGTTCGATATTGCCTTTGAAATCCTTGGTTTCCTTGGAAATTCGGGTTTGCTTGATTTGAAGGGTTCCCATAACGAAAATTTGGGTGGTTCCTCAACCCGGGGTGGTAAGTGTTAGAATTCATATTGTTGTAATTTCTACCACCCCCTCCTTGACCTTGAACAGCATGAACCTCTTCGTATTGCCCATCACCTCCTTGGCAATATTCAGCCGCATGACCTATTTCTTTACACAATGCACAAACATCATAAATTTGATTAGAAGTTTGAACATTACCATCGTCAACTGCATGAACTTGCGATCTCGTGACAGCCGGTCGTGCTCTCCTTGATGCTTGAGCTTTCCTCTTTGAGGTAATGGCCATTTGTTCCAAGAACTCCCAATCCTCATCTTCATAATTTGTGCCAAAAGTCCCATTTGTGATGGACATTAGATCACGTGCATCCTCGGCACACAACCCTTCGTGAAAGGCGTTCATTAACTCCCAAAGCTCAATCCCATGGTGTGGACAATTTTTAATCATCATGTTTAAGCGCTCGAAGGCTTCATGGAACATTTCGCCTTGTTGTTGTTGGAAACTTCTCAACCCTTTCCTAGCATCATTGGTCTTTTGGGCGGTATAAAATTCGTCTAAGAAAGTTTGTTGCATTTCCCCCCAAGTGTAAATAGATGCCGAAGGCAAAGTGTAGAACCACTTCTTTGCCTTATCTTCCAAGGAGAATTGAAATAAGACCAACTTCACATCATCGGCCGAAAAACCTTGACTCCCAAGAGTGTTACAAATCGAGTCATAGGCCTCTAAATGAAAATAAGGTTCTTCTGTTGCTAGACCTTTGTACTTTGGCAAACTTTGTAACGAGTTGGTTCGAACTTCGAATGTCCTCCCTTGATCATTATGAGGAATAACTACCGGTGACGGATTATGAGTAATCACTGGCCTGAAATGCGCTTCAATACCTCTTGCATGATCTCTAAGATGCCTTCTTGGTACACCCACACGACCCCTTGGACGCATAGGACCCATTGGTCTCGGCATACGCCCTTGTGGTGCCAATGGTTGTTGAAATTGTTGTTGCGGCATTGGTGGGCGTTGAATTGGCCTTTGGAGTTGTTGAACATTTGGTTATACATTCTGTGGCCGAATTTGTTGCAAAGGTATAGGGCGTTGCATTGGTGGCCCTTGTGGTCTTGGTCGAATATGTTGCGGTATAAGTTGTTGTGGCACTCCACCTACACTTGCTATCCCTTGAGATTGATCCGGCACTTACCCAAACTCTCCTTGATCTCCATCACCCCCATAAGCATATCCTTCTTCCTCGTATCCCTCAAACTCTTCTTCATAACCTTCAAAATACCCATCTCCTCCTATACCCGAAGATTGCATATAAGGATAAGACGAATATTGCATACCCAGTTGGTTCGATGGTCGATGTGTAGAGGTAGTATGGATAACGGTTGAACTTTGTGGTAATGAGTGAGTAGAAGATGATTGACCCGTAGTTGGAGGAAAGAAGTGTGAAAGTGGGGGAATTGTTGCGGAAGGGCTATATGTAAGAGTAGGTTCGACTTGGGTAGTAATAGGTGATGTGATGTTGGTTGATGTAACTCCATGTAGTGAAGTAAATTCGGTAGTGGAAATAGGCATGGTGGTATTTGGTGAAGGTTGAGTGGATGTTGGTATGAATGATGAAGTAGGTTCCCCCGTAGTGGGTGGTGGTGGTGGATTATCCATGTATCGAATTGGTGTGATTGGTGTAGTTGGTGTTGTTGGTGAACCACTGATTCTGTTCTCTCTTAGCAAAATTATGTTTCCTCTTAACGTTCGCTCAATTTCCGGATCAAATGCCAAAGGTGATAGCTTGTGAGAGCTCCTAGTACGCATGCACCTGTCAATACCAGCACACTAACACACCCAGCGTAAACCGGAAAAATAACAAACTTAAAAAGAAAGAAAGAAAATAACACACGTTGCGCACTACTCCCCGGCAACGGCGCCAAAATTTGACGTGATTGTCGTGGGTCACGCAAATTTAATCCCAAAAACAACTATAGATAGCGGTAATAGGGTATCGAACTCAGGGAGTATGTGGAAAGTGTGTTGATTTTATAGCTTTGCAATTAACTACAATTAACCTAATTTGCAGAAAAATAAAGATCAATACTTTGGATTGTTGTTTTAGAAAACTAGATTAAACTAATTGCAAATCAAATGTAGGTTTTAAAACAGATTAGGAGAGAACAATGACCATCTTAGGTTTCAGTTTCTTTAAACAATTGTGTGTAATTCCAACTAGAAAGAGTTACATAGACATAACTCGTGCATGCATAATCGAAGTGATAAAAGGGGACAAAGTACTCGGATTATATAAACGCGAGGTTGTTTCCCGATGACCAATTAATCAATAACCAACCCTAACCCTTCCTGTGATATCTCGATTGCCAACGGCACCAAGAACGTACGATTGAGACTAGAAATTGCAATATCGATTAACAAATTACAAGCAATTAAACATACACCATGATATTCAAGCAACGCAAGTTATCATTCTAGAAATTCAGAAATAAACACACAAAAGTTCAATAGAAACATTCACCTAAGATGATCACCGAAAAGTTTAGCCGGACATAGCTTGGTGAATCATCATCACAATCGATCCAATGTTCATACGAATCAAATACATAAACCGAATGATAGAAATTGTCTCCAACCAAGCAAGAACACCAAAATTCGCCCCTAGTGTCTCCAATAACCGTCCAATGATGAGAACATCTGAAAAGACCTCATTAAACTGACTTAAAGATGGCGGTTACACTTTTGATCACAGCCACCACCGTAAATTACGGCTCCACCGTAATTTACGGTGGACATAAAAGGTTTACGGCCCAAGAAGACTGCTTTACAGTGAGAAAGAATGGCCAATTCATGTCCACCGTAAATTACGGTGGAACCGTAATTTACGGTGACAATCTCAATGTGTGCTTTCCTTCACGTGACTTGATGCATGCCGCCAATTCCCTCCAATCGCTGCTTAGCCGGCCCATGTGTGTGTATATTGTTGTGCTTTGACTTTTTCTTGTGCCTAACATGTGCAGATGTGTGCCTCTTTAATGTTGTGTGCAAATGATTCCTTGTCAGCCGCCAAAAATCAATCACTCCTCAAAGTTTGCGTGTATGTTATGTTGGCTGCCTCCTTTGTCTTTCCTTGATGTCACCGCCCAACTCAAACCCCTGTTCACCTGACAATATGTGCCGCCCCCAAAAGAAGCCCACAGGTGTGATCCATATCCAATATGTGCGGCCCAATGAAGAAAGTCCACATGCATATGTATATATGTTTGCTGATGGATGATGATGTATAATAATTTGATGAGACCCTTGTTGTTGTTGACTAAACAAAGCCCCGTGCTCTAATTAATATTAACGTGAAAGAGTGCTGCCAACTATGTGCCGCCCAAGCCACCTTAACATGTTGGCGGCCCAATAATAAAAATCCAAACCGCATGTTCACGTGATGCCCTCCTTCACAAAAGTCCGACCGCCAAAAACTTCACAGCTCCTTTTTCTATTCGGCCCAATCACAAGAGACTTTGTGGATGTGATGATGATGACTGCCAAAAGATAACGTGACCTGTGCCAAAAATCTTCCACCCATGTTGACTTTGATGATGAATATGTTGATTTTTAGGATGATAATTATGTTGTCAAAACCCTAAAGCCACGTGATGTGATACATATTTAATGTTCACCTCAAACCTCTAAGATGGCTCCTTTTAATTCTTTGAACCACAAAGTCACGATGCCATTTAATTTCCAACCGTAGCCTACGCGTTCCAATTTAACCGAATTAAGCGATTTACCTGCAAATCACACGAACACTCGTAGTTACTAAGTTCAAGCAAATAACCAAGTAAAGCATGGAATTTTAATCTTTTTAAACCACTTAAGGGTTGTCCTACGGACCACCCGTCACATTCCCACACTTACCCGTTGCTTGTCCCACGCAAACCATTCAAAAACTATTTCAAAACTAAAGCGATCAAACATGCAAACCAAGCTAAAATATATCATCCTTT
This sequence comes from Helianthus tuberosus, assembly GCA_030545235.1. Taxonomy (NCBI): domain Eukaryota; kingdom Viridiplantae; phylum Streptophyta; class Magnoliopsida; order Asterales; family Asteraceae; genus Helianthus; species Helianthus tuberosus. Next base: position 21,759,859 of record CM060370.1, on the reverse strand, counting down.
TACTAACTTTCAATCATACCACAAGACACACCTCTCACAAAAACCTCTCGGTGACAAGAAATATTAGCACATAATGCTAAACCACTCAATGCGTGTGTGTGTGTGCGCGACAATAAGCTTATATACAAATCAAGTTTCCTCCTAACAAATATCTAACATGCTTTAGAATCAAAGGGACTTGCGGGTTGCAACGGGGCTAGGCGTAAAGGTAGGAAAATGGTGGAATACATATGAAAGAGCTACTTGATTTGACCCGGTTTTTTTTTTATGTCTCCTACTACGAAGCAAACACCAAAAATAGATACAAAGCTTCTTGACATTCTCAACTCTATTGCAACTAAATACTTCTTTTTGAATTTTTCGTATTTTTCTCTTTTTTTTTTCTTTCTTTTTTTTTTTTCATATCACGTCAAACTCAACAATATATACAAGAACATCAATACTACATACTAAATCTCCTAAACCGGGTCAAATCAATAGGTAAAATTTTGTAGGAAGTAGGTTTGGGTCACAACCGAATGGTATAAGGCTCAAACATAGCTTTCTAAAGACCAAACCCCCACCCCTCACAATACCAAGCTCATATATGTAACGTATGAGGTCTAGCCCACCAATCCCGCACTCTCACACATCTAGACGAGGCCTTCCTAAAAGTCCCCCTATCATTTTCAAAAGCATGCTAATTCTAGGACTTAACAAGTATTCACACACAAGTTCTATTAACACACAACACACACCGCCACTCAAACAATGAAATATCAATAACAATCATGTGTGGCTCAAATCCTCACCAAGAAAAGACTAGGAATGGGTGTCGGTGTGTCAAGTGGCACAATATCAAGTTTTCAAATTTTAACAATTTTCGCTTGGATTTACAAAATTTTTTAGAACTCTCAAAAATTTCCCCCCATCCCCACACTTGGGATACATTGTCCCAATGTATGGTTTTGAGGGAAAGATCGCTTCTAACCAAAAACATTAGCTTTCGCTAATCCTCTCAAATCCCAAATTTCTTTCTTTTTTTTTTTAACAAAATCAAACAAACTAACTACCAATATTTCAAAGCTAAAGAACACAACAAGACTAAGGAAAGAGTACATCGACCTGGTGAAGTTTGCCACAACAGATGTTGTAGATAATCCGACTTCCTATCACCACCTTCACACAAATATCCGCACATCTTCCCCACACTTGAATGTCGCCATGGCCCTGAAACATAGAAATATAAAAACAACAAGATCAATATAAAACCCCGGGTTGCCTCCCGAGCAGCGCTAAATTTTGAGTCTTCAGCCAGACCGAGCCACCACCATTTATGGTGGCTCAAAGAATCGGTTCCTGCCACCTCCCCCGCTGTAGCTTGTCATTGAGCAAAATGCATCCGTCTCATTTTGACTCGGTGGGTAATCAAATATACTCCTGCTTGAATCCATATGTGTTTCTTCACGGTCCGGTGGGTGCTTTTTTCTCATTCGTGGTAACACATTTTTCATACAATCACTAGACTCACCACCCTTCCTCTCAATGGACTCATAACTAATCCCTCTAGTTTGAACATCAAAATACAACCTACGGTTCTTTTCGGTCATGGTAATAATCTCGTCTCTACAATTAATTTGAGCATTTGCTGTGTATAGAAACGGTCGACCTAAAATTACCCTTTGTTGTGATGCCATGTTGGTAGAAACATAGTCCAGAACTAGAAAATCCACCGGGTATTCAAACTCTCCCAACTGAATTTTAACATTCCTAACCATTCCCCGTGGACGCCTCCAACTTCCATCCGCCAAGCTCACCATGGTGTCTATACCTTCAAGCGGACCAAAGTCGTACATATCGTATAAATCACTCGGTAGGACACTCATGCTTGCCCCGTAGTCCAATAACGCGTGAGGGATTTTTAATTTTCCCACACGGATAGGCACGATTGGCACTCCATACTCTTTATCATTCTCGACTTCGGCATCTTTTTCCAAACCTGCATTCACTTGACACGAAGAAGTTAGACATTTTTCATTAAATTCGGTACTAGGAACGGTGCTTACCACATTGATGTTAATGCCTTTTATGTTCTTGGGATTTGGCACTGTATCACTTGGTAGTTGGCCTTTTGCTTTCTTCAAAATCGCCACTTCACTCGCAAGTTGACCCATTTGAGTAGTCAAAGTTTGAATAGCTTTATCACGGGCCTCGTCCTTTTGCATTCGAACCTCATCACGTTGATTCATTCGTTGCATTTCAACTTGCATTGCCTTCAACATCTCCATTACTTCGTTTCCACCCGAAGAGCTTTGACCCGTTCGATATTGCCTTTGAAATCCTTGGTTTCCTTGGAAATTCGGGTTTGCTTGATTTGAAGGGTTCCCATAACGAAAATTTGGGTGGTTCCTCAACCCGGGGTGGTAAGTGTTAGAATTCATATTGTTGTAATTTCTACCACCCCCTCCTTGACCTTGAACAGCATGAACCTCTTCGTATTGCCCATCACCTCCTTGGCAATATTCAGCCGCATGACCTATTTCTTTACACAATGCACAAACATCATAAATTTGATTAGAAGTTTGAACATTACCATCGTCAACTGCATGAACTTGCGATCTCGTGACAGCCGGTCGTGCTCTCCTTGATGCTTGAGCTTTCCTCTTTGAGGTAATGGCCATTTGTTCCAAGAACTCCCAATCCTCATCTTCATAATTTGTGCCAAAAGTCCCATTTGTGATGGACATTAGATCACGTGCATCCTCGGCACACAACCCTTCGTGAAAGGCGTTCATTAACTCCCAAAGCTCAATCCCATGGTGTGGACAATTTTTAATCATCATGTTTAAGCGCTCGAAGGCTTCATGGAACATTTCGCCTTGTTGTTGTTGGAAACTTCTCAACCCTTTCCTAGCATCATTGGTCTTTTGGGCGGTATAAAATTCGTCTAAGAAAGTTTGTTGCATTTCCCCCCAAGTGTAAATAGATGCCGAAGGCAAAGTGTAGAACCACTTCTTTGCCTTATCTTCCAAGGAGAATTGAAATAAGACCAACTTCACATCATCGGCCGAAAAACCTTGACTCCCAAGAGTGTTACAAATCGAGTCATAGGCCTCTAAATGAAAATAAGGTTCTTCTGTTGCTAGACCTTTGTACTTTGGCAAACTTTGTAACGAGTTGGTTCGAACTTCGAATGTCCTCCCTTGATCATTATGAGGAATAACTACCGGTGACGGATTATGAGTAATCACTGGCCTGAAATGCGCTTCAATACCTCTTGCATGATCTCTAAGATGCCTTCTTGGTACACCCACACGACCCCTTGGACGCATAGGACCCATTGGTCTCGGCATACGCCCTTGTGGTGCCAATGGTTGTTGAAATTGTTGTTGCGGCATTGGTGGGCGTTGAATTGGCCTTTGGAGTTGTTGAACATTTGGTTGTACATTCTGTGGCCGAATTTGTTGCAAAGGTATAGGGCGTTGCATTGGTGGCCCTTGTGGTCTTGGTCGAATATGTTGCGGTATAAGTTGTTGTGGCACTCCACCTACACTTGCTATCCCTTGAGATTGATCCGGCACATACCCAAACTCTCCTTGATCTCCATCACCCCCATAAGCATATCCTTCTTCCTCGTATCCCTCAAACTCTTCTTCATAACCTTCAAAATACCCATCTCCTCCTATACCCGAAGATTGCATATAAGGATAAGACGAATATTGCATACCCAGTTGGTTCGATGGTCGATGTGTAGAGGTAGTATGGATAACGGTTGAACTTTGTGGTAATGAGTGAGTAGAAGATGATTGACCCGTAGTTGGAGGAAAGAAGTGTGAAAGTGGGGGAATTGTTGCGGAAGGGCTATATGTAAGAGTAGGTTCGACTTGGGTAGTAATAGGTGATGTGATGTTGGTTGATGTAACTCCATGTAGTGAAGTAAATTCGGTAGTGGAAATAGGCATGGTGGTATTTGGTGAATGTTGAGTGGATGTTGGTATGAATGATGAAGTAGGTTCCCCCGTAGTGGGTGGTGGTGGTGGATTATCCATGTATCGAATTGGTGTGATTGGTGTAGTTGGTGTTGTTGGTGAACCACTGATTCTGTTCTCTCTTAGCAAAATTATGTTTCCTCTTAACGTTCGCTCAATTTCCGGATCAAATGCCAAAGGTGATAGCTTGTGAGAGCTCCTAGTACGCATGCACCTGTCAATACCAGCACACTAACACACCCAGCGTAAACCGGAAAAATAACAAACTTAAAAAGAAAGAAAGAAAATAACACACGTTGCGCACTACTCCCCGGCAACGGCGCCAAAATTTGACGTGATTGTCGTGGGTCACGCAAATTTAATCCCAAAAACAACTATAGATAGCGGTAATAGGGTATCGAACTCACGGAGTATGTGGAAAGTGTGTTGATTTTATAGCTTTGCAATTAACTACAATTAACCTAATTTGCAGAAAAATAAAGATCAATACTTTGGATTGTTGTTTTAGAAAACTAGATTAAACTAATTGCAAATCAAATGTAGGTTTTAAAACAGATTAGGAGAGAACAATGACCATCTTAGGTTTCAGTTTCTTTAAACAATTGTGTGTAATTCCAACTAGAAAGAGTTACATAGACATAACTCGTGCATGCATAATCGAAGTTGTAACACCTGTGCCTTCACGGCCATCAAACAAGTACCAAACCAATGAAATATTATATTTCATACTTGGGATTTGTAAAAATATGTGTATCATTTGCACATATCAATTCTTGTTCAATTTCAAACTCTAAATTCGCTTTCTGGAAGGTTATACGCGCACCGATGCGTAAATATAACCAGTTTAATGCAACAAACACTCCGGAATAGTGACATTGGCTTAACATACCTTAAATAACCTTTACATAACTTAGAAATAAGTTTTGAAGGCATTGGTATGGCAAAAATCAAGTTAAATCGCTTACAGGGACTAAAGTTGACAAACTGCGAAAGTATGCCAATTTGAACTGTAACAGACCTTCCGGAGCATGACCATAAGTTAAACATACCATAAATATCCTTCACATAGCTTAGAAATAGGCTTTGAGGGGTTCGGTGTGCTAAAATAAACTTTTGGGTCATTCAGGGACTAAAAGTGTCAAAAAGTGCACAAGTTTGCATTTTCGCGCATAACTTACGTTCTGAATACATCTGGACATCCAAAAATTTATGTAAGCATGACTACTTTATATTTTAGTGTTCGCCTTAAGAAAAATCCATTCGTCACGTCATTTGGATCGTTTTTCGCGCTTATGCGCATTCCGTCGTAATTAAGCGAACATCGCGTTCGTATGGCTAAACGAACAGACATCTGAGATATTTTTGAACACATTTTAAGTTCCCTATACTTTAACTTCATTTTAGAGCTTTGAAATGGGGTTAACGGGCCTTAAACGTGTCAAAAATGGCCTTAAACACGTGCAGGGACCTAAACTGTCAATTCTGAAACATATGTGCAGATCAGAGGCCCCAAGCGGCCCGCATTGTGTTTGCCTAAATCTAAAGCGGGCCGCATTAGCCCTTCTGACCAGATTCAATGTTTGTTTTCACAAGTTGCAGCCCTTTAAACCCCATCCACATGTTTTAAACTTGCCTAATCATCAAGATAAGATCAAGATTTAGCCACCATAACATTTGGACAAGTGTACGGCCTTGATCGTTTCCCCTTTTCCAAGAAACGATCCTAACGGTTACCCGAAAACTATATATACCCCATACCCCCCATTGCTATTCTTACAAGAATTCTGATTTTGAGAGCTCTAAGTTGAAACCATTGTTTCATACCTGAGTTCTTGAAGTCGGGATTAGCATTCGGGGACCCTGGGTAAGTATTCTTTCGTTCTTTTCCTTATTTTACTGCTTTTCGAGTCAGAAAGTCAAACTTTGTTTGACTTTCAGCGTTGACCAGTAATGGTCAATGCGAAGTTCGTTTGAACTTCGCAACGTGAGTGTAATCACGTTGGTCATAGTCCCTTGGGACTATGCCCACTGATTACCACGTTGTCTAGAGTCGTAGGGTAGGCGATCTAATAAATCGCCTATACCTTCGAACTCGACCCATTTGGTCGATCATTAGGATCCGACCAAATACTTTAGGTGACCATAGTAGGTAGGGAATAACCTTCCGAGGTTATACCCTATGGTCACATCGTTTAAGTAGTTGTATGATAGGTAGTTTATATGCCTTAGGTAAATTACCAGAATACCCTTTTCATGTATAATTGGTAATTAAGCATATGTAACCTAAACCTTTGTCACATAACTGATTATGTAACATGATTAGGCATATAACACTTGTCATAGGGCTAGTTAGGCGGTCCAAACGCGTTTCACGCGCACGACGCGTTAAAGTAGCATAAGCTTCCTAAACGGGTCGTAATGGGTCGATAAGACTTAGGTTAAGTTTCATTTAGCATGTAGGCCTTGTTAAACCATATCACATGAGTTCCTACACTCATTTGGTTTACAAACCCTAATGCTACCCAATCTTCCGATTTAGGTCCGGTTAATTAACATAGTTACCTATATTAGGTGCCGTTTGATTTCCGTGATCTCTAGCATTGTTTGGTTGTTACTCAAGGACTACTGAGCATTCTCAAGTGAGTACATAGACCCCTCTTTTACTGTTTTCCAAACTGTTTTGGGGTGGAACACATGTGCCTACTTGTTACTTTCATGCTTTCCTGTTTTCGCATCATATACTGCTATGTTCGTTAGTACATTATAGTACATGATTTTATGACATTTTATGCTATGTATGTATATAGCGTGCATACTTAGTACATCGTTTTACATCACATCACATCACGTGCTATGTATGTTCATTTGTTGCATACTTAGTACAGATTCATTTCATCACATGCTTACATTTTGGTATGACATTTGGTTTGTTTACATGGGACAATACATTCATTAACACCGATCATGCCGTTCGTTAGTAGGTAGTGGTACCATAGGAATTGACAACTCCCGTTCCGGACGTCCCAGGGAAAGGGGATGAAAGGAATGACCGAATTCGTTGTTATTAAGACAGATAGACCTTTAATTTGTTTAAAGGGTTTATCACCACAGTCGCCAGGCTTGGATGTATGCATTTTCACAACACCGCATAAATGTTCATTATCAGTATAGCATGCATTTAGACATTTTAACATGATTGACCTTGATCATGCATTTAGACATTTTAACATGATTGACCTTGATCATGCATTTTCACAAGACATAATGTTGATTTAAACTACGTTTTACTTCAATACTATGTTCTTGTGCATATGGTTTAGTTGACACATTTCGCTAGCCATACAGGACATTTTGACATAGACATTAGACATAGACATTTTAACATGATTGACCTTGATCATGCATTTAGACATTTTAACATGATTGACCTTGATCATGCATTTAGACATTTTAACATGATTGACCTTGATCATGCATATAGACATTTTAACATGATTGACCTTGATCATGCATTTTCACAAGACATAATGTTGATTTAAACTACGTTTTACTTCAATACTATGTTCTTGTGCATATGGTTTAGTTGAGACATTTCGCTAGCCATACAGGACATTTTGACATAGACATTAGACATAGACATTTTAACATGATTGACATTGATCATGCATTTACACAAAACATAACGTTGATTTAAACACAGTTTTACTTCAATACTTTGTTTTTGTGCATTTCACCTATGGTTTAGTTGATGCGTTTTCACTAGCCATACATATCATTTAGGTTACACATTACATGATTTACATTGATCATTGCATTTTGACATATTATTCAATACATTTGACAAATTCATTTATACATGGACAATTTACATTGTTGGTTTGGTTTGATTAAGTGATTAAGTAACGATGCGTGTGTAATATGATACAAACATGGTGGATACGCCGCTGGTACTTCCTATATATAAGTGTTTGTATGGTATTACATATCGTAGCGTTATTTGAATCATTTCAGTTTGAGACATAGAACATTTTATACAAATAACATATTTTTCACAAGACATTGTTTTACAAGCAACCTATCTAATACAAACTCATTTTACATGGTTATTCATTTAACCATACATTATTTATACATATCATCTGATCTTATCGATTTTCAAATGATTTACAAAACAAAGCAAATAACAAGGTTCATGACTAAACATTTTCTCAAACATAAGTCATGAAACCTATTTTCACAAAACCTATGTATCTCACCGGCATTTTTATGCTGACGTACCATATTTTCACATGTGTTTTTCAGGAAATGAAGCATAGGATTGATCAAGATACACTTAGGCGGACATGGGCCTTAGTGACAATAAAAGATGCAGACTAGTTAATTGTTGTATTTCCATGTTTGTTTAGACATTGTAACACTTATATTGAATAAAACGAAACTTTAATTTCCATGGTTGTGAAACATTAATTCTGTTACAACACGCCCCGATGTTTCCGCCACGATTTGTATGTTCTACGTGGTCGGGGTGTGACAGAAAAGATGGTATCAGAGCCAATGGTTATAGGGAATTAGGTTATTAGTAATGCTTTGACCTAGTCTATAACTTTCTTAGCACCCTAACGCGAGTTTACTTGCGTTTAGTCATAAAACAATACCGTCACCTATCCTTAGGCGACGATCACAACAAGAACATAAAATTCAAAACCGCTTTGAAAACTAATCATCTGTTCTAGGATGATTGATTACTAGGTTTTGAACCCTCAGTTATAAGGTTTTGAACTCTCTGTTATATGGTTTTGAACCCCTTTGAATTTTCAAAATCTCGTCAAGGTATTGGGTTTTAAATAATGTGAACACGTGCAAACTGGAAGGGTGAATGCCTGTATTCTGGGTTTTCTGTCTAGGCAAGCACTTCGTATACATCTCATCAGACGCGAGACCAGTTGTGCTTACCTGGGAATTCTCGGGATGAGTGTTCACTTATAGGCGAGCATGTCTTCAGTGATACATTAATAAGACCTGTTTACCTTGATTAGTCACCGTCTCATTTGTTTGCCTTAGGTAACAAACAAATGATCGCAATTTTCATGCGTTATCATTCTGTTTTGATTGTCCAAAAATCTTTCACCTGTTTCCCCCTATGCCTTTCTTTTTCTTCAAGAATGTCTCTTCATCACGATGACGCCCAGATATCTGAGCAAGCAGTCAAATTAGCTCAGCGAATAGGCGAAGTAGTCCTGAAGACTGTTGAATTAGCTACTGCCATGTATCATCTCCAGGATGAAGCCACTCAAGAGTCACCAAGACAGGCAGGACCTAGTCAGGCGACAACACCATCAGCCAATAAACCAATCGAGGAATCAAAGACCATGGATGAACGATCGCCTAAGAAGTCAAAGAAGCGAAAGGCTCCTCAAAACTTCGCCGTGGTCGCTCACAATGGTCGAGCCGTTCCCAACCAACCAGCTCAGCCACCTGCAAAGAAAGCATATGCCGGTACTGCACCTCATTGTGCATGCTGCAACGGTCATCACTCGTTACAACAAGTTTGCTGGCAATGCACGACGTGTGGTAAACTTGGGCATTTGGCCAAGGTTTGTCGTTTGGGACAAAATCAGGCTGCTCAGGTTCAAGCTCCGGTTCAAGGGAACGCTGCGAAATTCCCACTGGGTTCATGTTTCAACTGCGGAGAGATTGGTCACTTCCGCCACAACTGCCCAAAGCTTGCTAATGCAAATCCAACCCTTGGATGAGCATTCGGCTGAACAAAGGATATTGCTGTCTTATACCTTTGTTTTTTTTTGTTCTCGTGTATTGTGAAACAATATGTCTTGTTCATAAATAAAAGTTGTTTACAATTCTGATATACAAGTATAATTACATGCGTGTATGACTTTTCCTATGATACCTACATCAAGGAACTATGTTCCTTACAAACTACTCTTGTGATTCTCTCTTTCAAATGATCGCTCATGATTCCTGTGAAAATTTTAAGTACTCGTTTCACTCCAAGAAACAAAGTACAGAAAATTAAGTGACATTATGAGTAATCGTGCTTTTCGCACATCTGCGCCTTTAAATCCTTGGTTAGATAACTAAGGGTATTTTCAAATCTCATACCCATTACGTTTTGATTTTTCAACATACACAGTACCAGTATTTCAAAACAATCTTCATGATCTCAAAACATTTCATATAGTTTGAAAACAATTCTTCTAGATGCATTGTCTATGTTATTTCAAAAACATTGGCCATGTTATCAAAACCAACCTTTCAAATTTCAAAATATTTCATATAGTCTGAAGACAATATTAACACAATACATTTTCTGATCAAGTGCATGATTTCGAAAAGCATCATTCATGTCTTTCAAAAACCTTATACATAATTTCAAAATTCATCTCGCATGATTTTAAAACATTTTTGTAAATATATCTACCTAATACACCTACTTTATGATTTCAAAATATTATATATAAGGTTTCAAAAACATTTTTTTTCCCATGCATAGTCTTCCAAATATATTTTTCCTCACACATTTACTTAACCTTCAAATTCTGCTTCATATGTCACCTTGACATATCTAGCATCTTAACTTCATAAGCATTTTACTTCATGTTTTGACCTAAGCACATCCAGTGCAAGGTTTCAAAACATATTCAACTTCAAAAATTCATATGGGATCTTTTTATCTTTACATTTAGATCCTTGTGGATGATCATCATTCAAATCAGAGTCCTTAATTGGATTCTTTATGTACCTTAATTCGAACATTTCGGGTTCTCGTAATCGAAATCGAATTTTCTTTTTGAATCTTTCTATCTTTATAGTTAGATTCTCGATAATGTTTAAAGTGCCAAATGAAATCCACGAGATGGATTCCTAGTGTGCTTTAAATACATGTACTCTGTTAGCAGAACAAACTTCTAGTTAAACAATTTTGTGGTTATGTGATTATGTGTTTACATATTTGGTGTTTTTCATTTATACATTTTTGTGTTTTTGGTATACTCTGGATATTCGTTATCCAAATCCTCGCAGGATCTTTCATATCTTCATATGAGAGATTCGTAGTAGGATATTCAAAAGGTACTACCTTAAATCCCTAATGGGCTTCTATGTAATAGTTAAGACCCTTGGATTATATAGTACCACTCCAGACCCTTTTTAGTGGTCTAGTCAAAAGATTGATTCGCAATCTGGTTAAGGAATGACATCTAGTGATGTAGCTGGACAGACTCCTTGATAGTCTATTTAGATCATTTGATGATTTAAGTAAAAGGACTCTACGGCGGTCTAGTCACACTCATCACAGGATTGTTCATTTGGTTTTACCCTACGCATTATGAAATAGACTGTGTGAACTGTGCAAGGAATTGTCTAATTATGGAGGCCTACATAATTATGAAATTTAGTGCATAGAAACCCAGTAAGGTTTATTATGTGTAAGAACCAATAGTGACAACAATAACAAAATGAGAACGATGTAATGGAGGTACGGTGGACGCACCAATGACGCTTCATATACTTGTATATAAGTATCCCTCTTACATTGCAATCATGATGATTATTAAAGTTACTAGAAGTTCAGAAACCTAGCCAATGTTGTTCGATCTTTTCAACTTCATGTTTTAAACTCTTACAAGTTTCCTCTAAATAAATTTCGGGACGAAATTTCCTAAAGTAGGGGAGACTGTAACACCTGTGCCTTCACGGCCATCAAACAAGTACCAAACCAATGAAATATTATATTTCATACTTGGGATTTGTAAAAATATGTGTATCATTTGCACATATCAATTCTTGTTCAATTTCAAACTCTAAATTCGCTTTCTGGAAGGTTATACGCGCACCGATGCGTAAATATAACCAGTTTAATGCAACAAACACTCCGGAATAGTGACATTGGCTTAACATACCTTAAATAACCTTTACATAACTTAGAAATAAGTTTTGAAGGCATTGGTATGGCAAAAATCAAGTTAAATCGCTTACAGGGACTAAAGTTGACAAACTGCGAAAGTATGCCAATTTGAACTGTAACAGACCTTCCGGAGCATGACCATAAGTTAAACATACCATAAATATCCTTCACATAGCTTAGAAATAGGCTTTGAGGGGTTCGGTGTGCTAAAATAAACTTTTGGGTCATTCAGGGACTAAAAGTGTCAAAAAGTGCACAAGTTTGCATTTTCGCGCATAACTTACGTTCTGAATACATCTGGACATCCAAAAATTTATGTAAGCATGACTACTTTATATTTTAGTGTTCGCCTTAAGAAAAATCCATTCGTCACGTCATTTGGATCGTTTTTCGCGCTTATGCGCATTCCGTCGTAATTAAGCGAACATCGCGTTCGTACGGCTAAACGAACAGACATCTGAGATATTTTTGAACACATTTTAAGTTCCCTATACTTTAACTTCATTTTAGAGCTTTGAAATGGGGTTAACGGGCCTTAAACGTGTCAAAAATGGCCTTAAACACGTGCAGGGACCTAAACTGTCAATTCTGAAACATATGTGCAGATCAGAGGCCCCAAGCGGCCCGCATTGTGTTTGCCTAAATCTAAAGCGGGCCGCATTAGCCCTTCTGACCAGATTCAATGTTTGTTTTCACAAGTTGCAGCCCTTTAAACCCCATCCACATGTTTTAAACTTGCCTAATCATCAAGATAAGATCAAGATTTAGCCACCATAACATTTGGACAAGTGTACGGCCTTGATCGTTTCCCCTTTTCCAAGAAACGATCCTAACGGTTACCCGAAAACTATATATACCCCATACCCCCCATTGCTATTCTTACAAGAATTCTGATTTTGAGAGCTCTAAGTTGAAACCATTGTTTCATACCTGAGTTCTTGAAGTCGGGATTAGCATTCGGGGACCCTGGGTAAGTATTCTTTCGTTCTTTTCCTTATTTTACTGCTTTTCGAGTCAGAAAGTCAAACTTTGTTTGACTTTCAGCGTTGACCAGTAATGGTCAATGCGAAGTTCGTTTGAACTTCGCAACGTGAGTGTAATCACGTTGGTCATAGTCCCTTGGGACTATGCCCACTGATTACCACGTTGTCTAGAGTCGTAGGGTAGGCGATCTAATAAATCGCCTATACCTTCGAACTCGACCCATTTGGTCGATCATTAGGATCCGACCAAATACTTTAGGTGACCATAGTAGGTAGGGAATAACCTTCCAAGGTTATACCCTATGGTCACATCGTTTAAGTAGTTGTATGATAGGTAGTTTATATGCCTTAGGTAAATTACCAGAATACCCTTTTCATGTATAATTGGTAATTAAGCATATGTAACCTAAACCTTTGTCACATAACTGATTATGTAACATGATTAGGCATATAACACTTGTCATAGGGCTAGTTAGGCGGTCCAAACGCGTTTCACGCGCACGACGCGTTAAAGTAGCATAAGCTTCCTAAACGGGTCGTAATGGGTCGATAAGACTTAGGTTAAGTTTCATTTAGCATGTAGGCCTTGTTAAACCATATCACATGAGTTCCTACACTCATTTGGTTTACAAACCCTAATGCTACCCAATCTTCCGATTTAGGTCCGGTTAATTAACATAGTTACCTATATTAGGTGCCGTTTGATTTCCGTGATCTCTAGCATTGTTTGGTTGTTACTCAAGGACTACTGAGCATTCTCAAGTGAGTACATAGACCCCTCTTTTACTGTTTTCCAAACTGTTTTGGGGTGGAACACATGTGCCTACTTGTTACTTTCATGCTTTCCTGTTTTCGCATCATATACTGCTATGTTCGTTAGTACATTATAGTACATGATTTTATGACATTTTATGCTATGTATGTATATAGCGTGCATACTTAGTACATCGTTTTACATCACATCACATCACGTGCTATGTATGTTCATTTGTTGCATACTTAGTACAGATTCATTTCATCACATGCTTACATTTTGGTATGACATTTGGTTTGTTTACATGGGACAATACATTCATTAACACCGATCATGCCGTTCGTTAGTAGGTAGTGGTACCATAGGAATTGACAACTCCCGTTCCGGACGTCCCAGGGAAAGGGGATGAAAGGAATGACCGAATTCGTTGTTATTAAGACAGATAGACCTTTAATTTGTTTAAAGGGTTTATCACCACAGTCGCCAGGCTTGGATGTATGCATTTTCACAACACCGCATAAATGTTCATTATCAGTATAGCATGCATTTAGACATTTTAACATGATTGACCTTGATCATGCATTTAGACATTTTAACATGATTGACCTTGATCATGCATTTTCACAAGACATAATGTTGATTTAAACTACGTTTTACTTCAATACTATGTTCTTGTGCATATGGTTTAGTTGACACATTTCGCTAGCCATATAGGACATTTTGACATAGACATTAGACATAGACATTTTAACATGATTGACCTTGATCATGCATTTAGACATTTTAACATGATTGACCTTGATCATGCATTTAGACATTTTAACATGATTGACCTTGATCATGCATATAGACATTTTAACATGATTGACCTTGATCATGCATTTTCACAAGACATAATGTTGATTTAAACTACGTTTTACTTCAATACTATGTTCTTGTGCATATGGTTTAGTTGAGACATTTCGCTAGCCATACAGGACATTTTGACATAGACATTAGACATAGACATTTTAACATGATTGACATTGATCATGCATTTACACAAAACATAACGTTGATTTAAACACAGTTTTACTTCAATACTTTGTTTTTGTGCATTTCACCTATGGTTTAGTTGATGCGTTTTCACTAGCCATACATATCATTTAGGTTACACATTACATGATTTACATTGATCATTGCATTTTGACATATTATTCAATACATTTGACAAATTCATTTATACATGGACAATTTACATTGTTGGTTTGGTTTGATTAAGTGATTAAGTAACGATGCGTGTGTAATATGATACAAACATGGTGGATACGCCGCTGGTACTTCCTATATATAAGTGTTTGTATGGTATTACATATCGTAGCGTTATTTGAATCATTTCAGTTTGAGACATAGAACATTTTATACAAATAACATATTTTTCACAAGACATTGTTTTACAAGCAACCTATCTAATACAAACTCATTTTACATGGTTATTCATTTAACCATACATTATTTATACATATCATCTGATCTTATCGATTTTCAAATGATTTACAAAACAAAGCAAATAACAAGGTTCATGACTAAACATTTTCTCAAACATAAGTCATGAAACCTATTTTCACAAAACCTATGTATCTCACCGGCATTTTTATGCTGACGTACCATATTTTCACATGTGTTTTTCAGGAAATGAAGCATAGGATTGATCAAGATACACTTAGGCGGACATGGGCCTTAGTGACAATAAAAGATGCAGACTAGTTAATTGTTGTATTTCCATGTTTGTTTAGACATTGTAACACTTATATTGAATAAAACGAAACTTTAATTTCCATGGTTGTGAAACATTAATTCTGTTACAACACGCCCCGATGTTTCCGCCACGATTTGTATGTTCTACGTGGTCGGGGTGTGACAGAAGTGATAAAAGGGGACAAAGTACTCGGATTATATAAACGCGAGGTTGTTTCCCGATGACCAATTAATCGATAACCAACCCTAACCCTTCCCGTGATATCTCGATTGCCAACGGCACCAAGAACGTACGATTGAGACTAGAAATTGCAATATCGATTAACAAATTACAAGCAATTAAACATACACCATGATATTCAAGCAACGCAAGTTATCATTCTAGAAATTCAGAAATAAACACACAAAAGTTCAATAGAAACATTCACCTAAGATGATCACCGAAAAGTTTAGCCGGACATAGCTTGGTGAATCATCATCACAATCGATCCAATGTTCATACGAATCAAATACATAAACCGAATGATAGAAATTGTCTCCAACTAAGCAAGAACACCAAAATTCGCCCCTAGTGTCTCCAATAACCGTCCAATGATGAGAACATCTGAAAAGACCTCATTAAACTGACTTAAAGATGGCGGTTACACTTTTGATCACAGCCACCACCGTAAATTACGGCTCCACCGTAATTTACGGTGGACATAAAAGGTTTACGGCCCAAGAAGACTGCTTTACGGTGAGAAAGAATGGCCAATTCATGTGCACCGTAAATTACGGTGGAACCGTAATTTGCGGTGACAATCTCAATGTATGCTTTCCTTCACGTGACTTGATGCATGCCGCCAATTCCCTCCAATCGCTGCTTAGCCGGCCCATGTGTGTGTATATTGTTGTGCTTTGACTTTTTCTTGTGCCTAACATGTGCAGATGTGTGCCTCTTTAATGTTGTGTGCAAATGATTCCTTGTCAGCCGCCAAAAATCAATCACTCCTCAAAGTTTGCGTGTATGTTATGTTGGCTGCCTCCTTTGTCTTTCCTTGATGTCACCGCCCAACTCAAACCCCTGTTCACCTGACAATATGTGCCGCCCCCAAAAGAAGCCCACAGGTGTGATCCATATCCAATATATGCGGCCCAATGAAGAAAGTCCACATGCATATGTATATATGTTTGCTGATGGATGATGATGTATAATAATTTGATGAGACCCTTGTTGTTGTTGACTAAACAAAGCCCCGTGCTCTAATTAATATTAACGTGAAAGGGTGCTGCCAACTATGTGCCGCCCAAGCCACCTTCACATGTTGGCGGCCCAATAATAAAAATCCAAACCGCATGTTCACGTGATGCCCTCCTTCACAAAAGTCCAACCGCCAAAAACTTCACAGCTCCTTTTTCTATTCGGCCCAATCACAAGAGACTTTGTGGATGTGATGATGATGACTGCCAAAAGATAACGTGACTTGTGCCAAAAATCTTCCACCCATGTTGACTTTGATGATGAATATGTTGATTTTTAGGATGATAATTATGTTGTCAAAACCCTAAAGCCACGTGATGTGATACATATTTAATGTTCACCTCAAACCTCTAAGATGGCTACTTTTAATTCTTTGAACCACAAAGTCACGATGCCATTTAATTTCCAACCGTAGCCTACGCGTTCCAATTTAACCGAATTAAGCGATTTACCTGCAAATCACACGAACACTCGTAGTTACTAAGTTCAAGCAAATAACCAAGTAAAGCATGGAATTTTAATCTTTTTAAACCACTTAAGGGTTGTCCTACGGACCACCCGTCACATTCCCACACTTACCCGTTGCTTGTCCCAAGCAAACCATTCAAAAACTATTTCAAAACTAAAGCGATCAAACATGCAAACCAAGCTAAAATATATCATCCTTTTACTAACTTTCAATCATACCACAAGACACACCTCTCACAAAAACCTCTCGGTGACAAGAAATATTAGCACATAATGCTAAACCACTCAATGCGTGTGTGTGTGTGCGCGACAATAAGCTTATATACAAATCAAGTTTCCTCTTAACAAATATCTAACATGCTTTAGAATCAAACGGACTTGCGGGTTGCAACGGGGCTAGGCGTAAAGGTAGGAAAATGGTGGAATACATATGAAAGAGCTACTTGATTTGACCCGGTTTTTTTTATGTCTCCTACTACGAAGCAAACACCAAAAATAGATACAAAGCTTCTTGACATTCTCAACTCTATTGCAACTAAATACTTCTTTTTGAATTTTTCGTATTTTTCTCTTTTTTTTTTCTTTCTTTTTTTTTCATATCACACCAAACTCAACAATATATACAAGAACATCAATACTACATACTAAATCTCCTAAACCGGGTCAAATCAATAGGTAAAATTTTGTAGGAAGTAGGTTTGGGTCACAACCGAATGGTATAAGGCTCAAACATGGCTTTCTAAAGACCAAACCCCCACCCCTCACAATACCAAGCTCATATATGTAACGTATGAGGTCCAGCCCACCAATCCCGCACTCTCACACATCTAGACGAGGCCTTCCTAAAAGTCCCCCTATCATTTTCAAAAGCATGCTAATTCTAGGATTTAACAAGTATTCACACACAAGTTCTATTAACACACAACACACACCGCCACTCAAACAATGAAATATCAATAACAATCATGTGTGGCTCAAATCCTCACCAAGAAAAGACTAGGAATGGGTGTCGGTGTGTCAAGTGGCACAATATCAAGTTTTCAAATTTTAACAATTTTCGCTTGGATTTACAAAATTTTTTAGAACTCTCAAAAATTTCCCCCCATCCCCACACTTGGGATACATTGTCCCAATGTATGGTTTTGAGGGAAAGATCGCTTCTAACCAAAAACATTAGCTTTCGCTAATACTCTCAAATCCCAAATTTCTTTCTTTTTTTTTAACAAAATCAAACAAACTAACTACCAATATTTCAAAGCTAAAGAACACAACAAGACTAAGGAAAGAGTACATCGACCTGGTGAAGTTTGCCACAACAGATGTTGTAGATAATCCGACTTCCTATCACCACCTTCACACAAATATCCGCACATCTTCCCCACACTTGAATGTCGCCATGGCCCTGAAACATAGAAATATAAAAACAACAAGATCAACATAAAACCCCGGGTTACCTCCCGAGCAGCGCTAAATTTTGAGTCTTCAGCCAGACCGAGCCACCCCCATTTATTGTGGCTCAAAGAATCGGTTCCTGCCACCTCCCCCGCTGTAGCTTGTCATTGAGCAAAATGCATCCGTCTCATTTTGACTCGGTGGGTAATCAAATATACTCCTGCTTGAATCCATATGTGTTTCTTCACGGTCCGGTGGGTGCTTTTTTCTCATTCGTGGTAACACATTTTTCATACAATCACTAGACTCACCACCCTTCCTCTCAATGGACTCATAACTAATCCCTCTAGTTTGAACATCAAAATACAACCTACGGTTCTTTTCGGTCATGGTAATAATCTCGTCTCTACAATTAATTTGAGCATTTGCTGTGTATAGAAACGGTCGACCTAAAATTACCCTTTGTTGTGATGCCATGTTGGTAGAAACATAGTCCAGAACTAGAAAATCCACCGGGTATTCAAACTCTCCCAACTGAATTTTAACATTCCTAACCATTCCCCGTGGACGCCTCCAACTTCCATCCGCCAAGCTCACCATGGTGTCTATACCTTCAAGCGGACCAAAGTCGTACATATCGTATAAATCACTCGGTAGCACACTCATGCTTGCCCCATAGTCCAATAACGCGTGAGGGATTTTTAATTTTCCCACACGGATAGGCACGATTGGCACTCCATACTCTTTATCATTCTCGACTTCGGCATCTTTTTCCAAACCTGCATTCACTTGACACGAAGAAGTTAGACATTTTTCATTAAATTCGGTACTAGGAACGGTGCTTACCACATTGATGTTAATGCCTTTTATGTTCTTGGGATTTGGCACTGTATCACTTGGTAGTTGGCCTTTTGCTTTCTTCAAAATCGCCACTTCACTCGCAAGTTGACCCATTTGAGTAGTCAAAGTTTGAATAGCTTTATCACAGGCCTCGTCCTTTTGCATTCGAACCTCATCACGTTGATTCATTCGTTGCATTTCAACTTGCATTGCCTTCAACATCTCCATTACTTCGTTTCCACCCGAAGAGCTTTGACCCGTTTGATATTGCCTTTGAAATCCTTGGTTTCCTTGGAAATTCGGGTTTGCTTGATTTGAAGGGTTCCCATAACGAAAATTTGGGTGGTTCGTCAACCCGGGGTGGTAAGTGTTAGAATTCATATTGTTGTAATTTCTACCACCCCCTCCTTGACCTTGAACAGCATGAACCTCTTCGTATTGCCTATCACCTCCTTGGCAATATTCAGCCGCATGACCTATTTCATTACACAATGCACAAACATCATAAATTTGATTAGAAGTTTGAACATTACCATCGTCAACTGCATGAACTTGCGATCTCGTGACAGCCGGTCGTGCTCTCCTTGATGCTTGAGCTTTCCTCTTTGAGGTAATGGCCATTTGTTCCAAGAACTCCCAATCCTCATCTTCATAATTTGTGCCAAAAGTCCCATTTGTGATGGACATTAGATCACGTGCATCCTCGGCACACAACCCTTCGTGAAAGGCGTTCATTAACTCCCAAAGCTCAATCCCATGGTGTGGACAATTTTTAATCATCATGTTTAAGCGCTCGAAGGCTTCATGGAACATTTCGCCTTGTTGTTGTTGGAAACTTCTCAACCCTTTCCTAGCATCATTGGTCTTTTGGGCGGTATAAAATTCGTCTAAGAAAGTTTGTTGCATTTCCCCCCAAGTGTAAATAGATGCCGAAGGCAAAGTGTAGAACCACTTCTTTGCCTTATCTTCCAAGGAGAATTGAAATAAGACCAACTTCACATCATCGGCCGAAAAACCTTGACTCCCAAGAGTGTTACAAATCGAGTCATAGGCCTCTAAATGAAAATAAGGTTCTTCTGTTGCTAGACCTTTGTACTTTGGCAAACTTTGTAACGAGTTGGTTCGAACTTCGAATGTCCTCCCTTGATCATTATGAGGAATAACTACCGGTGACGGATTATGAGTAATCACTGGCCTGAAATGCGCTTCAATACCTCTTGCATGATCTCTAAGATGCCTTCTTGGTACACCCACACGACCCCTTGGACGCATAGGACCCATTGGTCTCGGCATACGCCCTTGTGGTGCCAATGGTTGTTGAAATTGTTGTTGCGGCATTGGTGGGCGTTGAATTGGCCTTTGGAGTTGTTGAACATTTGGTTGTACATTCTGTGGCCGAATTTGTTGCAAAGGTATAGGGCGTTGCATTGGTGGCCCTTGTGGTCTTGGTCGAATATGTTGCGGTATAAGTTGTTGTGGCACTCCACCTACACTTGCTATCCCTTGAGATTGATCCGGCACATACCCAAACTCTCCTTGATCTCCATCACCCCCATAAGCATATCCTTCTTCCTCGTATCCCTCAAACTCTTCTTCATAACCTTCAAAATACCCATCTCCTCCTATACCCGAAGATTGCATATAAGGATAAGACGAATATTGCATACCCAGTTGGTTCGATGGTCGATGTGTAGAGGTAGTATGGATAACGGTTGAACTTTGTGGTAATGAGTGAGTAGAAGATGATTGACCCGTAGTTGGAGGAAAGAAGTGTGAAAGTGGGGGAATTGTTGCGGAAGGGCTATATGTAAGAGTAGGTTCGACTTGGGTAGTAATAGGTGATGTGATGTTGGTTGATGTAACTCCATGTAGTGAAGTAAATTCGGTAGTGGAAATAGGCATGGTGGTATTTGGTGAAGGTTGAGTGGATGTTGGTATGAATGATGAAGTAGGTTCACCCGTAGTGGGTGGTGGTGGTGGATTATCCATGTATCGAATTGGTGTGATTGGTGTAGTTGGTGTTGTTGGTGAACCACTGATTCTGTTCTCTCTTAGCAAAATTCTGTTTCCTCTTAACGTTCGCTCAATTTCCGGATCAAATGCCAAAGGTGATAGCTTGTGAGAGCTCCTAGTACGCATGCACCTGTCAATACCTGCACACTAACACACCCATCGTAAACCGGAAAAATAACAAACTTAAAAAGAAAGAAAGAAAATAACACACGTTGCGCACTACTCCCCGGCAACGGCGCCAAAATTTGACGTGATTGTCGTGGGTCACGCAAATTTAATCCCAAAAACAACTATAGATAGCGGTAATAGGGTATCGAACTCAGGGAGTATGTGGAAAGTGTATTGATTTTATAGCTTTGCAATTAACTACAATTAACCTAATTTGCAGAAAAATAAAGATCAATACTTTGGATTGTTGTTTTAGAAAACTAGATTAAACAAATTGCAAATCAAATGTAGGTTTTAAAACAGATTAGGAGAGAACAATGACCATCTTAGGTTTCAGTTTCTTTAAACAATTGTGTGTAATTCCAACTAGAAAGAGTTACATAGACATAACTCGTGCATGCATAATCGAAGTGATAAAAGGGGACAAAGTACTCGGATTATATAAACGCGACGTTGTTTCCCGATGACCAATTAATCGATAACTAACCCTAACCCTTCCCGTGATATCTCGATTGCCAACGGCACCAAGAACGTACGATTGAGACTAGAAATTGCAATATCGATTAACAAATTACAAGCAATTAAACATACACCATGATATTCAAGCAACGCAAGTTATCATTCTAGAAATTCAGAAATAAACACACAAAAGTTCAATAGAAACATTCAATTAATATGATCACCGAAAAGTTTAGCCGGACATAGCTTGGTGAATCATCATCACAATCGATCCAATGTTCATACGAATCAAATACATAAACCGAATGATAGAAATTGTCTCCAACCAAGCAAGAACACCAAAAGTCGCCCCTAGTGTCTCCAATAACCGTCCAATGATGAGAACATCTGAAAAGACCTCATTAAACTGACTTAAAGATGGCGGTTACACTTTTGATCGCAGCCACCACCGTAAATTACGGCTCCACCGTAATTTACGGTGGACATAAAAGGTTTACGGCCCAAGAAGACTGCTTTACGGTGAGAAAGAATGGCCAATTCATGTCCACCGTAAATTACGGTGGAACCGTAATTTACGGTGAAAATCTCAATGTATGCTTTCCTTCACGTGACTTGATGCATGCCGCCAATTCCCTCCAATCGCTGCTTAGCCGGCCCATGTGTGTGTATATTGTTGTGCTTTGACTTTTTCTTGTGCCTAACATGTGCAGATGTGTGCCTCTTTAATGTTGTGTGCAAATGATTCCTTGTCAGCCGCCAAAAATCAATCACTCCTCAAAGTTTGCGTGTATGTTATGTTGGCTGCCTCCTTTGTCTTTCCTTGATGTCACCGCCCAACTCAAACCCCTGTTCACCTGACAATATGTGCCGCCCCCAAAAGAAGCCCACAGGTGTGATCCATATCCAATATGTGCGGCCCAATGAAGAAAGTCCACATGCATATGTATATATGTTTGCTGATGGATGATGATGTATAATAATTTGATGAGACCCTTGTTGTTGTTGACTAAACAAAGCCCCGTGCTCTAATTAATATTAACATGAAAGAGTGCTGCCAACTTTGTGCCGCCCAAGCCACCTTCACATGTTGGCGGCCCAATAATAAAAATCCAAACCGCATGTTCACGTGATGCCCTCCTTCACAAAAGTCCAACCGCCAAAAACTTCACAGCTCCTTTTTCTATTCGGCCCAATCACAAGAGACTTTGTGGATGTGATGATGATGACTGCCAAAAGATAACGTGACTTGTGCCAAAAATCTTCCACCCATGTTGACTTTGATGATGAATATGTTGATTTTTAGGATGATAATTATGTTGTCAAAACCCTAAAGCCACGTGATGTGATACATATTTAATGTTCACCTCAAACCTCTAAGATGGCTCCTTTTAATTCCTTGAACCACAAAGTCACGATGCCATTTAATTTCCAACCGTAGCCTACGCGTTCCAATTTAACCGAATTAAGCGATTTACCTGCAAATCACACGAACACTCGTAGTTACTAAGTTCAAGCAAATAACCAAGTAAAGCATGGAATTTTAATCTTTTTAAACCACTTAAGGGTTGTCCTACGGACCACCCGTCACATTCCCACACTTACCCGTTGCTTGTCCCAAGCAAACCATTCAAAAACTATTTCAAAACTAAAGCGATCAAACATGCAAACCAAGCTAAAATATATCATCCTTTTACTAACTTTCAATCATACCACAAGACACACCTCTCACAAAAACCTCTCGGTGACAAGAAATATTAGCACATAATGCTAAACCACTCAATGCGTGTGTGTGTGTGCGCGACAATAAGCTTATATACAAATCAAGTTTCCTCCTAACAAATATCTAACATGCTTTAGAATCAAAGGGACTTGCGGGTTGCAACGGGGCTAGGCGTAAAGGTAGGAAAATGGTGGAATACATATGAAAGAGCTACTTGATTTGACCCGGTTTTTTTTTATGTCTCCTACTACGAAGCAAACACCAAAAATGGATACAAAGCTTCTTGACATTCTCAACTCTATTGCAACTAAATACTTCTTTTTGAATTTTTCGTATTTTTCTCTTTTTTTTTCTTTTTTTTTTTTTTCATATCACATCAAACTCAACAATATATACAAGAACATCAATACTACATACTAAATCTCCTAAACCGGGTCAAATCAATAGGTAAAATTTTGTAGGAAGTAGGTTTGGGTCACAACCGAATGGTATAAGGCTCAAACATGGCTTTCTAAAGACCAAACCCCCACCCCTCACAATACCAAGCTCATATATGTAACGTATGAGGTCCAGCCCACCAATCCCGCACTCTCACACATCTAGACGAGGCCTTCCTAAAAGTCCCCCTATCATTTTCAAAAGCATGCTAATTCTAGGATTTAACAAGTATTCACACACAAGTTCTATTAACACACAACACACACCGCCACTCAAACAATGAAATATCAATAACAATCATGTGTGGCTCAAATCCTCA
This sequence comes from Helianthus tuberosus, assembly GCA_030545235.1. Taxonomy (NCBI): domain Eukaryota; kingdom Viridiplantae; phylum Streptophyta; class Magnoliopsida; order Asterales; family Asteraceae; genus Helianthus; species Helianthus tuberosus. The sequence continues at coordinate 21,735,436 of CM060370.1, read as the reverse complement.
CCAAGAAAAGACTAGGAATGGGTGTCGGTGTGTCAAGTGGCACAATATCAAGTTTTCAAATTTTAACAATTTTCGCTTGGATTTACAAAATTTTTTAGAACTCTCAAAAATTTCCCCCCATCCCCACACTTGGGATACATTGTCCCAATGTATGGTTTTGAGGGAAAGATCGCTTCTAACCAAAAACATTAGCTTTCGCTAATACTCTCAAATCCCAAATTTCTTTCTTTTTTTTTTAACAAAATCAAACAAACTAACTACCAATATTTCAAAGCTAAAGAACACAACAAGACTAAGGAAAGAGTACATCGACCTGGTGAAGTTTGCCACAACAGATGTTGTAGATAATCCGACTTCCTATCACCACCTTCACACAAATATCCGCACATCTTCCCCACACTTGAATGTCGCCATGGCCCTGAAACATAGAAATATAAATACAACAAGATCAATATAAAACCCCGGGTTGCCTCCCGAGCAGCACTAAATTTTGAGTCTTCAGCCAGACCGAGCCACCCCCATTTATGGTGGCTCAAAGAATCGGTTCCTGCCACCTCCCCCGCTGTAGCTTGTCATTGAGCAAAATGCATCCGTCTCATTTTGACTCGGTGGGTAATCAAATATACTCCTGCTTGAATCCATATGTGTTTCTTCACGGTCCGGTGGGTGCTTTTTTCTCATTCGTGGTAACACATTTTTCATACAATCACTAGACTCACCACCCTTCCTCTCAATGGACTCATAACTAATCCCTCTAGTTTGAACATCAAAATACAACCTACGGTTCTTTTCGGTCATGGTAATAATCTCGTCTCTACAATTAATTTGAGCATTTGCTGTGTATAGAAACGGTCGACCTAAAATTACCCTTTGTTGTGATGCCATGTTGGTAGAAACATAGTCCAGAACTAGAAAATCCACCGGGTATTCAAACTCTCCCAACTGAATTTTAACATTCCTAACCATTCCCCGTGGACGCCTCCAACTTCCATCCGCCAAGCTCACCATGGTGTCTATACCTTCAAGCGGACCAAAGTCGTACATATCGTATAAATCACTCGGTAGCACACTCATGCTTGCCCCGTAGTCCAATAACGCGTGAGGGATTTTTAATTTTCCCACACGGATAGGCACGATTGGCACTCCATACTCTTTATCATTCTCGACTTCGGCATCTTTTTCCAAACCTGCATTCACTTGACACGAAGAAGTTAGACATTTTTCATTAAATTCGGTACTAGGAACGGTGCTTACCACATTGATGTTAATGCCTTTTATGTTCTTGGGATTTGGCACTGTATCACTTGGTAGTTGGCCTTTTGCTTTCTTCAAAATCGCCACTTCACTCGCAAGTTGACCCATTTGAGTAGTCAAAGTTTGAATAGCTTTATCACGGGCCTCGTCCTTTTGCATTCGAACCTCATCACGTTGATTCATTCGTTGCATTTCAACTTGCATTGCCTTCAACATCTCCATTACTTCGTTTCCACCCGAAGAGCTTTGACCCGTTTGATATTGCCTTTGAAATCCTTGGTTTCCTTGGAAATTCGGGTTTGCTTGATTTGAAGGGTTCCCATAACGAAAATTTGGGTGGTTCCTCAACCCGGGGTGGTAAGTGTTAGAATTCATATTGTTGTAATTTCTACCACCCCCTCCTTGACCTTGAACAGCATGAACCTCTTCGTATTGCCCATCACCTCCTTGGCAATATTCAGCCGCATGACCTATTTCATTACACAATGCACAAACATCATAAATTTGATTAGAAGTTTGAACATTACCATCGTCAACTGCATGAACTTGCGATCTCGTGACAGCCGGTCGTGCTCTCCTTGATGCTTGAGCTTTCCTCTTTGAGGTAATGGCCATTTGTTCCAAGAACTCCCAATCCTCATCTTCATAATTTGTGCCAAAAGTCCCATTTGTGATGGACATTAGATCACGTGCATCCTCGGCACACAACCCTTCGTGAAAGGCGTTCATTAACTCCCAAAGCTCAATCCCATGGTGTGGACAATTTTTAATCATCATGTTTAAGCGCTCGAAGGCTTCATGGAACATTTCGCCTTGTTGTTGTTGGAAACTTCTCAACCCTTTCCTAGCATCATTGGTCTTTTGGGCGGTATAAAATTCGTCTAAGAAAGTTTGTTGCATTTCCCCCCAAGTGTAAATAGATGCCGAAGGCAAAGTGTAGAACCACTTCTTTGCCTTATCTTCCAAGGAGAATTGAAATAAGACCAACTTCACATCATCGGCCGAAAAACCTTGACTCCCAAGAGTGTTACAAATCGAGTCATAGGCCTCTAAATGAAAATAAGGTTCTTCTGTTGCTAGACCTTTGTACTTTGGCAAACTTTGTAACGAGTTGGTTCGAACTTCGAATGTCCTCCCTTGATCATTATGAGGAATAACTACCGGTGACGGATTATGAGTAATCACTGGCCTGAAATGCGCTTCAATACCTCTTGCATGATCTCTAAGATGCCTTCTTGGTACACCCACACGACCCCTTGGACGCATAGGACCCATTGGTCTCGGCATACGCCCTTGTGGTGCCAATGGTTGTTGAAATTGTTGTTGCGGCATTGGTGGGCGTTGAATTGGCCTTTGGAGTTGTTGAACATTTGGTTGTACATTCTGTGGCCGAATTTGTTGCAAAGGTATAGGGCGTTGCATTGGTGGCCCTTGTGGTCTTGGTCGAATATGTTGCGGTATAAGTTGTTGTGGCACTCCACCTACACTTGCTATCCCTTGAGATTGATCCGGCACATACCCAAACTCTCCTTGATCTCCATCACCCCCATAAGCATATCCTTCTTCCTCGTATCCCTCAAACTCTTCTTCATAACCTTCAAAATACCCATCTCCTCCTATACCCGAAGATTGCATATAAGGATAAGACGAATATTGCATACCCAGTTGGTTCGATGGTCGATGTGTAGAGGTAGTATGGATAACGGTTGAACTTTGTGGTAATGAGTGAGTAGAAGATGATTGACCCGTAGTTGGAGGAAAGAAGTGTGAAAGTGGGGGAATTGTTGCGGAAGGGCTATATGTAAGAGTAGGTTCGACTTGGGTAGTAATAGGTGATGTGATGTTGGTTGATGTAACTCCATGTAGTGAAGTAAATTCGGTAGTGGAAATAGGCATGGTGGTATTTGGTGAAGGTTGAGTGGATGTTGGTATGAATGATGAAGTAGGTTCACCCGTAGTGGGTGGTGGTGGTGGATTATCCATGTATCGAATTGGTGTGATTGGTGTAGTTGGTGTTGTTGGTGAACCACTGATTCTGTTCTCTCTTAGCAAAATTCTGTTTCCTCTTAACGTTCGCTCAATTTCCGGATCAAATGCCAAAGGTGATAGCTTGTGAGAGCTCCTAGTACGCATGCACCTGTCAATACCTGCACACTAACACACCCATCGTAAACCGGAAAAATAACAAACTTAAAAAGAAAGAAAGAAAATAACACACGTTGCGCACTACTCCCCGGCAACGGCGCCAAAATTTGACGTGATTGTCGTGGGTCACGCAAATTTAATCCCAAAAACAACTATAGATAGCGGTAATAGGGTATCGAACTCAGGGAGTATGTGGAAAGTGTGTTGATTTTATAGCTTTGCAATTAACTACAATTAACCTAATTTGCAGAAAAATAAAGATCAATACTTTGGATTGTTGTTTTAGAAAACTAGATTAAACTAATTGCAAATCAAATGTAGGTTTTAAAACAGATTAGGAGAGAACAATGACCATCTTAGGTTTCAGTTTCTTTAAACAATTGTGTGTAATTCCAACTAGAAAGAGTTACATAGACATAACTCGTGCATGCATAATCGAAGTGATAAAAGGGGACAATGTACTCAGATTATATAAACGCGAGGTTGTTTCCCGATGACCAATTAATCGATAACCAACCCTAACCCTTCCCGTGATATCTCGATTGCCAACGGCACCAAGAACGTACGATTGAGACTAGAAATTGCAATATCGATTAACAAATTACAAGCAATTAAAAATACACCATGATATTCAAGCAACGCAAGTTATCATTCTAGAAATTCAGAAATAAACACACAAAAGTTCAATAGAAACATTCACCTAAGATGATCACCGAAAAGTTTAGCCGGACATAGCTTGGTGAATCATCATCACAATCGATCCAATGTTCATACGAATCAAATACATAAACCGAATGATAGAAATTGTCTCCAACCAAGCAAGAACACCAAAATTCGCCCCTAGTGTCTCCAATAACCGTCCAATGATGAGAACATCTGAAAAGACCTCATTAAACTGACTTAAAGATGGCGGTTACACTTTTGTCGCAGCCACCACCGTAAATTACGGCTCCACCGTAATTTACGGTGGACATAAAAGGTTTACGGCCCAAGAAGACTGCTTTACGGTGAGAAAGAATGGCCAATTCATGTCCACCGTAAATTACGGTGGAACCGTAATTTACGGTGACAATCTCAATGTATGCTTTCCTTCACGTGACTTGATGCATGCCGCCAATTCCCTCCAATCGCTGCTTAGCTGGCCCATGTGTGTGTATATTGTTGTGCTTTGACTTTTTCTTGTGCCTAACATGTGCAGATGTGTGCCTCTTTAATGTTGTGTGCAAATGATTCCTTGTCAGCCGCCAAAAATCAATCACTCCTCAAAGTTTGCGTGTATGTTATGTTGGCTGCCTCCTTTGTCTTTCCTTGATGTCACCTCCCAACTCAAACCCCTTTTCACCTGACAATATGTGCCGCCCCCAAAAGAAGCCCACAGGTGTGATCCATATCCAATATGTGCGGCCCAATGAAGAAAGTCCACATGCATATGTATATATGTTTGCTGATGGATGATGATGTATAATAATTTGATGAGACCCTTGTTGTTGTTGACTAAACAAAGCCCCGTGCTCTAATTAATATTAACGTGAAAGAGTGCTGCCAACTATGTGCCGCCCAAGCCACCTTCACATGTTGGCGGCCCAATAATAAAAATCAAACCGCATGTTCACGTGATGCCCTCCTTCACAAAAGTCCAACCGCCAAAAACTTCACAGCTCCTTTTTCTATTCGGCCCAATCACAAGAGACTTTGTGGATGTGATGATGATGACTGCCAAAAGATAACGTGACTTGTGCCAAAAATCTTCCACCCATGTTGACTTTGATGATGAATATGTTGATTTTTAGGATGATAATTATGTTGTCAAAACCCTAAAGCCACGTGATGTGATACATATTTAATGTTCACCTCAAACCTCTAAGATGGCTCCTTTTAATTCTTTGAACCACAAAGTCACGATGCCATTTAATTTCCAACCATAGCGTACGCGTTCCAATTTAACCGAATTAAGCGATTTACCTGCAAATCACACGAACACTCGTAGTTACTAAGTTCAAGCAAATAACCAAGTAAAGCATGGAATTTTAATCTTTTTAAACCACTTAAGGGTTGTCCTACGGACCACCCGTCACATTCCCACACTTACCCGTTGCTTGTCCCAAGCAAACCATTCAAAAACTATTTCAAAACTAAAGCGATCAAACATGCAAACCAAGCTAAAATATATCATCCTTTTACTAACTTTCAATCATACCACAAGACACACCTCTCACAAAAACCTCTCGGTGACAAGAAATATTAGCACATAATGCTAAACCACTCAATGCGTGTGTGTGTGTGCGCGACAATAAGCTTATATACAAATCAAGTTTCCTCCTAACAAATATCTAACATGCTTTAGAATCAAAGGGACTTGCGGGTTGCAACGGGGCTAGGCGTAAAGGTAGGAAAATGGTGGAATACATATGAAAGAGCTACTTGATTTGACCCGGTTTTTTTTTATGTCTCCTACTACGAAGCAAACACCAAAAATAGATACAAAGCTTCTTGACATTCTCAACTCTATTGCAACTAAATACTTCTTTTTGAATTTTTCGTATTTTTCTCTTTTTTTTTTCTTTCTTTTTTTTTTTCATATCACATCAAACTCAACAATATATACAAGAACATCAATACTACATACTAAATCTCCTAAACCGGGTCAAATCAATAGGTAAAATTTTGTAGGAAGTAGGTTTGGGTCACAACCGAATGGTATAAGGCTCAAACATGGCTTTCTAAAGACCAAACCCCCACCCCTCACAATACCAAGCTCATATATGTAACGTATGAGGTCCAGCCCACCAATCCCGCACTCTCACACATCTAGACGAGGCCTTCCTAAAAGTCCCCCTATCATTTTCAAAAGCATGCTAATTATAGGATTTAACAAGTATTCACACACAAGTTCTATTAACACACAACACACACCGCCACTCAAACAATGAAATATCAATAACAATCATGTGTGGCTCAAATCCTCACCAAGAAAAGACTAGGAATGGGTGTCGGTGTGTCAAGTGGCACAATATCAAGTTTTCAAATTTTAACAATTTTCGCTTGGATTTACAAAATTTTTTAGAACTCTCAAAAATTTCCCCCCATCCCCACACTTGGGATACATTGTCCCAATGTATGGTTTTGAGGGAAAGATCGCTTCTAACCAAAAACATTAGCTTTCGCTAATACTCTCAAATCCCAAATTTCTTTCTTTTTTTTTTTAACAAAATCAAACAAACTAACTACCAATATTTCAAAGCTAAAGAACACAACAAGACTAAGGAAAGAGTACATCGACCTGGTGAAGTTTGCCACAACAGATGTTGTAGATAATCCGACTTCCTATCACCACCTTCACACAAATATCCACACATCTTCCCCACACTTGAATGTCGCCATGGCCCTGAAACATAGAAATATAAAAACAACAAGATCAATATAAAACCCCGGGTTGCCTCCCGAGCAGCGCTAAATTTTGAGTCTTCAGCCAGACCGAGCCACCCCCATTTATGGTGTCTCAAAGAATCGGTTCCTGCCACCTCCCCCGCTGTAGCTTGTCATTGAGCAAAATGCATCCGTCTCATTTTGACTCGGTGGGTAATCAAATATACTCCTGCTTGAATCCATATGTGGTTCTTCACGGTCCGGTGGGTGCTTTTTTCTCATTCGTGGTAACACATTTTTCATACAATCACTAAACTCACCACCCTTCCTCTCAATGGACTCATAACTAATCCCTCTAGTTTGAACATCAAAATACAACCTACGGTTCTTTTCGGTCATGGTAATAATCTCGTCTCTACAATTAATTTGAGCATTTGCTGTGTATAGAAACGGTCGACCTAAAATTACCCTTTGTTGTGATGCCATGTTGGTAGAAACATAGTCCAGAACTAGAAAATCCACCGGGTATTCAAACTCTCCCAACTGAATTTTAACATTCCTAACCATTCCCCGTGGACGCCTCCAACTTCCATCCGCCAAGCTCACCATGGTGTCTATACCTTCAAGCGGACCAAAGTCGTACATATCGTATAAATCACTCGGTAGCACACTCATGCTTGCCCCGTAGTCCAATAACGCGTGAGGGATTTTTAATTTTCCCACACGGATAGGCACGATTGGCACTCCATACTCTTTATCATTCTCGACTTCGGCATCTTTTTCCAAACCTGCATTCACTTGACACGAAGAAGTTAGACATTTTTCATTAAATTCGGTACTAGGAACGGTGCTTACCACATTGATGTTAATGCCTTTTATGTTCTTGGGATTTGGCACTGTATCACTTGGTAGTTGGCCTTTTGCTTTCTTCAAAATCGCCACTTCACTCGCAAGTTGACCCATTTGAGTAGTCAAAGTTTGAATAGCTTTATCACGGGCCTCGTCCTTTTGCATTCGAACCTCATCACGTTGATTCATTCGTTGCATTTCAACTTGCATTGCCTTCAACATCTCCATTACTTCGTTTCCACCCGAAGAGCTTTGACCCGTTTGATATTGCCTTTGAAATCCTTGGTTTCCTTGGAAATTCGGGTTTGCTTGATTTGAAGGGTTCCCATAACGAAAATTTGGGTGGTTCCTCAACCCGGGGTGGTAAGTGTTAGAATTCATATTGTTGTAATTTCTACCACCCCCTCCTTGACCTTGAACAGCATGAACCTCTTCGTATTGCCCATCACCTCCTTGGCAATATTCAGCCGCATGACCTATTTCATTACACAATGCACAAACATCATAAATTTGATTAGAAGTTTGAACATTACCATCGTCAACTGCATGAACTTGCGATCTCGTGACAGCCGGTCGTGCTCTCCTTGATGCTTGAGCTTTCCTCTTTGAGGTAATGGCCATTTGTTCCAAGAACTCCCAATCCTCATCTTCATAATTTGTGCCAAAAGTCCCATTTGTGATGGACATTAGATCACGTGCATCCTCGGCACACAACCCTTCGTGAAAGGCGTTCATTAACTCCCAAAGCTCAATCCCATGGTGTGGACAATTTTTAATCATCATGTTTAAGCGCTCGAAGGCTTCATGGAACATTTCGCCTTGTTGTTGTTGGAAACTTCTCAACCCTTTCCTAGCATCATTGGTCTTTTGGGCGGTATAAAATTCGTCTAAGAAAGTTTGTTGCATTTCCCCCCAAGTGTAAATAGATGCCGAAGGCAAAGTGTAGAACCACTTCTTTGCCTTATCTTCCAAGGAGAATTGAAATAAGACCAACTTCACATCATCGGCCGAAAAACCTTGACTCCCAAGAGTGTTACAAATCGAGTCATAGGCCTCTAAATGAAAATAAGGTTCTTCTGTTGCTAGACCTTTGTACTTTGGCAAACTTTGTAACGAGTTGGTTCGAACTTCGAATGTCCTCCCTTGATCATTATGAGGAATAACTACCGGTGACGGATTATGAGTAATCACTGGCCTGAAATGCGCTTCAATACCTCTTGCATGATCTCTAAGATGCCTTCTTGGTACACCCACACGACCCCTTGGACGCATAGGACCCATTGGTCTCGGCATACGCCCTTGTGGTGCCAATGGTTGTTGAAATTGTTGTTGCGGCATTGGTGGGCGTTGAATTGGCCTTTGGAGTTGTTGAACATTTGGTTGTACATTCTGTGGCCGAATTTGTTGCAAAGGTATAGGGCGTTGCATTGGTGGCCCTTGTGGTCTTGGTCGAATATGTTGCGGTATAAGTTGTTGTGGCACTCCACCTACACTTGCTATCCCTTGAGATTGATCCGGCACATACCCAAACTCTCCTTGATCTCCATCACCCCCATAAGCATATCCTTCTTCCTCGTATCCCTCAAACTCTTCTTCATAACCTTCAAAATACCCATCTCCTCCTATACCCGAAGATTGCATATAAGGATAAGACGAATATTGCATACCCAGTTGGTTCGATGGTCGATGTGTAGAGGTAGTATGGATAACGGTTGAACTTTGTGGTAATGAGTGAGTAGAAGATGATTGACCCGTAGTTGGAGGAAAGAAGTGTGAAAGTGGGGGAATTGTTGCGGAAGGGCTATATGTAAGAGTAGGTTCGACTTGGGTAGTAATAGGTGATGTGATGTTGGTTGATGTAACTCCATGTAGTGAAGTAAATTCGGTAGTGGAAATAGGCATGGTGGTATTTGGTGAAGGTTGAGTGGATGTTGGTATGAATGATGAAGTAGGTTCACCCGTAGTGGGTGGTGGTGGTGGATTATCCATGTATCGAATTGGTGTGATTGGTGTAGTTGGTGTTGTTGGTGAACCACTGATTCTGTTCTCTCTTAGCAAAATTCTGTTTCCTCTTAACGTTCGCTCAATTTCCGGATCAAATGCCAAAGGTGATAGCTTGTGAGAGCTCCTAGTACGCATGCACCTGTCAATACCTGCACACTAACACACCCAGCGTAAACCGGAAAAATAACAAACTTAAAAAGAAAGAAAGAAAATAACACACGTTGCGCACTACTCCCCGGCAACGGTGCCAAAATTTGACGTGATTGTCGTGGGTCACGCAAATTTAATCCCAAAAACAACTATAGATAGCGGTAATAGGGTATCGAACTCAGGGAGTATGTGGAAAGTGTGTTGATTTTATAGCTTTGCAATTAACTACAATTAACCTAATTTGTAGAAAAATAAAGATCAATACTTTGGATTGTTGTTTTAGAAAACTAGATTAAACTAATTGCAAATCAAATGTAGGTTTTAAAACAGATTAGGAGAGAACAATGACCATCTTAGGTTTCAGTTTCTTTAAACAATTGTGTGTAATTCCAACTAGAAAGAGTCACATAGACATAACTCGTGCATGCATAATCGAAGTGATAAAAGGGGACAAAGTACTCGGATTATATAAACGCGAGGTTGTTTCCCGATGACCAATTAATCGATAACCAACCCTAACCCTTCCCGTGATATCTCGATTGCCAACGGCACCAAGAACGTACGATTGAGACTAGAAATTGCAATATCGATTAACAAATTACAAGCAATTAAACATACACCATGATATTCAAGCAACGCAAGTTATCATTCTAGAAATTCAGAAATAAACACACAAAAGTTCAATAGAAACATTCAATTAAGATGATCACCGAAAAGTTTAGCCGGACATAGCTTGGTGAATCATCATCACAATCGATCCAATGTTCATACGAATCAAATACATAAACCGAATGATAGAAATTGTCTCCAACCAAGCAAGAACACCAAAAGTCGCCCCTAGTGTCTCCAATAACCGTCCAATGATGAGAACATCTGAAAAGACCTCATTAAACTGACTTAAAGATGGCGGTTACACTTTTGATCGCAGCCACCACCGTAAATTACGGCTCCACCGTAATTTACGGTGGACATAAAAGGTTTACGGCCCAAGAAGACTGCTTTACGGTGAGAAAGAATGGCCAATTCATGTCCACCGTAAATTACGGTGGAACCGTAATTTACGGTGACAATCTCAATGTATGCTTTCCTTCACGTGACTTGATGCATGCCGCCAATTCCCTCCAATCGCTGCTTAGCCGGCCCATGTGTGTGTATATTGTTGTGCTTTGACTTTTTCTTGTGCCTAACATGTGCAGATGTGTGCCTATTTAATGTTGTGTGCAAATGATTCCTTGTCAGCCGCCAAAAATCAATCACTCCTCAAAGTTTGCGTGTATGTTATGTTGGCTGCCTCCTTTGTCTTTCCTTGATGTCACCGCCCAACTCAAACCCCTGTTCACCTGACAATATGTGCCGCCCCCAAAAGAAGCCCACAGGTGTGATCCATATCCAATATGTGCGGCCCAATGAAGAAAGTCCACATGCATATGTATATATGTTTGCTGATGGATGATGATGTATAATAATTTGATGAGACCCTTGTTGTTGTTGACTAAACAAAGCCCCGTGCTCTAATTAATATTAACGTGAAAGAGTGCTGCCAACTATGTGCCGCCCAAGCCACCTTCACATGTTGGCGGCCTAATAATAAAAATCAAACCGCATGTTCACGTGATGCCCTCCTTCACAAAAGTCCAACCGCAAAAAACTTCACAGCTCCTTTTTCTATTCGGCCCAATCACAAGAGACTTTGTGGATGTGATGATGATGACTGCCAAAAGATAACGTGAATTGTGCCAAAAATCTTCCACCCATGTTGACTTTGATGATGAATATGTTGATTTTTAGGATGATAATTATGTTGTCAAAACCCTAAAGCCACGTGATGTGATACATATTTAATGTTCACCTCAAACCTCTAAGATGGCTCCTTTTAATTCTTTGAACCACAAAGTCACAATGCCATTTAATTTCCAACCGTAGCCTACGCGTTCCAATTTAACCGAATTAAGCGATTTACCTGCAAATCACACGAACACTCGTAGTTACTAAGTTCAAGCAAATAACCAAGTAAAGCATGGAATTTTAATCTTTTTAAACCACTTAAGGGTTGTCCTACGGACCACCCGTCAAAGATAAATGTCTTCCATGTCAAAAGGGAAAACAACACAAGAAACCTCATAAGTCTAAAACAGTAAATTCCATAGATGCCCCTTATGAATTACTTCACATGGATTTATTTGGTCCAGTGAACGTGAGGAGCATAGGTGGAAAGTACTATTGTTTAGTTGTCATAGATGATTACTCACGTTATTCATGGGTTTTCTTTTTAGGTACAAAAGATGAGACGGCGGAGATGCTGATAGATTTTTTTACGAAATTGGAAAACGTTCATGATGCAAGGATCAAGAGGATAAGGAGTGATAATGGCACGGAGTTCAAGAATCGTATTCTGGATCTCTATTGTCTTCGAAAGGGAATTGAGCATCAATATTATGCTCCTTATACACCTCAACAAAATGGAGTTGCTGAGAGGAAAAACAGGACGTTGATTGAAGCCGCTAGGACGATGCTTTCAGATTCAAAGCTACCAGTTCTTTTCTGGGGAGAAGCTATGAATACAGCTTGCTACGTCCTGAACAAAGTTTTGACTGTTAAATGTTTTAACAAAACATGTCATGAATTAATGTTTAACAAAAAGCCAAACTTGGAAGGATTTGAACCATTTGGATTACCCTGCACCATTGTGCGTAATAAAGATAAACAAAAATTCGGTGAGGTGGCTGACGATGGCTACTTTCTAGGTTACGTGCCTAGTACACCGAATAAAAGGGTTTTTAATCTAAAAACTGGTAAAATTGAGGTTGTCTTTAATGTTGAAATTACTTCATACAAACCTCAACAATCAACGAGTGGTCCTGCTATATTATATGATTATGAAAGCACTTTTAAATCATTTAATATTCCTGAGTTTCCAAATGCAGATGATTCTCAGTTGATTCAGACAATGATTGGTGGAGACGATGAAGGTGAGTTCATGCCTAGATCGAATGTTGATATGACAGATGCTCCAGAAACTTCCAAAGGTGCTGCTGATCCTGATTCAAGCGATAGTGACTCTAAACCCATTCAGGGGGAGGAGTTCATTAATCCATTTGCGGATCAGAACATTCAAGGGGAGGTTGGATCAAACCTGGGTGATAATCTAGAAGTGGATACTGTTGCTACTACACGAGCAAATAGAGATCATCCAGTTGACATGATACTTGGAGATCCTAATGCAGGTGTTCAGACGAGAAGAAGCATAGCAGCGAGTTCTGGCTTATTTGTGTCGATTGAGAAGACTGGGATTGTGAACGAATGCTTGTATAGTTGCTTTATTTCCCAAGAGGAGCCCAAGAACATTCATATGGCTCTTAAAGACAATTCATGGGTTGAAGCTATGGAAGAGGAATTGGCCCAGTTTGCTAAGTTGAAGGTTTGGGAGTTGGTTGACCTTCCTAAAGGTAAAAGAGAGATAGGCACTAAATGGGTGTTTAAGTGCAAGAAGGATGACAGAGGGATAGTGACGCGAAACAAGGCTCGATTGGTGGTAAAAGGTTTCAATCAGCAAGAAGGGATTGATTACAATGAAGTGTTTGCACCAGTGGCAAGGTTGGAGGAAATTTGTTTGTTTCTAGCTTTCGCAACATTCAAGGGCTTTAAAGTTTACCAACTAGACGTGAAGAGTGCATTTCTTTACGGGAAAGTCCAAGAAGTGGTGTATGTCTCACAACCAGATGGGTTCGTTGATCCAGATTATCCAGATCGAGTGTACAAACTTGATAAGGCTTTGTATGGATTACATCAAGCTCCCAGGGCGTGGTATGAGACACTGTCTTCACATCTGATCAAGAATGGTTTTGAAAGAGGTCAGATCGACAGTACACTGTTCATCAAGAGGAAGAAGGAAGATTTTCTGCTAGTACAGGTGTACGTGGATGACATCATCTTTGGGTCATCAGATGAAGATATGTGTAAAGAATTTGAGCAGGTGATGAAGAGCAAGTTCGAAATGAGTGCTATGGGTGAGTTGTCTTACTTTCTGGGATTACAAGTTGAACAGAAGGAGGATGGGATGTTTATTCATCAAACAAAGTATGTGTATGACATTTTGAGTCGGTTCAAAATGAATGATTGCTCTACTTTCAACACACCCATTTGTGAAAATTACAATCTTGGCCCAGATCACGAAAGTACTGAAGACGTTGATCCAACTCAATACAGGGCAATGATTGGTTCTCTGATGTACTTGACTACTTCAAGACCTGACATTATGTTTGCAGTATGCTTGTGTGCTAGATATCAGGCGAATCCAAAAGAGTCACACATGAAAGCAGTGAAGCGTATTCTTCGTTACTTGAAGGGGAAGCCTAAACTTGGGTTGTGGTATCCAGCTGATAGTGATTTGAATTTTGTCGCTTACACTGACTCGGACTTTGGAGGATGCAAGTCGAACAGGAAGTCTACAACAGGTGGTTGTCAGTTCTTAGGAGGCAGGATCGTGTCTTGGCAATGCAAGAAGCAATCATGTGTGTCTACATCTATGTGTGCAGCTGAATATATTGTTGCGGGTAGCTGCTGCTCTCAGGTTCTCTGGATACAACAGCAAATGCGCGATTACGGTTTGGATTTCACTCGTACTCCTATTATGATAGACAATAATTCCACTATTTCTATAACAAATAATCCCGTGAAACACAGTCGCACAAAACATATTGACATACGTCATCATTTTATACGGGATTGTGCTGAAAAATGACTAATTGAATTACATCGAGTCGACACAGAAGTTAACCTGGCAGATCTTTATACTAAAGCTTTTGACAGGGCTTGCTTTGAACATTTAGTCGAACTCAACGGGATGAGGAATCCTGAATAACTGGTTTTTCATAATAATTTTGTAAATAGTTTACTGTTTTTCTTAAAAATAAAAAAATACAAAAACATTGAAAAATCAAAAACCTAAAAAAAAATAGAAAATTAAAAATGAGTTATCACTGTGTGAAAAAGAAGAAATGATAGTACATCAGCAAGTTAGACTGTCACACTGAAACTGAAATTAAATTGCTTAAGTGTGATAGCAGCTTCATCATATGATGTACCAGTAGGCAAAAAGCATGAAATAATCAACTTACCAATGTGATATAAACTTAAATGAACTGTGTTTAAGTGGGGAACACATCAGTGGTGTATGGTTTAATGACCTTAAATCTTGCGTTGATAGATTGCCAAAATCTGAAGTTTTGGGTCTTTATACTGTTATTTCATCTGGGGATATCCTGGCTGTCCGTCTGTTCAAAACTAAAATTGTACATGACCCCAGGAAAGAAAGTCACTTGGAATTAGCTCATTTCTATTTGAATGTCTGTATGTTGTCCCGATACACACAATTTTGATCTGATTCTGAAATCTTCTCTGAAAAAAGTCGTGTACCTCCTCTGCTGCATCCAGATATATGCTGACCTGGAGGTTCTAGGCAACGACAGCTTCTGCTGCATCCAGATACATGCTGACCTAGCTGTACGTTGTCGCGCTATAGATCTAATACACCCGAAAGAGGCCCTCAAGTGCCCAAAAGAAACCCAATAAACCTATATCAAACTGAGAAAAACTCATTTGATCTGTATATTATACCATCTCTGCTAAAGATCTATTTTGTTCTCTTCTCAACCTATTCCCAGTTAAGATTTCAGAAATCTGGATTGGACTTGTGAAATATGTGGTAGGGAAGATACTTGCATGATAGAGTGTGTTGTTTATATTTCCAGGATTTGATTAGTATTTATTTGGGTGTTCATTGTTAAGCAATCAAAACATGATAAAACAGATTATATGCAGACCTAGACACTGTCAGTATATCTTAAAGGATGAATTAAGTATACTCACCTACTACGATGAATCTTTGTGCATACCTTGATCGCGGGGGTATATCCTGAAGTGGGACACACTAATATATCAGAAATAAAATTACCTTAACGTATCATATGGTAATGGTACTTGAAATGTTCATGCATTTTGTTTAAGTGGACAAACATACTGGTAATCGTCTTGGACTGCTTTTCACGAAAAATTAAATAAAGAATTATCTAATAGTGTGAAAACGGTTTGAGTGTGCTGATATGATCTTCTTACCAGTGATTCTCACAAAAATAGAGTGTTTATTGCTTTTGTTATTTACTTGCTTTCAGAAAATATAAAAATCCATAAATAGTGTCTTTTTTTGTTTAAAATTCTTAACGTACGGAAAACTATTATTCTTGGAGGAATTGTTACTGATAGGGGGAGACGGTGTTAGAAAGTGAGTTCAAAATTTTAAATCATGCGGGTTATAGGGTGTGTGATTAAAAAGTTTTGCGTGTTGGTGATGATATTGAAAATGCTTAATCTGTTTTACAGGTTAACTATCTCTTGAAAAATAATAATTTATTTAACTTTGTTGAAAAATTCTTATGGTTTCTCGAGATGTTTGTTTTATAGTAAACAGATTGAAGCAGTGTGTTGCTGAGAAGTTGCTGTGAAGATGAGAGTTTGATTGGATGCATGGTAGAACCTCCTTTCTATATTGCAGACAAAGTTGAAAAGTTTGAAGATTGCTTTACAAATGCTGAACTGGAGTTTTACTCAAACGCAAAAGGTTTTGAAGATTTGGTGATTGGATGCATCAGCTTAGGGGAAGTCTGTTGCTGACAGAAGCTGTTAAAGCTGAAGCTATCCAAAGACCAAAGACAGTGCAAGATTACATGAAGATTGCAAGATGACTGAAGACAAAGTTATTTTATGAAGCTATTGTCAAGGGGGAGTTTGTTGTCAAGTGTTTTCGCTCGACGATTCCATTCTTGGGTGGTTGGTTTGGCCCTTGTTCCTGTAACTCGAATCCTAGCCCGGTATATCCCATTTTAATTTTACACCATTGTGAACCTTACGCCTTTTTTACTCTCTGATCAGGGTTCTCGGCGTTGAAAAATCTTCGTAAACTAAATCGCACGTGTATATGTTGACATTTAAGAGATATACAATCATGAAAATCAAGGGCAATGGTGATATATATGCGGATTAGACACAAAAAAAAAACACTCAACAAGTGGCTACAATTTAAGGAATGTGTTTAGTGACGACATCAGATTCCTAATTGATGGAGAAAGGTCTGGTGGCAAGAAAAGCTGCTTCTAGCAGGTTGTCAAGTGTTTTCACTCGATGATTCTATTCTTGGGTGGTTGGTTTGGCCCTTGTTCCTGTAACTCGAATCCTAGCCTTTTATATCCAATTTTAATTTTACATCATTGTGAACCTTACGCCTTTTTTACTCTCTGATCAGGGTTCTCGGCATTGAAAAATCTTCGTAAACTAAATCACACGTGTATATGTTGACATTTAGGAAATATACAGTCATGAAAATCAAGGGCAATGGTGATATATATGCGGATTAGACACAAAAAAAACACTCAACAAATGGCTACAATTTAAGGAATGTGTTTTGTGACGGTATCAGATTCCTAATTGATGGAGAAAGGTCAGGTGGCAAGAAAAGGTGCTTCTAGGAGGTTGTCAAGTGTTTTCGCTCGACGATTCCATTCTTGGGTGGTTGGTTTGTCCCTTGTTCCTGTAACTCGAATCCTAGCCCAATATATCCCATTTTAATTTTACACCATTGTGAACCTTACGCCTTTTTTACTCTCTGATCGAGGTTCTCAGCATTGAAAAATCTTCGTAAACTAAGTCACACGTTATATGTTGATATTTAAGAGATATACAGTCAAGAAAATCAAGGGCAATGGTGATATATATGCGGATTAGACACAAAAAAAAAACACTAAACAAACGGCTACAATTTAAAGAATGTGTTTAGTGACGGCCTCAGGTTCCTAATTGATGGAGAAGGGTCTCGTGGCAAGAAAAGCTGCTTCTAGGAGGTTGTCAAGTGTTTTCGCTCGACGATTCCATTCTTGGGTAGTTGGTTTGGCCCTTGTTCCTGTAACTCGAATCCTATCTCATATATATATCCCATTTTAATTTTACACCATTCTGAACCATATTGCTTCTTTACTCTCCGATCGAGTATCTCGGCATTGAAAAATCTTCGTATACTAAATCACACGTATATATGTTGACATTTAAGAGATATACAGTCAAGAAAATCCAGGGCAATGGTGTTATATATGCGGATTTGACACAAAAAAAACTCAACAAATGACTACAATTCAAGGAATGTGTTTAGTGACTGCAACAGATTCCTAATTGATGGAGAAAGGTCTGGTGGCAAGAAAAGCTGCTTCTAGGAGGTTGTCAAGTGTTTTCGCTTGACGATACCATTCTTGGGTGGTTGGTTTGTCCCTTGTTCCTGTAACTCGAATCCTAGCCCGATATATCCTATTTTAATTTTACACCATTCTGAACCTTACTCCTTTTTTACTCTCTGATCCAGGTTCTCGGCATTGAAAAATATTCGTATACTAAATCACACGTGTATATGTTGACATTTAAGAGATATACAATCATGAAAATCAAGGGCAATGGTGATATATATGTAGATTAGACACCAAAAAAAACACTCGACAAATGGTTACAATTTAAGTAATGTGTTTAGTGACGATATCAGATTCCTAATTGATGGAGAAATGTCTGGTGGCAAGAAAAGCTGCTTCTAGGAGGTTGTCAAGTGTTTTCGCTCGACGATTCCATTCTTAGGTGGTTGGTTTGGCCCTTGTTCCTGTAACTCGAATCCTAGCCCGATATATCTCATTTTAATTTACACCATTGTGAACCTTACGCCTTTTTTACTCTCTGATCGAGGTTCTCGGCATTGAACAATCTTCATAAACTAAATCACACGTGTATATGTTGACATTTAAGAGATATACAGTCAAGAAAATCAAGGGCAATGGTGATATATATGCGGATTAGACACCAAAAAAAAAACTTAACAAATGGCTACAATTTAAGGAATGTGTTTAGTGACGGTATCAGATTCCTAATTGTTGGAGAAAGGTCTGGTGGCAATAAAAGCTGCTTCTAGGAGGTTGTCAAGTGTTTTCGCTCAACGATTCCATTCTTGGGTGGTTGGTTTGGTCCTTGTTCCTGTAACTCGAATCCTAGCCCGATATATCTCATTTTAATTTACACCATTGTGAACCTTACACCTTTTTTACTCTCTGATCGAGGTTCTCGGCATTGAAAAATCTTCGTAAACTAAATCACACGTGTATATGTTGACATTTAAGAGCTATATACAATCAAGAAAATCAAGGGCAATGGTGATATATATGGGGATTAGACACCAAAAAAAAAACACTAAACAAATGGCTAAACTTTAAGGAATGTGTTTAGTGACGGCATCAGATTCCTAATTGATGGAGAAATGTCTGGTGGCAAGAAAAGCTGCTTCTAGGAGGTTGTCAAGTGTTTTCGCTCGACGATTCCATTCTTGGGTGGTTGGTTTGGCCCTTGTTCCTGTAACTCGAATCCTAGCCCGATATATCCAATTTTAATTTTACACCATTGTGAACCTTACGCCTTTTTTACTCTCTGATCGAGGTTCTCGGAATTGAAAAATCTTCGTAAGCTAAATCACATGTGTATATGTTGACATTTAAGAGATATACAGTCAAGAAAATCAAGGGCAACGGTGATATATATGCGGATTAGACACCAAAAAAAAAACACTCAACAAATGGCTACAATTTAAGGAATGTGTTTAGTGACGGCATCAGATTCCTAATTGATGGAGAAAGGTCTGGTGGCAAGAAAAGCTGCTTCTAGGAGGTTGTCAAGTGTTTTCGCTCGACGATTCCATTCTTGGGTGGTTGGTTTGGCCCTTGTTCCTGTAACTCGATTCCTATCCCGTTATATCACATTTTAATTTTACACCATTGTGAACCTTACGCCTTTTTTACTCTCTGATCGAGGTTCTCGGCATTGAAAAATCTTCGTAAACTAAATCACACGTGTATATGTTGACATTTAAGAGATATACAGTCAAGAATATCAAGGACAATGGTGATATATATGTGGATTAGACACAAAAAAAAAACACTCAACAAATGGCTACAATTTAAGGAATGTGTTGAGTGATGGTATCAGATTCCTAATTGATGGAGAAAGGTCTGGTGGCTAGAAAAGCTGCTTTTAGGAGGTTGTCAAGTGTTTTCGCTCGACGATTCCATTCTTGGGTGGTTGGTTTGGCCCTTGTTCCTGTAACTCGAATCCTAGCCCGATATATCCCATTTTAAATTTACACCATTGTGAACCTTACGCCTTTTTTACTCTCTGATCCAGGTTCTCGGCAGTGAAAAATCTTTGTAAACTAAATCACACGTGTATATGGTGACATTTAAGAGATCTACAGTCAAGAAAATCAAGGGCAATGGTTATATATATGCGGATTAGACACCAAAAAAAAAAACACTAAACAATTGGCTAAACTTTAAGGAATGTGTTTAGTGACAGCATCAGATTCCTAATTGATGAAGAAAGGTCTGGTGGTAAGAAAAGCTAATTCTAGGAGGTTGTCAAGTGTTTTCGCTCGACGATTCCATTCTTGGGTGGTTGGTTTGGCCCTTGTTCCTCTAACTTGAATCCTAGCCCGATATATGACATTTTAATTTTACACCATTGTGAACCTTACGCCTTTTTTACTCTCTGATCGAGGTTCTCGGCATTGAAAATTTTTCGTAAACTAAATCACACGTGTATATGTTGACATTTAAGAGATATACTGTCAAGAAAATCAAGGGAAATGGTGATATATATGTGGATTAGACACAAAAAAAGCACTCAACAAATGGCTACAATTTAAGGAATGTGTTTAGTGACGGCATCAAATTTCTAATTGATGGAGAAAGGTTTGGTGGCAAGAAAAGCTGCTACTAGGAGGTTGTCAAGTGTTCTCGCTCGACGATTCCATTCTTGGGTGGTTGGTTTGGCCCTTGTTCCTGTAACTCAAATCCTAGCCCTATATATCGCATTTTAATTTTAGACCATTCTGAACCTTACACCTTTTTTACTCTCTGATCGAAGTTCTCGGTATTGAAAAATCTTCGTATACTAAATCACACGTGTATATCTTGACATTGAAGAGATATACAGTCAAGAAAATCAAGGGCAATGGTGATATATATGCGGATTTGACACCAAAAAAATCACTCAACAAATGGCTAAAATTTATGGAATGTGTTTAGTGACGGCATCAGATTCCTAATTGATGGAGAAAGGTCTGGTGGCAAGAAAAGCTGCTTCTAGGAGGTTGTCAAGTGTTTTCGCTCGACGATTCCATTCTTGGGTGGTTGGTTTGGCCCTTGTTCCTGTAACTCGAATCCTAGCCTGGTATATCCCATTTTAATTTTACACCATTGTGAAACTTACGCCTTTTTTCCTCTCTGATCGAGGTTCTCGGCATTGAAAAATCTTCGTAAACTAAATCACACGAGTATATGTTGACATTTAAGAGATATAGAGTTAAGAAAATCAAGGGCAATGGTGATATATATGCGGATTAGACACAAAAAAAAGCACTCAACAAATGGTTAAAATTTAAGGAATGTGTTTATTGACGGCATCAGATTCCTAATTGATGGAGAAAGGTCTGGTGGGAAGAAAAGCTGCTTCTAGGAGGTTGTCAAGTGTTTTCGTTCGATAATTCCATTCTTGGGAGGTTGGTTTGGCCCTGTTCCTGTAACTCAAATCCTAGCCCAGTATATCCCATTTTAATTTTATACCATTGTGAACCTTACGCCTTTTTTACACTCTGATCAGGGTTCTCGGCATTGAAAAATCTCCGTAAACTAAATCACACGTGTATATGTTGACATTTAATAGATATACAATCATGAAAATCAAGGGCAGTGGTGATATATATGCGGATTAGACATAAAAAAACACTCAAAAGATGGCTACAATTTAAGGAATGTGTTTAGTGACGGTATCAGATTCCTAATTGATGGAGAAAGGGCAGGTGGCAAGAAAAGCTGCTTCTAGGAGGTTGTCATGTGTTTTCGCTCAACGATTCCATTCTTCGGTGGTTGGTTTGGCCCTTGTTCCTGTAACTCGAATCCTAGCCCGATATATCCCATTTTAATTTTACACCATTGTCAACCTTACGCCTTTTTTACTCTCTGATCGAAGTTCTCGGCATTGAAAAATCTTCGTAAACTAAATCACACGTGTATATGTTGACATTTAAGAGATATACAGTCAAGAAAATCATGGGCAATGGTGATATATATGCGGATTAGACACAAAAAAAAAACACTCAACAAATGCCTACAATTTAAGGAATGTGTTTAGTGATGGCATCAGATTCCTAATTGATGGAGAAAGGTCTGGTGGCAAGAAAAGCTGCTTCTAGGAGTTTGTCAAGTGTTTTCGCTCGACGATTCCATTCGCCCGATATATCCTATTTTAATTTTACACTATTGTGAACCTTACTCCTTTTTAACTCTCTGATCGAGGTTCTCGGAATTGAAAAATCTTCGTAAGCTAAATCACATGTGTATATGTTGACATTTAAGAGATATACAGTCAAGAAAATCAAGGGCAATGGTGATATATATGCGGATTAGACACAAAAAAAAAACACTCAACAAATGGCTACAATTTAAGGAATGTGTTTAGTGACGGCATCAGATTCCTAATTGATGGAGAAAGGTCTGGTGGCAAGAAAAGCTGCTTCTAGGAGGTTGTCAAGTGTTTTCGCTCGACGATTCCATTCTAGGGTGGTTGGTTTGGCCCTTGTTCCTGAAACTCGAATCCTAGCCCGGTATATCCCATTTTAATTTTACACCATTGTGAACCTTACGCCTTTTTTACTCTCTGATCGAGGTCCTCGGCATTGAAAAATCTTCGTAAACTAAATTACACGTGTATATGTTGACATTTAAGAGATATACAGTCAAGAAAATCAAGGGCAATGGTGATATATATACGGATTAGACACCAAAAAAAAAACACTCAACAAATGGCTACAATTTAAGGAATGTGTTTAGTGACGGCATCAGATTCCTAATTCATGGAGAAAGGTCTGGTGGCAAGAAAAGCTGCTTCTAGGAGGTTGTCAAGTGTTTTCGCTCGACGATTCCATTCTTAGGTGGTCAGTTTGGCCCTTGTTCCTGTAACTCGAATCCTAGCCCGGTATATCTCATTTTAATTTTTCACCGTTGTGAACCTTACGCCTTTTTTACTCTCTGATCGAGGTTCTCGGCATTGAAAAATCTTCGTAAACGAAATCCCACGTGTATATGTTGACATTTAAGAGATATACAGTCAAGAAAATCAAGGGCAATGGTGATATATATGCGGATTAGACACAAAAAAAAACACTCAACAAATGGCTCCAATTTAAGGAATGTGTTTAGTGACGGCATCAGATTCCTAATTGATGGAGAAAGGTCTGGGCAAGAAAAGCTGCTTCTAGGAGGTTGTCAAGTGTTTTCGCTCAACGATTCCATTCTTGGGTGGTTGGTTTGGCCCTTGTTCCTGTAACTCGAATCCTAGCCCGGTATATTCTATTTTAATTTTACACCATTGTGAACCTTACACCTTTTTTACTCTCTAATCGAGGTTCTCAGCATTGAAAAATCTTCGTAAACTAAATCACACGTGTATATGTTGACATTTAAGAGATATACAGTCAAGAAAATCAAGGGCAATGGTGATATATATGCGGATTAGACACAAAAAAAAAACCACACAACAAATGCCTACAATTTAAGGAATGTGTTTAGTTATGGCATCAGATTCCTAATTGATGGAGAAAGGTCTGGTGGCAAGAAAAGCTGCTTCTAAGAGTTTGTCAAGTGTTTTCGCTCGACGATTCCATTCGCCCGATATATCCTATTTTAATTTTACACTATTCTGAACCTTACTCCTTTTTAACTCTCTAATCGAGGTTCTCGGAATTGAAAAATCTTCGTAAGCTAAATCACATGTGTATATGTTGACATTTAAGAGATATACAATCAAGAAAATCAAGGGCAATGGTGATATATATGCAGATTAGACACCAAAAAAAAACACTCAACAAATGGCTACAATTTAAGGAATGTGTTTAGTGATGGCATCAGATTCCTAATTGATGGAGAAAGGTCTGGTGGCAAGAAAAGCTGCTTCTAGGAGGTTGTCAAGTGTTTTCGCTCGACGATTCCATTCTTGGGTGGTTGGTTTGACCCTTGTTCCTGAAACTCGAATCCTAGCCCGGTGTATCCCATTTTAATTTTACACCATTGTGAACCTTGCGCCTTTTTTACTCTCTGATCGAGTTCCTCGGCATTGAAAAATCTTCGTAAACTAAATTACACGTGTATATGTTGACATTTAAGAGATATACAGTCTAGAAAATCAAGGGCAATGGTGATATATATACGGATTAGACACCAAAAAAAAACACTCAACAAATGGCTACAATTTAAGGAATGTGTTTAGTGACGGCATCAAATTCCTAATTCATGGAGAAAGGTCTGGTGGCAAGAAAAGCTGCTTCTAGGAGGTTGTCAAGTGTTTTCGCTCGACGATTCCATTCTTAGGTGGTTAGTTTGGCCCTTGTTCCTGTAACTCGAATCCTAGCCCGGTATATCTCATTTTAATTTTTCACCGTTGTGAACCTTACGCCTTTTTTACTCTCTGATCGAGGTTCTCGGCATTGAAAAATCTTCGTAAACTAAATCCCACGTGTATATGTTGACATTTAAGAGATATACAGTCAAGAAAATCAAGGGCAATGGTGATATATATGCGGATTAGACACAAAAAAAAACACTCAACAAATGGCTCCAATTTAAGGAATGTGTTTACTGACGGCATCAGATTCCTAATTGATGGAGAAAGGTCTGGGCAAGAAAAGGTGCTTCTAGGAGGTTGTCAAGTGTTTTCGCTCAACGATTCCATTCTTGGGTGGTTGGTTTGGCCCTTGTTCCTGTAACTCGAATCCTGGCCCGGTATATTCTATTTTAATTTTACACCATTGTGAACCTTACACCTTTTTTACTTTCTGATCGAGGTTCTCAGCATTGAAAAATCTTCGTAAACTAAATCACACGTGTATATGTTGACATTTAAGAGATATACAGTCAAGAAAATCAAGGGCAATGGTGATATATATGCGGATTAGACACAAAAAAAAAAAAAACACACAACAAATGCCTACAATTTAAGGAATGTGTTTAGTTATGGCATCAGATTCCTAATTGATGGAGAAAGGTCTGGTGGCAAGAAAAGCTGCTTCTAGGAGTTTGTCAAGTGTTTTCGCTCGACGATTCCATTCGCCCGATATATCTTATTTTAATTTTACACTATTCTGAACCTTACTCCTTTTTAACTCTCTGATCGAGTTTCTCGGAATTGAAAAATCTTCATAAGCTAAATCACATGTGCATATGTTGACATTTAAGAGATATAAAGTCAAGAAAATCAAGGGCAATGGTGATATATATGCGGATTAAACACCAAAAAAAACACTCAACAAATGGCTACAATTTAAGGAATGTGTTTAGTGACGGCATCAGATTCCTAATTGTTGGAGAAAGGTCTGGTGGCAAGAAAAGCTGCTTCTAGGAGGTTGCCAAGTGTTTTCGCTCGACGATTCCATTCTTGGGTGGTTGGTTTGGCCCTTGTTCCTGTAACTCGAATCCTAGCCCGGTATATCCCATTTTAATTTTACACCATTGTGAACCTTACGCCTTTTTTACTCTCCGATCGAGGTCCTCTGCATTGAAAAACCTTCGTAAACTAAATCACACGTGTATATGTTGACATTTAAGAGATATACAGTCAAGAAAATCAAGGGCAATGGTGATATATATACGGATTAGACACCAAAAAAAACACTCAACAAATGGCTACAATTTAAGGAATGTGTTAAGTGACGGCATCAGATTCCTAATTCATGGAGAAAGGTCTGGTGGCAAGAAAAGCTGCTTCTAGGAGGTTGTCAAGTGTTTTCGCTCGATGATTCCATTCTTAGGTGGTTAGTTTGGCCCTTGTTCCTGTAACTCGAATCCTAGCCCGGTATATCTCATTTTATTTTTTCACCGTTGTGAACCTTACGCCTTTTTTACTCTCTGATCGAGGTTCTCGGCATTGAAAATCTTCGTAAACTAAATCCCACGTGTATATGTTGACATTTAAGAGATATACAGTCAAGAAAATCAAGGGCAATGGTGATATATATGCGGATTAGACACAAAAAAAAAACACTCAACAAATGGCTCCAATTTAAGGAATGTGTTTAGTGACGGCATCAGATTCCTAATTGATGGAGAAAGGTCTGGGCAAGAAAAGTTGCTTCTAGGAGGTTGTCAAGTGTTTTCGCTAGACGATTCCATTCTTGGGTGGTTGGTTTGGCCCTTGTTCCTGTAACTCGAATCCTAGCCCGGTATATTCTATTTTAATTTTACAGCATTGTGAACCTTACACCTTTTTTACTCTCTGATCGAGGTTCTCAGCATTGAAAAATCTTCGTAAACTAAATCACACGTGTATATCTTGACACTTAAGAGATATACAGTCAAGAAAATCAAGGGCAATGGTGATATATATGCGGATTAGACACAAAAAAAAAACACACAACAAATGCCTACAATTTAAGGAATGTGTTTAGTTATGGCATCAGATTCCTAATTGATGGAGAAAGGTCTGGTGGCAAGAAAAGCTGCTTCTAGGAGGTTGTCAAGTGTTTTGCTCGACGATTCCATTCTTGGGTGGTTGGTTTGGCCCTTGTTCCTGTAACTCGAATCCTAGCCCGGAATATCCCATTTTAATTTTACACCATTGTGAACCTTACGCCTTTTTTACTCTCTGATCGAGGTCCTCGTCATTGAAAAATCTTCGTAAACTAAATCACACGTGTATATGTTGACATTTAAGAGATATACAGTCAAGAAAATCAAGGGCAATGGTGATATATATACGGATTAGACAAAAAAAAACCACTCAACAAATGGCTACAATTTAAGGAATGTGTTTAGTGACGGCATCAGATTCCTAATTCATTGAGAAAGGTCTGGTGGCAAGAAAAGCTGCTTCTAGGAGGTTGTCAAGTGTTTTCGCTCGACGATTCCATTCTTAGGTGGTTAGTTTGGCCCTTGTTCCTGTAACTCGAATCCTAGCCCGGTATATCTCATTTTATTTTACAGCATTGTGAACCTTACACCTTTTTTACTCTCTGATCGAGGTTCTCAGCATTGAAAAATCTTCGTAAACTAAATCACACGTGTATATCTTGACACTTAAGAGATATACAGTCAAGAAAATCAAGGGCAAGGGTGATATATATGCGGATTAGACACAAAAAAAAAACACACAACAAATGCCTACAATTTAAGGAATGTGTTTAGTTATGGCATCAGATTCCTAATTGATGGAGAAAGGTCTGGTGGCAAGAAAAGCTGCTTCTAGGAGGTTGTCAAGTGTTTTGCTCGACGATTCCATTCTTGGGAGGTTGGTTTGGCCCTGTTCCTGTAACTCAAATCCTAGCCCAGTATATCCCATTTTAATTTTATACCATTGTGAACCTTACGCCTTTTTTACACTCTGATCAGGGTTCTCGGCATTGAAAAATCTCCGTAAACTAAATCACACGTGTATATGTTGACATTTAATAGATATACAATCATGAAAATCAAGGGCAGTGGTGATATATATGCGGATTAGACATAAAAAAACACTCAAAAGATGGCTACAATTTAAGGAATGTGTTTAGTGACGGTATCAGATTCCTAATTGATGGAGAAAGGGCAGGTGGCAAGAAAAGCTGCTTCTAGGAGGTTGTCATGTGTTTTCGCTCAACGATTCCATTCTTCGGTGGTTGGTTTGGCCCTTGTTCCTGTAACTCGAATCCTAGCCCGATATATCCCATTTTAATTTTACACCATT
Source organism: Helianthus tuberosus (assembly GCA_030545235.1). NCBI lineage: Eukaryota > Viridiplantae > Streptophyta > Magnoliopsida > Asterales > Asteraceae > Helianthus > Helianthus tuberosus. The sequence continues at coordinate 21,707,827 of CM060370.1, read as the reverse complement.
GTCAACCTTACGCCTTTTTTACTCTCTGATCGAAGTTCTCGGCATTGAAAAATCTTCGTAAACTAAATCACACGTGTATATGTTGACATTTAAGAGATATACAGTCAAGAAAATCATGGGCAATGGTGATATATATGCGGATTAGACACAAAAAAAAAACACTCAACAAATGCCTACAATTTAAGGAATGTGTTTAGTGATGGCATCAGATTCCTAATTGATGGAGAAAGGTCTGGTGGCAAGAAAAGCTGCTTCTAGGAGTTTGTCAAGTGTTTTCGCTCGACGATTCCATTCGCCCGATATATCCTATTTTAATTTTACACTATTGTGAACCTTACTCCTTTTTAACTCTCTGATCGAGGTTCTCGGAATTGAAAAATCTTCGTAAGCTAAATCACATGTGTATATGTTGACATTTAAGAGATATACAGTCAAGAAAATCAAGGGCAATGGTGATATATATGCGGATTAGACACAAAAAAAAAACACTCAACAAATGGCTACAATTTAAGGAATGTGTTTAGTGACGGCATCAGATTCCTAATTGATGGAGAAAGGTCTGGTGGCAAGAAAAGCTGCTTCTAGGAGGTTGTCAAGTGTTTTCGCTCGACGATTCCATTCTAGGGTGGTTGGTTTGGCCCTTGTTCCTGAAACTCGAATCCTAGCCCGGTATATCCCATTTTAATTTTACACCATTGTGAACCTTACGCCTTTTTTACTCTCTGATCGAGGTCCTCGGCATTGAAAAATCTTCGTAAACTAAATTACACGTGTATATGTTGACATTTAAGAGATATACAGTCAAGAAAATCAAGGGCAATGGTGATATATATACGGATTAGACACCAAAAAAAAACACTCAACAAATGGCTACAATTTAAGGAATGTGTTTAGTGACGGCATCAGATTCCTAATTCATGGAGAAAGGTCTGGTGGCAAGAAAAGCTGCTTCTAGGAGGTTGTCAAGTGTTTTCGCTCGACGATTCCATTCTTAGGTGGTCAGTTTGGCCCTTGTTCCTGTAACTCGAATCCTAGCCCGGTATATCTCATTTTAATTTTTCACCGTTGTGAACCTTACGCCTTTTTTACTCTCTGATCGAGGTTCTCGGCATTGAAAAATCTTCGTAAACGAAATCCCACGTGTATATGTTGACATTTAAGAGATATACAGTCAAGAAAATCAAGGGCAATGGTGATATATATGCGGATTAGACACAAAAAAAAACACTCAACAAATGGCTCCAATTTAAGGAATGTGTTTAGTGACGGCATCAGATTCCTAATTGATGGAGAAAGGTCTGGGCAAGAAAAGCTGCTTCTAGGAGGTTGTCAAGTGTTTTCGCTCAACGATTCCATTCTTGGGTGGTTGGTTTGGCCCTTGTTCCTGTAACTCGAATCCTAGCCCGGTATATTCTATTTTAATTTTACACCATTGTGAACCTTACACCTTTTTTACTCTCTAATCGAGGTTCTCAGCATTGAAAAATCTTCGTAAACTAAATCACACGTGTATATGTTGACATTTAAGAGATATACAGTCAAGAAAATCAAGGGCAATGGTGATATATATGCGGATTAGACACAAAAAAAAAACCACACAACAAATGCCTACAATTTAAGGAATGTGTTTAGTTATGGCATCAGATTCCTAATTGATGGAGAAAGGTCTGGTGGCAAGAAAAGCTGCTTCTAAGAGTTTGTCAAGTGTTTTCGCTCGACGATTCCATTCGCCCGATATATCCTATTTTAATTTTACACTATTCTGAACCTTACTCCTTTTTAACTCTCTAATCGAGGTTCTCGGAATTGAAAAATCTTCGTAAGCTAAATCACATGTGTATATGTTGACATTTAAGAGATATACAATCAAGAAAATCAAGGGCAATGGTGATATATATGCAGATTAGACACCAAAAAAAAACACTCAACAAATGGCTACAATTTAAGGAATGTGTTTAGTGACGGCATCAGATTCCTAATTGATGGAGAAAGGTCTGGTGGCAAGAAAAGCTGCTTCTAGGAGGTTGTCAAGTGTTTTCGCTCGACGATTCCATTCTTGGGTGGTTGGTTTGACCCTTGTTCCTGAAACTCGAATCCTAGCCCGGTGTATCCCATTTTAATTTTACACCATTGTGAACCTTGCGCCTTTTTTACTCTCTGATCGAGTTCCTCGGCATTGAAAAATCTTCGTAAACTAAATTACACGTGTATATGTTGACATTTAAGAGATATACAGTCTAGAAAATCAAGGGCAATGGTGATATATATACGGATTAGACACCAAAAAAAAACACTCAACAAATGGCTACAATTTAAGGAATGTGTTTAGTGACGGCATCAAATTCCTAATTCATGGAGAAAGGTCTGGTGGCAAGAAAAGCTGCTTCTAGGAGGTTGTCAAGTGTTTTCGCTCGACGATTCCATTCTTAGGTGGTTAGTTTGGCCCTTGTTCCTGTAACTCGAATCCTAGCCCGGTATATCTCATTTTAATTTTTCACCGTTGTGAACCTTACGCCTTTTTTACTCTCTGATCGAGGTTCTCGGCATTGAAAAATCTTCGTAAACTAAATCCCACGTGTATATGTTGACATTTAAGAGATATACAGTCAAGAAAATCAAGGGCAATGGTGATATATATGCGGATTAGACACAAAAAAAAACACTCAACAAATGGCTCCAATTTAAGGAATGTGTTTACTGACGGCATCAGATTCCTAATTGATGGAGAAAGGTCTGGGCAAGAAAAGGTGCTTCTAGGAGGTTGTCAAGTGTTTTCGCTCAACGATTCCATTCTTGGGTGGTTGGTTTGGCCCTTGTTCCTGTAACTCGAATCCTGGCCCGGTATATTCTATTTTAATTTTACACCATTGTGAACCTTACACCTTTTTTACTTTCTGATCGAGGTTCTCAGCATTGAAAAATCTTCGTAAACTAAATCACACGTGTATATGTTGACATTTAAGAGATATACAGTCAAGAAAATCAAGGGCAATGGTGATATATATGCGGATTAGACACAAAAAAAAAAAAAACACACAACAAATGCCTACAATTTAAGGAATGTGTTTAGTTATGGCATCAGATTCCTAATTGATGGAGAAAGGTCTGGTGGCAAGAAAAGCTGCTTCTAGGAGTTTGTCAAGTGTTTTCGCTCGACGATTCCATTCGCCCGATATATCTTATTTTAATTTTACACTATTCTGAACCTTACTCCTTTTTAACTCTCTGATCGAGTTTCTCGGAATTGAAAAATCTTCATAAGCTAAATCACATGTGCATATGTTGACATTTAAGAGATATAAAGTCAAGAAAATCAAGGGCAATGGTGATATATATGCGGATTAAACACCAAAAAAAACACTCAACAAATGGCTACAATTTAAGGAATGTGTTTAGTGACGGCATCAGATTCCTAATTGTTGGAGAAAGGTCTGGTGGCAAGAAAAGCTGCTTCTAGGAGGTTGCCAAGTGTTTTCGCTCGACGATTCCATTCTTGGGTGGTTGGTTTGGCCCTTGTTCCTGTAACTCGAATCCTAGCCCGGTATATCCCATTTTAATTTTACACCATTGTGAACCTTACGCCTTTTTTACTCTCCGATCGAGGTCCTCTGCATTGAAAAACCTTCGTAAACTAAATCACACGTGTATATGTTGACATTTAAGAGATATACAGTCAAGAAAATCAAGGGCAATGGTGATATATATACGGATTAGACACCAAAAAAAACACTCAACAAATGGCTACAATTTAAGGAATGTGTTAAGTGACGGCATCAGATTCCTAATTCATGGAGAAAGGTCTGGTGGCAAGAAAAGCTGCTTCTAGGAGGTTGTCAAGTGTTTTCGCTCGATGATTCCATTCTTAGGTGGTTAGTTTGGCCCTTGTTCCTGTAACTCGAATCCTAGCCCGGTATATCTCATTTTATTTTTTCACCGTTGTGAACCTTACGCCTTTTTTACTCTCTGATCGAGGTTCTCGGCATTGAAAATCTTCGTAAACTAAATCCCACGTGTATATGTTGACATTTAAGAGATATACAGTCAAGAAAATCAAGGGCAATGGTGATATATATGCGGATTAGACACAAAAAAAAACACTCAACAAATGGCTCCAATTTAAGGAATGTGTTTAGTGACGGCATCAGATTCCTAATTGATGGAGAAAGGTCTGGGCAAGAAAAGTTGCTTCTAGGAGGTTGTCAAGTGTTTTCGCTAGACGATTCCATTCTTGGGTGGTTGGTTTGGCCCTTGTTCCTGTAACTCGAATCCTAGCCCGGTATATTCTATTTTAATTTTAAAGCATTGTGAACCTTACACCTTTTTTACTCTCTGATCGAGGTTCTCAGCATTGAAAAATCTTCGTAAACTAAATCACACGTGTATATCTTGACACTTAAGAGATATACAGTCAAGAAAATCAAGGGCAATGGTGATATATATGCGGATTAGACACAAAAAAAAAACACACAACAAATGCCTACAATTTAAGGAATGTGTTTAGTTATGGCATCAGATTCCTAATTGATGGAGAAAGGTCTGGTGGCAAGAAAAGCTGCTTCTAGGAGGTTGTCAAGTGTTTTGCTCGACGATTCCATTCTTGGGTGGTTGGTTTGGCCCTTGTTCCTGTAACTCGAATCCTAGCCCGGAATATCCCATTTTAATTTTACACCATTGTGAACCTTACGCCTTTTTTACTCTCTGATCGAGGTCCTCGTCATTGAAAAATCTTCGTAAACTAAATCACACGTGTATATGTTGACATTTAAGAGATATACAGTCAAGAAAATCAAGGGCAATGGTGATATATATACGGATTAGACAAAAAAAAAACACTCAACAAATGGCTACAATTTAAGGAATGTGTTTAGTGACGGCATCAGATTCCTAATTCATTGAGAAAGGTCTGGTGGCAAGAAAAGCTGCTTCTAGGAGGTTGTCAAGTGTTTTCGCTCGACGATTCCATTCTTAGGTGGTTAGTTTGGCCCTTGTTCCTGTAACTCGAATCCTAGCCCGGTATATCTCATTTTATTTTACAGCATTGTGAACCTTACACCTTTTTTACTCTCTGATCGAGGTTCTCAGCATTGAAAAATCTTCGTAAACTAAATCACACGTGTATATCTTGACACTTAAGAGATATACAGTCAAGAAAATCAAGGGCAAGGGTGATATATATGCGGATTAGACACAAAAAAAAAAACACACAACAAATGCCTACAATTTAAGGAATGTGTTTAGTTATGGCATCAGATTCCTAATTGATGGAGAAAGGTCTGGTGGCAAGAAAAGCTGCTTCTAGGAGGTTGTCAAGTGTTTTGCTCGACGATTCCATTCTTGGGTGGTTGGTTTGGCCCTTGTTCCTGTAACTCGAATCCTAGCCCGGTATATCCCATTTTAATTTTACATCATTGTGAACCTTACGCCTTTTTTACTCTCTGATCGAGGTTCTCGGCATTGAAAAATCTTCGTAAACTAAATCCCACGTGTATATGTTGACATTTAAGAGATATACAGTCAAGAAAATCAAGGGCAATGGTGATATATATGCGGATTAGACACAAAAAAAAAACACTCAACAAATGGCTCCAATTTAAGGAATGTGTTTAGTGACGGCATCAGATTCCTAATTGATGGAGAAAGGTCTGGGCAAGAAAAGGTGCTTCTAGGAGGTTGTCAAGTGTTTTCGCTCAACGATTCCATTCTTGGGTGGTTGGTTTGGCCCTTGTTCCTGTAACTCGAATCCTGGCCCGGTATATTCTATTTTAATTTTACACCATTGTGAACCTTACACCTTTTTTACTCTCTGATCGAGGTTCTCAGCATTGAAAAATCTTCGTAAACTAAATCACACGTGTATATGTTGACATTTAAGAGATATACAGTCAAGAAAATCAAGGGCAATGGTGATATATATGCGGATTAGACACAAAAAAAAACACACAACAAATGCCTACAATTTAAGGAATGTGTTTAGTTATGGCATCAGATTCCTAATTGATGGAGAAAGGTCTGGTGGCAAGAAAAGCTGCTTCTAGGAGTTTGTCAAGTGTTTTCGCTCGACGATTCCATTCGCCCGATATATCCTATTTTAATTTTACACTATTCTGAACCTTACTCCTTTTTAACTCTCTGATCGAGTTTCTCGGAATTGAAAAATCTTCATAAGCTAAATCACATGTGCATATGTTGACATTTAAGAGATATAAAGTCAAGAAAATCAAGGGCAATGGTGATATATATGCGGATTAAACACCAAAAAAAACACTCAACAAATGGCTACAATTTAAGGAATGTGTTTAGTGACGGCATCAGATTCCTAATTGATGGAGAAAGGTCTGGTGGCAAGAAAAGCTGCTTCTAGGAGGTTGCCAAGTGTTTTCGCTCGACGATTCCATTCTTGGGTGGTTGGTTTGGCCCTTGTTCCTGTAACTCGAATCCTAGCCCGGTATATCCCATTTTAATTTTACACCATTGTGAACCTTACGCCTTTTTTACTCTCCGATCGAGGTCCTCTGCATTGAAAAATCTTCGTAAACTAAATCACACGTGTATATGTTGACATTTAAGAGATATACAGTCAAGAAAATCAAGGGCAATGGTGATATATATACGGATTAGACACCAAAAAAAAACACTCAACAAATGGCTACAATTTAAGGAATGTGTTAAGTGACGGCATCAGATTCCTAATTCATGGAGAAAGGTCTGGTGGCAAGAAAAGCTGCTTCTAGGAGGTTGTCAAGTGTTTTCGCTCGACGATTCCATTCTTAGGTGGTTAGTTTGGCCCTTGTTCCTGTAACTCGAATCCTAGCCCGGTATATCTCATTTTATTTTTTCACCGTTGTGAACCTCACGCCTTTTTTACTCTCTGATCGAGGTTCTCGGCATTGAAAAATCTTCGTAAACTAAATCCCACGTGTATATGTTGACATTTAAGAGATATACAGTCAAGAAAATCAAGGGCAATGGTGATATATATGCGGATTAGACACAAAAAAAAACACTCAACAAATGGCTCCAATTTAAGGAATGTGTTTAGTGACGGCATCAGATTCCTAATTGATGGAGAAAGGTCTGGGCAAGAAAAGGTGCTTCTAGGAGGTTGTCAAGTGTTTTCGCTCAACGATTCCATTCTTGGGTGGTTGGTTTGGCCCTTGTTCCTGTAACTCGAATCCTAGCCCGGTATATTCTATTTTAATTTTACACCATTGTGAACCTTACACCTTTTTTACTCTCTGATCGAGGTTCTCAGCATTGAAAAATCTTCGTAAACTAAATCACACGTGTATATGTTGACATTTAAGAGATATACAGTCAAGAAAATCAAGGGCAATGGTGATATATATGCGGATTAGACACAAAAAAAAACACACAACAAATGACTACAATTTAAGGAATGTGTTTAGTTATGGCATCAGATTCCTAATTGATGGAGAAAGGTCTGGTGGCAAGAAAAGCTACTTCTAGGAGTTTGTCAACTGTTTTCGCTCGACGATTACATTCGCCCGATATATCCTATTTTAATTTTACACTATTCTGAACCTTACTCCTTTTTAACTCTCTGATCGAGGTTCTCGGAATTGAAAAATCTTCATAAGCTAAATCACATGTGCATATGTTGACATTTAAGAGATATAAAGTCAAGAAAATCAAGGGCAATGGTGATATATATGCGGATTAAACACCAAAAAAAACATTCAACAAATGGCTACAATTTAAGGAATGTGTTTAGTGACGGCATCAGATTCCTAATTGATGGAGAAAGGTCTGGTGGCAAGAAAAGCTGCTTCTAAGAGGTTGCCAAGTGTTTTCGCTCGACGATTCCATTCTTGGGTGGTTGGTTTGGCCCTTGTTCCTGTAACTCGAATCCTAGCCCGGTATATCCCATTTTAATTTTACACCATTGTGAACCTTACGCCTTTTTTACTCTCCGATCGAGGTCCTCTGCATTGAAAAATCTTCGTAAACTAAATCACACGTGTGTATGTTGACATTTAAGAGATATACAGTCAAGAAAATCAAGGGCAATGGTGATATATATACGGAGTAGACACCAAAAAAAAACACTCAACAAATGGCTACAATTTAAGGAATGTGTTTAGTGACGGCATCAGATTCCTAATTCATGGAGAAAGGTCTGGTGGCAAGAAAAGCTGCTTCTAGGAGGTTGTCAAGTGTTTTCGCTCGACGATTCCGTTCTTAGGTGGTTAGTTTGGCCCTTGTTCCTGTAACTCGAATCCTAGCCCGGTATATCTCATTTTATTTTTTCACCGTTGTGAACCTTACGCCTTTTTTACTCTCTGATCGAGGTTCTCGGCATTGAAAAATCTTCGTAAACTAAATCCCACGTGTATATGTTGACATTTAAGAGATATACAGTCAAGAAAATCAAGGGCAATGGTGATATATATGCGGATTAGACACAAAAAAAAAACACTCAACAAATGGCTCCAATTTAAGGAATGTGTTTAGTGACGGCATCAGATTCCTAATTGATGGAGAAAGGTCTGGGCAAGAAAAGTTGCTTCTAGGAGGTTGTCAAGTGTTTTCGCTCGACGATTCCATTCTTGGGTGGTTGGTTTGGCCCTTGTTCCTGTAACTCGAATCCTAGCCCGGTATATTCTATTTTAATTTTACAGCATTGTGAACCTTACACCTTTTTTACTCTCTGATCGAGGTTCTCAGCATTGAAAAATCTTCGTAAACTAAATCACACGTGTATATCTTGACACTTAAGAGATATACAGTCAAGAAAATCAAGGGCAATGGTGATATATATGCGGATTAGACACAAAAAAAAAACACACAACAAATGCCTACAATTTAAGGAATGTGTTTAGTTATGGCATCAGATTCCTAATTGATGGAGAAAGGTCTGGTGGCAAGAAAAGCTGCTTCTAGGAGGTTGTCAAGTGTTTTGCTCGACGATTCCATTCTTGGGTGGTTGGTTTGGCCCTTGTTCCTGTAACTCGAATCCTAGCCCGGTATATCCCATTTTAATTTTACACCATTGTGAACCTTACGCCTTTTTTACTCTCTGATCGAGGTCCTCGTCATTGAAAAATCTTCGTAAACTAAATCACACGTGTATATGTTGACATTTAAGAGATATACAGTCAAGAAAATCAAGGGCAATGGTGATATATATACGGATTAGACAAAAAAAAAACACTCAACAAATGGTTAAAATTTAAGGAATGTGTTTAGTGACGGCATCAGATTCCTAATTCGTTGAGAAAGGTCTGGTGGCAAGAAAAGCTGCTTCTAGGAGGTTGTCAAGTGTTTTCGCTCGACGATTCCATTCTTAGGTGGTTAGTTTGGCCCTTGTTCCTGTAACTCGAATCCTAGCCCGGTATATCTCATTTTATTTTTTCACCGTTGTGAACCTTACGCCTTTTTTACTCTCTGATCGAGGTTCTCGGCATTGAAAAATCTTCGTAAACTAAATCCCACGTGTATATGTTGACATTTAAGAGATATACAGTCAAGAAAATCAAGGGCAATGGTGATATATATGCGGATTAGACACAAAAAAAAACACTCAACAAATGGCTCCAATTTAAGGAATGTGTTTAGTGACGGCATCAGATTCCTAATTGATGGAGAAAGGTCTGGGCAAGAAAAGTTGCTTCTAGGAGGTTGTCAAGTGTTTTCGCTCGACGATTCCATTCTTGGGTGGTTGGTTTGGCCCTTGTTCCTGTAACTCGAATCCTAGCCCGGTATATTCTATTTTAATTTTACAGCATTGTGAACCTTACACCTTTTTTACTCTCTGATCGAGGTTCTCAGCATTGAAAAATCTTCGTAAACTAAATCACACGTGTATATCTTGACACTTAAGAGATATACAGTCAAGAAAATCAAGGGCAATGGTGATATATATGCGGATTAGACACAAAAAAAAAACACACAACAAATGCCTACAATTTAAGGAATGTGTTTAGTTATGGCATCAGATTCCTAATTGATGGAGAAAGGTCTGGTGGCAAGAAAAGCTGCTTCTAGGAGGTTGTCAAGTGTTTTGCTCGACGATTCCATTCTTGGGTGGTTGGTTTGGCCCTTGTTCCTGTAACTCGAATCCTAGCCCGGTATATCCCATTTTAATTTTACACCATTGTGAACCTTACGCCTTTTTTACTCTCTGATCGAGGTCCTCGTCATTGAAAAATCTTCGTAAACTAAATCACACGTGTATATGTTGACATTTAAGAGATATACAGTCAAGAAAATCAAGGGCAATGGTGATATATATACGGATTAGACAAAAAAAAAACACTCAACAAATGGCTAAAATTTAAGGAATGTGTTTAGTGACGGCATCAGATTCCTAATTCGTTGAGAAAGGTCTGGTGGCAAGAAAAGCTGCTTCTAGGAGGTTGTCAAGTGTTTTCGCTCGACGATTCCATTCTTAGGTGGTTAGTTTGGCCCTTGTTCCTGTAACTCGAATCCTAGCCCGGTATATCTCATTTTATTTTTTCACCGTTGTGAACCTTACGCCTTTTTTACTCTCTGATCGAGGTTCTCGGCATTGAAAAATCTTCGTAAACTAAATCCCACGTGTATATGTTGACATTTAAGAGATATACAGTCAAGAAAATCAAGGGCAATGGTGATATATATGCGGATTAGACACAAAAAAAAACACTCAACAAATGGCTCCAATTTAAGGAATGTGTTTAGTGACGGCATCAGATTCCTAATTGATGGAGAAAGGTCTGGGCAAGAAAAGTTGCTTCTAGGAGGTTGTCAAGTGTTTTCGCTCGACGATTCCATTCTTGGGTGGTTGGTTTGGCCCTTGTTCCTGTAACTCGAATCCTAGCCCGGTATATTCTATTTTAATTTTACAGCATTGTGAACCTTACACCTTTTTTACTCTCTGATCGAGGTTCTCAGCATTGAAAAATCTTCGTAAACTAAATCACACGTGTATATCTTGACACTTAAGAGATATACAGTCAAGAAAATCAAGGGCAATGGTGATATATATGCGGATTAGACACAAAAAAAAAAACACACAACAAATGCCTACAATTTAAGGAATGTGTTTAGTTATGGCATCAGATTCCTAATTGATGGAGAAAGGTCTGGTGGCAAGAAAAGCTGCTTCTAGGAGGTTGTCAAGTGTTTTGCTCGACGATTCAATTCTTGGGTGGTTGGTTTGGCCCTTGTTCCTGTAACTCGAATCCTAGCCCGGTATATCCCATTTTAATTTTACACCATTGTGAACCTTACGCCTTTTTTACTCTCTGATCGAGGTCCTCGTCGTTGAAAAATCTTCGTAAACTAAATCACACGTGTATATGTTGACATTTAAGAGATATACAGTCAAGAAAATCAAGGGCAATGGTGATATATATACGGATTAGACAAAAAAAAAACACTCAACAAATGGCTACAATTTAAGGAATGTGTTTAGTGACGGCATCAGATTCCTAATTCATTGAGAAAGGTCTGGTGGCAAGAAAAGCTGCTTCTAGGAGGTTGTCAAGTGTTTTCGCTCGACGATTCCATTCTTAGGTGGTTAGTTTGGCCCTTGTTCCTGTAACTCGAATCCTAGCCCGGTATATCTCATTTTATTTTTTCACCGTTGTGAACCTTACGCCTTTTTTACTCTCTGATCGAGGTTCTCGGCATTGAAAAATCTTCGTAAACTAAATCCCACGTGTATATGTTGACATTTAAGAGATATACAGTCAAGAAAATCAAGGGCAATGGTGATATATATGCGGATTAGACACAAAAAAAAACACTCAACAAATGGCTCCAATTTAAGGAATGTGTTTAGTGACGGCATCAGATTCCTAATTGATGGAGAAAGGTCTGGGCAAGAAAAGGTGCTTCTAGGAGGTTGTCAAGTGTTTTCGCTCAACGATTCCATTCTTGGATGGTTGGTTTGGCCCTTGTTCCTGTAACTCGAATCCTAGCCCGGTATATTCTATTTTAATTTTACACCATTGTGAACCTTACACCTTTTTTACTCTCTGATCGAGGTTCTCAGCATTGAAAAATCTTCGTAAACTAAATCACACGTGTATATGTTGACATTTAAGAGATATACAGTCAAGAAAATCAAGGGCAATGGTGATATATATGCGGATTAGCCACAAAAAAAAAACACACAACAAATGCCTACAATTTAAGGAATGTGTTTAGTTATGGCATCAGATTCCTAATTGATGGAGAAAGGTCTGGTGGCAAGAAAAGCTGCTTCTAGGAGTTTGTCAAGTGTTTTCGCTCGACGATTCCATTCGCCCGATATATCCTATTTTAATTTTACACTATTCTGAACCTTACTCCTTTTTAACTCTCTGATCGAGGTTCTCGGAATTGAAAAATCTTCATAAGCTAAATCACATGTGCATATGTTGACATTTAAGAGATATAAAGTCAAGAAAATCAAGGGCAATGGTGATATATATGCGGATTAAACACCAAAAAAAACACTCAACAAATGGCTACAATTTAAGGAATGTGTTTAGTGACGGCATCAGATTCCTAATTGATGGAGAAAGGTCTGGTGGCAAGAAAAGCTGCTTCTAGGAGGTTGCCAAGTGTTTTCGCTCGACGATTCCATTCTTGGGTGGTTGGTTTGGCCCTTGTTCCTGTAACTCGAATCCTAGCCCGGTATATCCCATTTTAATTTTACACCATTGTGAACCTTACGCCTTTTTTACTCTCCGATCGACGTCCTCTGCATTGAAAAATCTTCGTAAACTAAATCACACGTGTATATGTTGACATTTAAGAGATATACAGTCAAGAAAATCAAGGGCAATGGTGATATATATACGGATTAGACACCAAAAAAAAAAACACTCAACAAATGGCTACAATTTAAGGAATGTGTTTAGTGACGGCATCAGATTCCTAATTCATGGAGAAAGGTCTGGTGGCAAGAAAAGCTGCTTCTAGGAGGTTGTCAAGTGTTTTCGCTCGACGATTCCATTCTTAGGTGGTTAGTTTGGCCCTTGTTCCTGTAACTCGAATCCTAGCCCGGTATATCTCATTTTATTTTTTCACCGTTGTGAACCTTACGCCTTTTTTACTCTCTGATCGAGGTTCTCGGCATTGAAAAATCTTCGTAAACTAAGTCCCACGTGTATATGTTGACATTTAAGAGATATACAGTCAAGAAAATCAAGGGCAATGGTGATATATATGCGGATTAGACACAAAAAAAACACTCAACAAATGGCTCCAATTTAAGGAATGTGTTTAGTGACGGCATCAGATTCCTAATTGATAGAGAAAGGTCTGGGCAAGAAAAGTTGCTTCTAGGAGGTTGTCAAGTGTTTTCGCTCGACGATTCCATTCTTGGGTGGTTGGTTTGGCCCTTGTTCCTGTAACTCGAATCCTAGCCCGGTATATTCTATTTTAATTTTACAGCAATGTGAACCTTACACCTTTTTTACTCTCTGATCGAGGTTCTCAGCATTGAAAAATCTTCGTAAACTAAATCACACGTGTATATCTTGACACTTAAGAGATATACAGTCAAGAAAATCAAGGGCAATGGTGATATATATGCGGATTAGACACAAAAAAAAACACACACAACAAATGCCTACAATTTAAGGAATGTGTTTAGTTATGGCATCAGATTCCTAATTGATGGAGAAAGGTCTGGTGGCAAGAAAAGCTGCTTCCAGGAGGTTGTCAAGTGTTTTGCTCGACGATTCCATTCTTGGGTGGTTGGTTTGGCCCTTATTCCTGTAACTCGAATCCTAGCCCGGTATATCCCATTTTAATTTTACACCATTGTGAACCTTACGCCTTTTTTACTCTCTGATCGAGGTCCTCGTCATTGAAAAATCTTCGTAAACTAAATCACACGTGTATATGTTGACATTTAAGAGATATACAGTCAAGAAAATCAAGGGCAATGGTGATATATATACGGATTAGACAAAAAAAAACACTCAACAAATGGCTACAATTTAAGGAATGTGTTTAGTGACGGCATCAGATTCCTAATTCATTGAGAAAGGTCTGGTGGCAAGAAAAGCTGCTTCTAGGAGGTTGTCAAGTGTTTTCGCTCGACGATTCCATTCTTAGGTGGTTAGTTTGGCCCTTGTTCCTGTAACTCGAATCCTAGCCCGGTATATCTCATTTTAATTTTTCACCGTTGTGAACCTTACGCCTTTTTTACTCTCTGATCGAGGTTCTCGGCATTGAAAAATCTTCGTAAACTAAATCCCACGTGTATATGTTGACATTTAAGAGATATACAGTCAAGAAAATCAAGGGCAATGGTGATATATATGCGGATTAGACACCAAAAAAAAAAAACACTCAACAAATGGCTACAATTTAAGGAATGTGTTTAGTGACGGCATCAGATTCCTAATTCATGGAGAAAGGTCTGGTGGCAAGAAAAGCTGCTTCTAGGAGGTTGTCAAGTGTTTTCGCTCGACGATTCCATTCTTAGGTGGTTAGTTTGGCCCTTGTTCCTGTAACTCGAATCCTAGCCCGGTATATCTCATTTTATTTTTTCACCGTTGTGAACCTTACGCCTTTTTTACTCTCTGATCGAGGTTCTCGGCATTGAAAAATCTTCGTAAACTAAGTCCCACGTGTATATGTTGACATTTAAGAGATATACAGTCAAGAAAATCAAGGGCAATGGTGATATATATGCGGATTAGACACAAAAAAAACACTCAACAAATGGCTCCAATTTAAGGAATGTGTTTAGTGACGGCATCAGATTCCTAATTGATGGAGAAAGGTCTGGGCAAGAAAAGCTGCTTCTAGGAGGTTGTCAAGTGTTTTCGCTCGACGATTCCATTCTTGGGTGGTTGGTTTGGCCCTTGTTCCTGTAACTCGAATCCTAGCCCGGTATATTCTATTTTAATTTTACACCATTGTGAACCTTACACCTTCTTTACTCTCTGATCGAGGTTCTCGGCATTGAAAAATCTTCGAAAACTAAATCACACGTGTATATGTTTACATTTAAGAGATATACAGTCAAGAAAATCAAGGGCAATAGTGATATATATGCGGATTAGACACAAAAATAAAACACTCAACAATGGCTAGAATTTAAGGAATGTGTATAGTGATGGCATCAGATTCCTAATTGATGGTGAAAGGTCTGGTGGCAAGAAAAGTTGCTTCTAGGAGGTTGTCAAGTGTTTTGCTCGACCATTCCATTCTTGGGTGGTTGGTTTGGCCCTTGTTCCTGTAACTCGAATCCTAGCCCGGTATATCCCATTTTAATTTTACACCATTGTGAACCTTACTGTTGGGATTGAACCCTACCAGAGGAACAGATAATGTAAAGCCAAAACCAGGTCACAACAGTGGATTCACAATAAGCAGCGGTTTACACTTTGCTCTCCCCTTGAAAGTGATTTATAACAACTGATGATCTCTATCTGCTGCTTATATTCAACTGTTGCTGTCCTTTCAACTGCTGATGAAAACCCTGAAGTATTCAACACTACTGGTCCTATCTACTGATGTTAAAGCACTGCCCAGTCAAGGACTGATCAACCTTGAGGAAATCATTGATAGAAAGGGAGAGCAGCTGTTTAGTAAATTGTTTGTCTTATGTATAGTCAGTGGTTAGGTTAGCAGTGTTTGTGTAAGGTCAGTAGATACAGGTTGTTAGGCTGTTAGACATCGCTTTCATGGTGACGTCAGCTGAGATACCTCAGTGGTTTGGTTTGCCTATAAATGTAACAGTGCCCTGTACTGTTACATTTGATTGACTGAGCGGGTTCTTCTCCTCATGTCTAATCCTTTCATCTTGTGTGCAACCAACCTTGGGGCATCAGGCTGAGGGGGAGCTTAGTTTGTAAGCATGTCTGTAATCTTTTGCTTTGATTTGTAAATCATTCGACTCTATGAGAAGCAATTGTTTATCAAACTATTTTTCTCCTTTTGATTGTGTTTACAAAGTTTGTTTTTCATTTCCGCTGCACCTAACATGTTTTCATATTCATTGATCATTCATTTCAAACAAACAAACACTATCATGAGAGCCTCCGATCCTAACAATTGGTATCAGAGCCTGGACAGTCAAATTCGATCTAACAATCAATTTGGCATAACAGTTCGGCTCAAAAATCATTGATACTAAGCTTGGTTGTATTTTGTTGAAGAACAGAGTATTGAGTAAATCATGTTCAAAGTGGTTATACAAAAACTCTGTTTATCAACCAAGATGTCATATGACACACAAATTTCATACAACAAATGATATCATGCACAAGTCACTCATAGTTTTCAGATCTGTAAACATATCTGATAGATTATGGGATTGGTCTATATTCTCAAAATTGATTTCAACTGTTGTCTTGATATTTGTGATGTTTTCATTAAATACTAAAGTATGATCCTCAGAATAACAAAACCTATGATTCATAAGACATTAGTGTTTTGATTTTCTATAAAGAGGGAATTAAGACTTTAGTTATTTAGATCTTATGTGTAGAAAAATAGGTTGAGATCCTCAAAAGGAACAAATCAACTTTGTCTAAATACACTAAGAAAAACAGGGGTCAACATAGTCCGTATCATATGTAATGTGAGATTGGGTGAAAAACTTGTGAAAACTTGACCAAGTCTCTCAAAACATTACTGCAAAGTGATTTTGGACTAAAATTCACAAAAACTCAGAAGTGTGTTTATCTCAAAACTTTTGTTGTCAAAAGAAAAAGAGGATAAACATAAAACACTTATGAGTCAAAGTTTGGGGTAATAATGGTCATTAAGCAACTATGTGCATTCATCTGTTCAGGGAAAGGTTTTGATTCCAGTGAATGAACTCCAAAAAGGACTAGACAAATGTTCAAAAATTTATCCATGTGTCTTCATGATTGCAATCAACTGACAAAGAAAATGGTTCCAAACAGTGGTCAAAATGTATCCAAAAGTTTCCTACCACTGTTGTCAAACCACTGATCATTTTCAAAAACCTGTGAGTGATATGATTACACTCTCTATTGAAATTATACCAGATCTTTTTGACACTATTCTTAGAAAATCCTTTAACCATTTTTTTTTGTTGTTGTGTTCAAAGGATTCTCTCGAATAACCAGGATATATTATTCATTTTTTATATAATATATTTGGAACTTTTGCTTGTTTTTGTTGGCAATAGTTTCAGCTCCTGTCAGGATGTAATACCTTATTTTTGCATGGTATTTGTGTCCTCAGAAATGGGTCAAAAGGAAATGGTACATATGTCATGATCATGTCATACTCAGGTTTGCTCCTAAATTTTTATCAAAGGTTGATTGCAAACTGTGATT
Source organism: Helianthus tuberosus (assembly GCA_030545235.1). Taxonomy (NCBI): domain Eukaryota; kingdom Viridiplantae; phylum Streptophyta; class Magnoliopsida; order Asterales; family Asteraceae; genus Helianthus; species Helianthus tuberosus. The sequence goes on along the minus strand of CM060370.1, from coordinate 21,690,566 downwards.
AAATTACTAGGGTACTCATGAGTTAATTGAATATTAAACGAAAATGAGTTGCCTTAGTAAAAAGTTTTCATCATCTGGGGTACTAAACCATTGTCTTTCAAAATTGACTTGTGGCAAAACCTTGAATGAAAATCCTCAAAACTGTTGCTGAAACACCTGTTCTTCAGATTTGCACCATTTACCCTAACCACTGTTTTGTTCCAACGTCTGATCTCTAAACACTGTCCACTGCTGAAAGTTAATCACTGATCCCTCATTTTCTTGAAAAGCACTGATGCTCAAAATCAGTGTCTTATCCACTGATATGCTATCCACTGATAGTAAAAATCACTCACTGCCGATAATTTTTACCGTTGGAACTACTGATGCTTGATACGTCAGTGGCCCTTAAAACAATTGTTCTCCATACTTCATCCACTCCATCGGTGTTTGACACGTGGTCAGTTTTTAGCCCTCAGATCGTAATAACCGCTACCACATCAGCGATTATTTTTAAATAAAACCCTGCCCTAAACCCCAAACAGGGTTTTACACTGTCGAATTGAATTCCAAAATTCTCTTCTCATAGCAGTTTCCAACCCTTCTTCTCAAAATCTCCAAAATCCTCTTTCATTCTTCTCCGCAAAAATGACAAAATCAAAGTCAAAATCAAAACCAAAACCTAAATCACCATCACCTTCCAAAGAGGTCGCTCAAACGACCGAAGAACCCATCAAAATACCATTCAAACAATCTCACAACTATCTGGGTTTATTCACAAAACCTACTGATAATCACACCTTTGACACCATCATTGATGCATTATCTGCATCAAAGTACAAAACTTTGTTGACAGCAAATGCTCCCATCTATCTGCAAACCCAGAGAGAGTTTTGGAAAAAGGCGTCGCTTGAAAAACAAGACGGAAAAGTCATAGCCATTAACTCCTCGATACCGGGAAAAGCGATCAAAATCACACCAAAATCGATATCAGAAGTCTTCATACTCGACGATCAGAATGGTAAAACCTCTTTTGACAAAAACGAGTTAAAAGCTGATTTTCTGAAAAGGGGTTATGCAGAAGAACCAAAGGTAGATACCCTACAAAAGGGTTATTTTCCATCTGCACCCAGGTTTTTATTTCACACACTCTTGATGTGTGCTTCAAATAAAACACCATCTTTCAACGAAATACCATTGAAAATTCAAAGCCTGGGTTACGCTATTTTGAATAATAAAGACTATAACTACTCCCAGGAGATTTTCAATGACATGGTGAAAAACGTTGAAAGTAAAGCATTTTTACTTTTTCCAAGATTTTTGAGTTATTATTTTGAACAAAAATTTGAAAAGAAAAATGTAAATTTGCTCAAACAAGGTGTTCATTGTCAAATAAAAAGCATAACAAAAGAAACATTTTCAAGGATGATGGCACCAATAAAAACAAAAGCAGGGGTACCTGAGCAGACTTTAGCGGTTACAACTGCTCCTCAGGTATCAGCTGCTGAGCCCACTGCTCCAGGTGATCATAGCAGCACTCCCACTGCTTTGAAACCCACACCTGCCACCACTAAAAAGACCAAAAAGAAAACATCCAGAAAACCCACCAATCCCAAAACAAAGGCAACTCTGGAAGATGAGATCCCAGAGGAAATGCTTGTGACAACACAAAAGTCACCAAAAACCACTGCTGCTACTTCCTCACAGCAGTTGGAAGAAAGATCTCAACCCATGCCTAAAACTCCTCCTGCATCCTCACAAAAGGATCAGGTTGTAAGTACAGGGACACCACACTATGAAGCTCTGAATCCACTTGGATCCATCTTCCTCAGTCCTGATCCCAAGGACATGTCTCTTTCAACTCCCATCCCCTCACCAATCATATTACCACAAACCATGCTACCTTTGTTGCATGCAGCTGATATAGCTCAGACACAAACCAGTTCCTCTCTAACACCTATCACTGAGAGCATACTTCCACAAGTGACTGGGTCTGATGCTACTACTCCTGCTATCCCAGCAACAATTGAGGAGGTTACACCCCCTGAGTTACAAGTAACTCTCGGTGGTAGTTCAAGTGGAGCAGCAACTACAACTGGTGGACCAACAGGTCTCCGGTTGGCCAGTTGTTTCATAAATCAGACTCCCTTGAAGGAAATTTCTTCCATGGCAACTTCGATAACCACCAGTGAGTTGGATCTAACCACTGGCATCATCAAAGGTTTATCAAGTGCTGAAGAAAGAAGTCCCCAGTACCAAGAACAAGGGGCATCAATGGGTGACTTTTGGGACTCAGTTCCTAAGTCAAACATTGATATAACCACTGCTGGTGGGGATTCAGATGATCCTACTAAAGTAGGTGATGATTCAAGATATCAGGAATTGACGGGCAGAGTTGACAAACTTGAAGAATCAGTTGCTGAAATTAAGGAGATGGTGCAAGAGATTTTAAAAGCTCAAAAAGCACAATCCACTGCTGCCCCACCACAATCTGCTGTTCCTGCTCAAGCACCTGCACAACAGGCATTTGCTGCAAATGAGCTATGGAATATATTTCAACCCATGCTTGAAGCACAGCAACAAATGGCTGATAAAAAGCATGTTATTCAAGTACAAATGCTGACCAACATGGTTGAATCAAGGTTCAAGGACACTCAAGCAGATATCAAGGCTATAAAGGCAAGCATTCAAAGTGTCTCTGGCAAAGCTCCCCCTTCCATATCATTCCTTGATAACCCTCCTACAGATAATGCCAAAAAGGGGGAGAATATCAAGCTGTTGAGAAAAATGAATACGAAGGGAATAGAGCATGGCCTCCATATTGAGAATGAAAAAGAAAAAGAAAAGCAGGTCTCAAAACCTATTAGCCAAACAGCTGATACAGCAGTAGTTACAAAAACTGCTGTCTGTAGCCAAACAGCTGCCATGCCATCAACACACACCACTCTACCACACACCACTACAACTACTGCTCCATCATCATCATCTACAATCACACCATTACCACTGCCTCCTGTCATAAAACAGAAGACAACAGATGTTATAACATCTGTTGTAATGACAGCAGCGGTTGAAGCACCAGTTGTTTCAACAGTTGTTTGTCAGACACTCCCCATCATTCAAACCACTGATTCATCCAAAACATCATCTGCTTCTTCTTCATTAAAAAGGAGAAGAAATCTCATATCAGATGATGATTCACCACCATCACCACCAACATCACCACTTCCATCCCCTGCTCAAAAGCAGAAGACAACTGCTGACATATCAACAGTTGTAATGACAACAGATGTTGATACACCAGTTGTTTCAATAGCTGTTAGTCAGTCATCTTCCACTGTTCCCACCAGTCTTGCATCACAACATCCTAAGCTTTACAAACGAAAAAGAGAAACAACTCAGGACACTGATGAAAAGTATGATCCTGTTGCTGCTAAGAATCCACTGGAATTAGAAGCTGTAAAAAATGAGATGAAACAATTTTACACTGAAGATGATCCTTCAAAAAGGAAATTTCCTTCTCTCATAGGTTTCATAATTCCAGAAGACATGAATGAATATCTTGAAATGAAAGTAAGACAAGCAAGGATAAGAGCCAAAATTGAATGCAAGAATCAAGGCAATGAAGCGATTTTGAAAAGAAGAGAATTCCTGCTCAACAAGGTTAAACAAATAAAGGAATATGCAAGTGATTTGAACAAGGAAATGTCAAGCATATCTCCTGAAGCAGATCAACGAAATGAATTGAGGAAGGAATATCTTGCATACATAATGAAAGAGAAGTTCTATCCTGCTGAAGAAACAGATTTCAAAGATTGGCCAATAATTGCATTAAATCATGAGGCAAAAAGAATTGAAAAGGTTAACAATGATCCAAGAAAGAAGAAGACAGCTCCAAATTGGAATAAATACAAGAAGCTCATAGCTGATCTTATTTCTGAATACAAGAGAAAGAAGCAGGAGTTGGTAGATGCAAGAGTGGATTCTGCAAGTGCCATAGCAAAATGGACCAAGCAGCAAACAGACGAAGCTTATGAAAGACTTAGGAAAAGGAGGGACACTCCTAAAAAGTCTGACTACAAAAAGCTGAAGGAACAGGTCAAGACCTTTGAAACACAGATCAGCACAGCAGAAGCCTTTGTTACAAGGTTGAGAAAAGAAAGGAAGGAAATGCTGACTGTTGAAAAAGAAAGGCTTAAAGAAGATGATCTGATTGAAGAAGCTACCAAGAAATTGGCTTCAGATAAAGAAAACTTAGCAAAACTACAAGACCTTGCCAAAAGGGTCAAAGTAGTAAGCAAACAATCATCAGCAGATATCACAGACAGTGATCTTGATCAACAACAGAAACAAGAGCTACTTGACAAAGAAGTTGCAGAAGATATAGCTGCAGCAAACAAAGTCATAAAAGAAGCTTTTAAAAGAATGTCTGAAGTTCAAGATACTGCTTTACAGTTTTTTCTCAAGGCCAAATGCATCCAGCTCATCAGGAAATAAATCTCTCCCAAGAAACCCATTTGGTTTAAAAATACTAAAGTGGATGTCTGGTCAAAAGACCCACGTATTGACCTTGGTCAGAACCAATGGAGAAGTGAAGCATATATCAAGGAATCAAGCACTAGGCCTGGGTGTTGAAGATCAACTAGATCTCCTTGAGCTTACACTGTGCAGGGATGAAGATGACACAAGTTCCAAGGAATTTGAAGAAGAATTTAAAAGACATGTAAGGGAACTTCTGATGAGGAATAAAGATCCAGAATAATGACAGGTTTTGGCATTATCTGTTCCAGGGGGAGATTGTTGGGATTGAACCCTACCAGAGGAACAGATAATGTAAAGCCAAAACCAGGTCACAACAGTGGATTCACAATAAGCAGCGGTTTACACTTTGCTCTCCCCTTGAAAGTGATTTATAACAACTGATGATCTCTATCTGCTGCTCATATTCAACTGCTGCTGTCCTTTCAACTGCTGATGAAAACCCTGAAGTATTCAACACTGCTGGTCCTATCTACTGATGTTAAAGCACTGCCCAGTCAAGGACTGATCAACCTTGAGGAAAGCACTGACATAAAGGGAGAGCAGCTGTTTAGTAAATTGTTTGTCTTATGTATAGTCAGTGGTTAGGTTAGCAGTGTTTGTGTAAGGTCAGTAGATACAGGTTGTTAGGCTGTTAGACGTCGCTTTCATGGTGACGTCAGCTGAGATACCTCAGTGGTTTGGTTTGCCTATAAATGTAACAGTGCCCTGTACTGTTACATTTGATTGACTGAGCGGGTTCTTCTCCTCATGTCTAATCCTTTCATCTTGTGTGCAACCAACCTTGGGGCATCAGGCTGAGGGGGAGCTTAGTTTGTAAGCATGTCTGTAATCTTTTGCTTTGATTTGTAAATCATTCGACTCTATGAGAAGCAATTGTTTATCAAACTATTTTTCTCCTTTTGATTGTGTTTACAAAGTTTGTTTTTCATTTCCGCTGCACCTAACATGTTTTCATATTCATTGATCATTCATTTCAAACAAACAAACACTATCATGAGAGCCTCCGATCCTAACACTTACGCCTTTTTTACTCTTTGATCGAGGTCCTCGGCATTGAAAAATCTTCGTAAACTAAATCACACGTGTATATGTTGACATTTAAGAGATATACAGTCAAGAAAATCAAGGGCAATGGCGATATATATAAGGATTAGACACCAAAAAAAAACACTCAACAAATGGCTACAATTTAAGGAATGTGTTTAGTGACGACATCAGATTCCTAATTGATGGAGAAAGGTCTGGTGGCAAGAAAAGCTGCTTCTAGGAGGTTGTCAAGTGTTTTCGCTCGACGATTCCATTATTGGGTGGTTGGTTTGGCCCTTGTTCCTATAACTAGAATCCTAGCCCGGTATATCCCATTTTAATTTTACACCATTATGAACCTTACACCTTTTTTACTCTCTGATCGAGGTTCTCGGCATTGAAAAATCTTCGTAAACTAAATCACACATGTATATGTTGACATTTAAGAGATATACAGTCAAGAAAATCAAGGGCAATGGTGATATATACGCGGATTAGACACCAAAAAAGAAAAACACTCAACAAATGGCTACAATTTAAGGAATGTGTTTAGTGACGGCATTAGATTCCTAATTGATGGAGAAAGTTCTGGTGGCAAGAAAAGCTGCTTCTAAGAGGTTGTCAAGTGTATTCGCTCGACGATTCCATTCTTGGGTGGTTGGTTTGGCCCTTGTTCCTGTAACTCGAATCCTAGCCCGGTATATCCCATTTTAATTTTACACCATTGTGAACATTACGGCTTTTTTACTCTCTGATCAAGGTTCTCGGCATTGAAAAATCTTCGTAAACTAAACCACACGTGTATATGTTGACATTTAAGAGATATACAGTCAAGAAAATAATGGGCAATGGTGATATATATGCGGATTAGACACCTAGAAAAAAACACTCAACAAATGGCTACAATTTAAGGAATGTGTTTAGTGACGGCATCAGATTCCTAATTGATGGAGTAAGTTCTGGTGGCAAGAAAAGCTGCTTCTAGGAGTTTGTCAAGTTTTTTCGCTCGACGATTCCATTCTTGGGTGGTTGGTTTGGCCCTTGTTCCTGTCACTCGAATCCTAGCCCGGTATATCCCATTTTAATTTTACACCATTGTGAACCTTATGCTTTTTTACTCTCTTATCGAGGTTCTCGGCAATGAAAAATCTTCGTAAACTAAATCACACGTGTATATGTTGACATTAAAGAGATATACAGTCAAGAAAATCAAGGGCAATGGTGATATATATGACGATTAGACACCAAAAAAAACACTCAACAAATGGCTACAATTTAAGGAATTTGTTTAGTGACGGCATCAGATTCCTAATTGACGGAGAAAGGTCTGGTGGCAAGAAAAGCTGCTTCTAGGAGGTTGTCAAGTGTTTTCGCTCGACGATTCCATTCTTAGGTGGTTGGTTTGGCCCTTGTTCCTGTAACTCGAATCCTAGCCCGGTATATTTTATTTTAATTTTACACTATTGTGAACCTTACGCCTTTTTTACTCTCTGATCGAGGGTCTCGGCATTGAAAAATCTTCGTAAACTAAATCACACGTGTATATGTTGACATTTAAGAGATATACAGTCAAGAAAATCAAGGGCAATTGTGATATATATGCGGATTAGACACAAAAATAAAACACTCAACAAATGGCTACAATTTAAGGAATGTGTTTAGTGACGGCATCAGATTCCTAATTGATGGAGAAAGGTCTGGTGGCAAGAAAAGCTGCTTCTAGGAGGTTGTCAAGTGTTTTCGCTCGACGATTCCATTCTTGGGTGGTTGGTTTGGCCCTTGTTCCTGTAACTCGAATCCTAGCCCGGTATATCCCATTTTAATTTTACACCATTGTGAACCTTACGCCTTTTATACTCACTGATCGAGGTCCTCGGCATTTAAAAATCTTCGTAAACTAAATCACACGTGTATATGTTGACATTTAAGAGATATACAGTCAAGAAAATCAAGGGCAATGGTGATATATATACGGATTAGACACCAAAAAAAAAAACACTCAACAAATGGCTACAATTTAAGGAATGTGTTTAGTGACGGCATCAGATTCCTAATTCATGGAGAAAGGTCTGGTGGCAAGAAAAGCTGCTTCTAGGAGGTTGTCAAGTGTTTTCGCTCGACAATTCCATTCTTAGGTGGTTAGTTTGGCCCTTGTTCCTGTAACTCGAATCCTAGCCCGGTATATCTCATTTTAATTTTTCACCGTTGTGAACCTTACGCCTTTTTTACTCTCTGATCGAGGTTCTCGGCATTGAAAAATCTTCGTAAACTAAATCCCACGTGTATATGTTGCCATTTAAGAGATATACAGTCAAGAAAATCAAGGGCAATTGTGATATATATGCGGATTAGACACAAAAATAAAACACTCAACAAATGGCTACAATTTAAGGAATGTGTTTAGTGACGGCATCAGATTCCTAATTGATGGAGAAAGGTCTGGTGGCAAGTGTTTTCGCTCGACGATTCCATTCTTGGGTGGTTGGTTTGGCCCTTGTTCCTGTAACTCGAATCCTAGCCCGGTATATTCTATTTTAATTTTACACCATTGTGAACCTTACACCCTTTTTACTCTCTGATCGAGGTTCTCGGCATTGAAAAATCTTCTTAAACTAAATCACACGTGTATATGTTGACATTTAAGAGATATACAGTCAAGAAAATCAAGGGCAATAGTGATATATATGCGGATTAGACACAAAAATAAAACACTCAACAAATGGCTACAATTTAAGGAATGTGTTTAGTGACGGCATCAGATTCCTAATAGATGGAGAAAGGTCTGGTGGCAAGAAAAACTGCTTCTAGGAGGTTGTCAAGTGTTTTGCTCGACGATTCCATTCGTGGGTGGTTGGTTTGGCCCTTGTTCCTGTAACTCGAATCCTAGCCCGGTATATCCCATTTTAAGTTTACACCATTGTGAACCTTACGCCTTTTTTACTCTCTTATCGAGGTTCTCGGCAATGAAAAATCTTCGTAAACTAAACCACACGTGTATATGTTGACCTTAAAGAGGTATACAATCAAGAAAATCAAGGGCAATGGTGATATATATGCGGATTAGACACCAAAAAAAACACTCAACAAATGGCTTCAATTTAAGGAATTTGTTTAGTGACGGCATCAGATTCCTAATTGACGGAGAAAGGTTTGGTGGCAAGAAAAGCTGCTTCTAGGAGGTTGTCAAGTTTTTTCGCTCGACGATTCCATTCTTGGGTGGTTGGTTTGGCCCTTGTTCCTGTAACTCGAATCCTAGCCTGGTATATCCCATTTTAATTTTACACCATTGTGAACCTTATGCCTTTTTTACTCTCTTATCGAGGTTCTCAGCAATGAAAAATCTTCGTAAACTAAATCACACGTGTATATGTTGACATTAAAGATATATACAGTCAAGAAAATCAAGGGCAATGGTGATATATATGCGGATTAGACACCAAAAAAAAACTCAACAAATGGCTACAATTTAAGGAATTTGTTTAGTGACGGCATCAGATTCCTAATTGACGGAGAAAGGTCTGCTGGCAAGAAAAGCTGCTTCTAGGAGGTTGTCAAGTGTTTTCGCTCGACGATTCCATTCTTAGGTGGTTGGTTTGGCCCTTGTTCCTGTAACTCGAATCCTAGCCCGGTATATTCTATTTTAATTTTACACCATTGTGAACCTTACACCTTTTTTACTCTCTGATCGAGGGTCTCGGCATTGAAAAATCTTCGTAAACTAAATCACACGTGTATATGTTGACATTTAAGAGATATACAGTCAAGAAAATCAAGGGCAATTGTGATATATATGCGGATTAGACACAAAAATAAAACACTCAACAAATGGCTACAATTTAAGGAATGTGTTTAGTGACGGCATCAGATTCCTAATTGATTGAGAAAGGTCTGGTTGCAAGAAAAGCTGCTTCTAGGAGGTTGTCAAGTGTTTTCGCTCGATGATTCCATTCTTGGGTGGTTGGTTTGGCCCTTGTTCCTGTAACTCTAATCCTAGCGCGGTATATCCCATTTTAATTTTACACCATTGTGAACCTTACGCCTTTTTTACTCTCTGATCGAGGTCCTCGGCATTTAAAAATCTTCGTAAACTAAATCACACGTGTATATGTTGACATTTAAGAGATATACAGTCAAGAAAATCAAGGGCAATGGTGATATATATACGGATTAGACACAAAAAAAACACTCAACAAATGGCTCCAATTTAAGGAATTTGTTTAGTGACGGCATCAGATTCCTAATTGATGGAGAAAGGTCTGGGCAAGAAAAGCTGCTTCTAGGAGGTTGTCAAGTGTTTTCGCTCGACGATTCCATTCTTGGGTGGTTGGTTTGGCCCTTGTTCCAGTAACTCGAATCCTAGCCCGGTAAATTCTATTTTAATTTTACACCATTGTGAACCTTACACCTTTTTTACTCTCTGATCGAGGTTCTCGGCATTGAAAATCTTCGTAAACTAAATCACACGTGTATATGTTGACATTTAACAGATATACAGTCAAGAAAATCATGGGCAATAGTGATATATATGTGGATTAGACACAAAAATAAAACACTCAACAAATGGCTACAATTTAAGGAATGTGTTTAGTGACGGCATCAGATTCCTAATTGATGGAGAAAGGTCTGGTGGCAAGAAAAGTTGCTGCTAGGAGGTTGTCAAGTGTTTCGCTCGACGATTCCATTCTTGGGTGGTTGGTTTGGCCCTTGTTCCTGTAACTCGAATCCTAGCCCGGTATATCCCATTTTAATTTTCCCCATTGTGAACCTTAGGCCTTTTTTACTCTCTGATCGAGGTTCTCGGCATTGAAAAATCTTCGTAAACTAAATCACACGTGTATATGTTGACATTTAAGAGATATACAGTCAAAAAAATCAAGGGCAATGGTGATATATATGCGGATTAGACACAAAAAAAAAACATTCAACAAATGGCTACAATTTAAGGAATGTGTTTAGTGACGGCATCAGATTCCTAATTCATGGAGAAAGGTATGGTGGCAAGAAAAGCTGCTTCTAGGAGGTTGTCAAGTGTTTTCGCTCGACGATTCCATTCTTAGGTGGTTGGTTTGGCCCTTGTTCCTGTACCTTGAATCCTAGCCCGATATATCTCATTTTAATTTTTCACCGTTGTGAACCTTACGCCTTTTTTACTCTCTGATCGAGGTTCTCGGCATTGAAAAATCTTCGTAAACTAAATCACACGTGTATATGTTGACATTTAAGAGATATACAGTCAAAAAAATCATGGGCAATGGTGATATATATGCGGATTAGACACAAAAAAAAAACACTCAACAAATGGCTAAAATTTAAGGAATGTGTTTAGTGACGGCATCAGATTCCTAATTGATGGAGAAATGTCTAGTGGCAAGAAAAGCTGCTTCTAGGAGGTTGTCAAGTGTTTTCGCTCGACGATTCCATTCTTGGGTGGTTGGTTTGGTCCTTGTTCCTGTAACTCGAATCCTAGCCCGATATATCCCATTTTAATTTTACACCATTGTGAACCTTACGCCTTTTTTAATCTCTAATCGAGGTTCTCGGCATTGAAAAATCTTCGTAAACTAAATCACACGTGTATATGTTGACATTTAAGAGATATACAGTCAAAAAAATCAAGGGCAATGGTGATATATATGCGGATTAGACACAAAAAAAAAAACACTCAACAAATGGCTAAAATTTAAGGAATGTGTTTAGTGACGGCATCAGATTCCTAATTGATGGAGAAATGTCTAGTGGGAAGAAAAGCTGCTTCTAGGAGGTTGTCAAGTGTTTTCGCTCGACGATTCCATTCTTGGGTGGTTGGTTTGGTCCTTGTTCCTGTAACTCGAATCCTAGCCCGATATATCCCATTTTAATTTTACACCATTGTGAACCTTACGCCTTTATTACTCTCTAATCGAGGTTCTTGGCATTGAAAAATCTTCGTAAACTAAATCACACGTGTATATGTTGACATTTAAGAGATATACAGTCAAGAAAATCAAGGGCAATGGTGATATATATGCGGATTAGACACAAAAAAAAACACTCAACAAATAGCTAAAATTTAAGGAATGTGTTTAGTGACGGCATCAGATTCCTAATTGATGGAGAAAGGTCTGGTGGCAAGAAAAGCTGCTTCTAGGAGGTTGTCAAGTGTTTTTGCTCAACGATTCCATTATTGGGTGGTTGGTTTGGCCCTTGTTCCGGTAACTCGAATCCTAGCCCTATATATCCTATTTTAATTTTACACCATTGTGAACCTTACGCCTTTTTTACTCTCTGATCGAGGTTCTCGGCATTGAAAAATCTTCGTAAACTAAATAACACGTGCATATGTTGACATTTAAGAGATATACAGTCAAGAAAATCAAAGGCAATGGTGATATATATGCGGATTAGACACACAAAAAAAACATTTAACAAATGGCTACAATTTAAGGAATGTGTTTAGTGACGGCATCAGATTCCTAATTGATGGAGAAAGGTCTGGTGGCAAGAAAAGCTGCTTCTAGGAGGTTGTCAAGTGTTTTCGCTCGACGATTCTATTCTTAGATGGTTAGTTTGGCCCTTGTTCCTGTAACTCGAGTCCTAGCCCGGTATATCTCATTTTAATTTTTCACCGTTGTGAACCTAACGCCTTTTTTACTCTCTGATCGAGGTTCTCGGCATTGAAAAATCTTCGTAAACTAAATCCCACGTGTATATGTTGACATTTAAGAGATATACAGTCAAGAAAATAAAGGGCAATGGTGATATATATGCGGATTAGACACAAAAATAAAACACTCAACAAATGGCTACAATTTAAGGAATGTGTTTAGTGACGGCATCAGATTCCTAATTGATGGAGAAAGGTCTGGTGGTAAGAAAAGCTGATTCTAGGAGGTTGTCAAGTGTTTTCGCTCGACGATTCCATTCTTGGGTGGGTGGTTTGGTTCTTGTTCCTGTAACTCGAATCCTAGCCCGATATATCCCATTTTAATTTTACACCATTGTGAACCTTACGCCTTTTTTACTCTCTGATCGAGGTTCTCGGCATTGAAAAATCTCCGTAAACTAAATTACACGTGTATATGTTGACATTTAAGAGATATATAGTCAAAAAAATCAATGGCAATGGTGATATATATGTGGATTAGACACAAAAAAAAACATTCAACAAATGGCTACAATTTAAGGAATGTGTTTAGTGACGACATCAGATTCCTAATGGATGGAGAATGGTCTGGTGGCAAGAAAAGCTGCTTCTAGGAGGTTGTCAAGTGTTTTCGCTCGACGATTCCATTCTTGGGTGGTTGGTTTGGCTCTTGTTTCTGTAACTCGAATCCTAGACCGGTATATCCCATTTTAATTTTACCCCATTGTGAACCTTAGGCCTTTTTTACTCTCTGATCGAGTTTCTCGGCATTGAAAAATCTTCGTAAACTAAATCACACGTGTATATGTTGACATTTAAGAGATATACAGTCAAAAAAATCAATGGCAATGGTGATATATATGCGGATTAGACACAAAAAAAAACACTCAACAAATGGCTACAATTTAAGGAATGTGTTTAGTGACGACATCAGATTCCTATTTGATGGAGAAATGTCTAGTGGCAAGAAAAGCTGCTTCTAGGAGGTTTTCAAGTGTTTTCGCTTGACGATTCCATTATTGGGTGGTTGGTTTGACCCTTGTTCCAGTAACTCGAATCCTAGCCCGGTATATCCTATTTTAATTTTACACCATTGTGAACCTTACACCTTTTTTACTCTCTGATCGAGGTTCTCGGCATTGAAAAATCTTCGTAAACTAAATCACACGTGTATAGGTTGACATTTATGAGATATACAGTCAAAAAAATCAATGGCAATGGTGATATATATGCGGATTAGACACAAAAAAAACACTCAACAAATGGCTACAATTTAAGGAATGTGTTTAGTGACGGCATCAGATTCCTAATTCATGGAGAAAGGTCTGGTGGCAAGAAAAGCTGCTTCTAGGAGGTTGTCAAGTGTTTTCGCTCGACGATTCCATTCTTAGGTGGCTGGTTTGGCCCTTGTTCCTGTAACTCGAATCCTAACACGGTATATCTCATTTTAATTTTTCACCGTTGTGAACCTTACGCCTTTTTTACTCTCTGATCGAGGTTCTCGGCATTGAAAAATCTTCGTAAACTAAATCACACGTGTATATGTTGACATTTAAGAGATATATAGTCAAAAAAATCAATGGCAATGGTGATATATATGCGGATTAGACACAAAAAAAACATTCAACAAATAGCTACAATTTAAGGAATGTGTTTAGTGACGACATCCAATTCCTAATTGATGGAGAATGGTCTGGTGGCAAGAAAAGCTGCTTCTAGGAGGTTGTCAAGTGTTTTCGCTCGACGATTCCATTCTTGGGTGGTTGGTTTCGCCCTTGTTTCTGTAACTCGAATCCTAGACCGGTATATCCCATTTTAATTTTAGCCCATTGTGAACCTTAGGCCTTTTTTACTCTCTGATCGAGGTTCTCGGCATTGAAAAATCTTCGTAAACTAAATCACACGTGTATATGTTGACATTTAAGAGATATACAGTCAAAAAAATCAATGGCAATGGTGATATATATGCGGATTAGACACAAAAAAAAAACACTCAACAAATGGCTACAATTTAAGGAATGTGTTTAGTGACGGCATCAGATTCCTAATTGATGGAGAAATGTCTAGTGGCAAGAAAAGCTGCTTCTAGGAGGTTGTCAAGTGTTTTCGCTCGACGATTCTATTCTTAGATGGTTAGTTTGGCCCTTGTTCCTGTAACTCGAGTCCTAGCCCGGTATATCTCATTTTAATTTTTCACCGTTGTGAACCTAACGCCTTTTTTACTCTCTGATCGAGGTTCTCGGCATTGAAAAATCTTCGTAAACTAAATCCCACGTGTATATGTTGACATTTAAGAGATATACAGTCAAGAAAATAAAGGGCAATGGTGATATATATGCGGATTAGACACAAAAATAAAACACTCAACAAATGGCTACAATTTAAGGAATGTGTTTAGTGACGGCATCAGATTCCTAATTGATGGAGAAAGGTCTGGTGGTAAGAAAAGCTGATTCTAGGAGGTTGTCAAGTGTTTTCGCTCGACAATTCCATTCTTGGGTGGGTGGTTTGGTTCTTGTTCCTGTAACTCGAATCCTAGCCCGATATATCCCATTTTAATTTTACACCATTGTGAACCTTACGCCTTTTTTACTCTCTGATCGAGGTTCTCGGCATTGAAAAATCTCCGTAAACTAAATCACACGTGTATATGTTGACATTTAAGAGATATATAGTCAAAAAAATCAATGGCAATGGTGATATATATGTGGATTAGACACAAAAAAAAACATTCAACAAATGGCTACAATTTAAGGAATGTGTTTAGTGACGACATCAGATTCCTAATGGATGGAGAATGGTCTGGTGGCAAGAAAAGCTGCTTCTAGGAGGTTGTCAAGTGTTTTCGCTCGACGATTCCATTCTTGGGTGGTTGGTTTGGCTCTTGTTTCTGTAACTCGAATCCTAGACCGGTATATCCCATTTTAATTTTACCCCATTGTGAACCTTAGGCCTTTTTTACTCTCTGATCGAGTTTCTCGGCATTGAAAAATCTTCGTAAACTAAATCACACGTGTATATGTTGACATTTAAGAGATATACAGTCAAAAAAATCAATGGCAATGGTGATATATATGCGGATTAGACACAAAAAAAAACACTCAACAAATGGCTACAATTTAAGGAATGTGTTTAGTGACGACATCAGATTCCTATTTGATGGAGAAATGTCTAGTGGCAAGAAAAGCTGCTTCTAGGAGGTTTTCAAGTGTTTTCGCTTGACGATTCCATTATTGGGTGGTTGGTTTGACCCTTGTTCCAGTAACTCGAATCCTAGCCCGGTATATCCTATTTTAATTTTACACCATTGTGAACCTTACACCTTTTTTACTCTCTGATCGAGGTTCTCGGCATCGAAAAATCTTCGTAAACTAAATCACACGTGTATAGGTTGACATTTATGAGATATACAGTCAAAAAAATCAATGGCAATGGTGATATATATGCGGATTAGACACAAAAAAAACACTCAACAAATGGCTACAATTTAAGGAATGTGTTTAGTGACGGCATCAGATTCCTAATTCATGGAGAAAGGTCTGGTGGCAAGAAAAGCTGCTTCTAGGAGGTTGTCAAGTGTTTTCGCTCGACGATTCCATTCTTAGGTGGCTGGTTTGGCCCTTGTTCCTGTAACTCGAATCCTAACACGGTATATCTCATTTTAATTTTTCACCGTTGTGAACCTTACGCCTTTTTTACTCTCTGATCGAGGTTCTCGGCATTGAAAAATCTTCGTAAACTAAATCACACGTGTATATGTTGACATTTAAGAGATATATAGTCAAAAAAATCAATGGCAATGGTGATATATATGCGGATTAGACACAAAAAAAAACATTCAACAAATAGCTACAATTTAAGGAATGTGTTTAGTGACGACATCAAATTCCTAATTGATGGAGAATGGTCTGGTGGCAAGAAAAGCTGCTTCTAGGAGGTTGTCAAGTGTTTTCGCTCGACGATTCCATTCTTGGGTGGTTGGTTTCGCCCTTGTTTCTGTAACTCGAATCCTAGACCGGTATATCCCATTTTAATTTTAGCCCATTGTGAACCTTAGGCCTTTTTTACTCTCTGATCGAGGTTCTCGGCATTGAAAAATCTTCGTAAACTAAATCACACGTGTATATGTTGACATTTAAGAGATATACAGTCAAAAAAATCAATGGCAATGGTGATATATATGCGGATTAGACACAAAAAAAAACACTCAACAAATGGCTACAATTTAAGGAATGTGTTTAGTGACGGCATCAGATTCCTAATTGATGGAGAAATGTCTAGTGGCAAGAAAAGCTGCTTGTAGGAGGTTGTCAAGTGTTTTCGCTCGATGATTCCATTATTGGGTGGTTGGTTTGGCCCTTGTTCCTGTAACTCGAATCCTAGCCCGGTATATCCTATTTTAATTTTACACCATTGTGAACCTTACACCTTTTTTATTCTCCGATCGAGGTTCTCGGCATTGAAAAATCTTCGTAAACTAAATCACACGTGTATATGTTGACATTTAAGAGATATACAGTCAAAAAAATCAATGACAATGGTGATATATATGCGGATTAGACACAAAAAAAACACTCAACAAATGGCTACAATTTAAGGAATGTGTATAGTGCCGGCATCAGATTCCTAATTGATGGAGAAATGTCTAGTGGAAAGAAAAGCTGCTTCTAGGAGGTTGTCAAGTGTTTTCGCTCGACGATTCCATTCTTGGGTGGTTGGTTTGGTCCTTGTTCCTGTAACTCGAATCCTAGCCTGATATATCCCATTTTAATTTTACACCATTGTGAACCTTACGCCTTTTTTACTCTCTAATCGAGGTTCTCGGCATTGAAAAATCTTCGTAAACTAAATCACACGTGTATAGGTTGACATTTATGAGATATACAGTCAAGAAAATCAAGGGCAATGGTGATATATATGCAGATTAGACACAAAAAAAACACTCAACAAATGGCTACAATTTAAGGAATGTGTTTAGTGACGGCATCAGATTCCTAATTCATGGAGAATGGTCTGGTGGCAAGAAAAGCTGCTTCTAGGAGGTTGTCAAGTGTTTTTGCTCGACGATTCCATTCTTAGGTGGTTGGTTTGGCCCTTGTTCCTGTAACTCGAATCCTAACACGGTATATCTCATTTTAATTTTTCACCGTTGTGAACCTTACGCCTTTTTTACTCACTGATCGAGGTTCTCGGCCTTGAAAAATCTTCGTAAACTAAATCACTCGTGTATATGTTGACATTTAAGAGATATATAGTCAAAAAAATCAATGGCAATGGTGATATATATGCGGATTAGACACAAAAAAAACATTCAACAAATGGCTACAATTTAAGGAATGTGTTTAGTGACGACATCAGATTCCTAATTGATGGAGAATGGTCTGGTGGCAAGAAAAGCTGCTTCTAGGAGGTTGTCAAGTGTTTTCGCTCGACGATTCCATTCTTGGGTGGTTGGTTTGGCCCTTGTTTCTGTAACTCGAATCCTAGACCGGTATATCCCATTTTAATTTTACCCCATTGTGAACCTTAGGCTTTTTTACTCTCTGATCGAGTTTCTCGGCATTGAAAAATCTTTGTAAACGAAATCACACGTTTATATGTTGACATTTAAGAGATATACAGTCAAAAAATCAATGGCAATGGTGATATATATGCGGATTAGACACAAATAAAACACTCAACAAATGGCTACAATTTAAGGAATGTGTTTAGTGACGGCATCAGATTCCTAATTGATGGAGAAATGTCTAGTGGCAAGAAAAGCTGCTTCTAGGAGGTTGTCAAGTGTTTTCGCTCGACGATTCCATTATTGGGTGGTTGGTTTGGCCCTTGTTCCTGTAACTCGAATCCTAGCCCGGTATATCCTATTTTAATTTTACACCATTGTGAACCTTACACCTTTTTTACTCTCTGATCGAGGTTCTCGGCGTTGAAAAATCTTCCTAAACTAAATCACACGTGTATAGGTTGACATTTATGAGATATACAGTCAAAAAAATCAATGGCAATGGTGATATATATGCGGATTAGACACAAAAAAAAACACTCAACAAATGGCTACAATTTAAGGAATGTGTTTAGTGACGGCATCAGATTCCTAATTCATGGAGAAAGGTCTGGTGGCAAGAAAAGCTGCTTCTAGGGGGTTGTCAAGTTTTTCGCTCGACGATTCCATTCTTAGGTGGTTGGTTTGGCCCTGTTCCTGTAACTCGAATCCTAACACGGTATATCTCATTTTAATTTTTCACCGTTGTGAACCTTACGCCTTTTTTACTCTCTGATCGAGATTCTCGGCATTGAAAAATCTTCGTAAACTAAATCACACGTGTATATGTTGACATTTAAGAGATATATAGTCAAAAAAATCAATGGAAATGGTGATATATATGCGGATTAGACACAAAAAAAACATTCAACAAATGGCTACAATTTAAGGAATGTGTTTAGTGACGACATCAGATTCCTAATTGATGGAGAATGGTCTGGTGGCAAGAAAAGCTGCTTCTAGGAGGTTGTCATGTGTTTTCGCTCGACGATTCCATTCTTGGGTGGTTGGTTTGGCCCTTGTTTCTGTAACTCGAATCCTAGACCGGTATATCCCATTTTAATTTTACCCCATTGTGAACCTTAGGCCTTTTTTACTCTCTGATCGAGGTTCTCGGCATTGAAAAATCTTCGTAAACTAAATCACACGTGTATATGTTGACATTTAAGAGATATACAGTCAAAAAAATCAATGGCAATGGTGATATATATGCGGATTAGACACAAAAAAAACACTCAACAAATGGCTACAATTTAAGGAATGTGTTTAGTGACGGCATCAGATTCCTAATTGATGGAGAAATGTCTAGTGGCAAGAAAAGCTGCTTGTAGGAGGCTGTCAAGTGTTTTCGCTCGACGATTCCATTATTGGGTGGTTGGTTTGGCCCTTGTTCCTGTAACTCGAATCCTAGCCCGGTATATCCTATTTTAATTTTACACCATTGTGAACCTTACACCTTTTTTACTCTCTGATCGAGGTTCTCGGCATTGAAAAATCTTCGTAAACTAAATCACACGTGTATATGTTGACATTTAAGAGATATACAGTCAAAAAAATCAATGGCAATGGTGATATATATGCGGATTAGACACAAAAAAAACACTCAACAAATGGCTACAATTTAAGGAATGTGTATAGTGCCGGCATCAGATTCCTAATTGATGGAGAAATGTCTAGTGGTAAGAAAAGCTGCTTCTAGGAGGCTGTCAAGTGTTTTCGCTCGACGATTCCATTCTTGGGTGGTTGGTTGGTTTGGTCCTTGTTCCTGTAACCCGACGAAACACAAGAGTGTTTCGCCATAACCCATCCCGACGAAACAGGCTGTTTCGCCATATACATCTCGACGAAACAGAAGTCTGTTTCGCCGGCCCAGTAATTCACGAAGCCCAGTTCGGGCCCAACATGTTATTTCGAGTTGTAATACGTAAAACAACGTCAGTTTCACACTTTTATCATAACCACCGAAACCCTAGAGTCTCTCCTTCTCTGTTGACGGCAATCTAGCGTTCCCTAGCTCTCGAATCCTTGTTTGTTCATCTCGAATCGGTTAGTGTATGTTTGTTATTCGGTTTCATGTTTCTGTGGTGTCTCGATTCATGCTTGTGTATATGATTGATGTGTATTACTGCTGTGATTATAAGAGTATGATGATGATATAGGTTTTGATATGCATGATGTAATCGGATATAATAGTGCTATGTAAAGATTAATACGATCAAGTACTCGGTTCTGAATGTTGTTATTATGATCTGGTACTGAATACACACTAACATCTTGATAGGGATCGGTGATGCGACGTTGTATGTTAATCGATATATTGTATATGTAAACTAGGGTTCATGCTAGACGATGATTCTTTAAGGATTGTGTTATGTGATTCTGTGAACAAATGATTACTGCATGATTGTTAATGTTGATGTCGGCTGTTAGTGATGATTAGGGTTTTCTGTATGATTCGTAACTGTTAGACGTAACTGACTGTTCGACGAAACAGGTCTCTTGACGAAACAGAAGTGTTTCGCCAAGAGCAAATCGACGAATCAGAATCCTGTTTCGCCAAACAAGGACACGACGAAACTGAATGAGTTTCGTCAATAATGTGTTTCGTCAATATAGTGTTTCGCCAAGGATATGTTGACGAATTAGAGGGGGTGTTTCGCCAAGGGTAGTTGGCGAAACAGAATGTGTCTCGCCAATATCGTGTTTCGCCAATATTGTGTTTCGCCAAATGTGTGTTTCGCCGAATATGTAATCTGCACAGTAACTCGGGTCAATTCTGTTAAGTGTAAACTGGAGTATTTAACTGCTGTTAAGTGTAACCATCTGGTATATGATTGTGATTACGTGCTACATGTTTATACATGCATAACTTGAACACAAACTGATTTCACATACGTGCATACTTTAGGACGGGATTGATTACTTGCGAACATATACTTAGCATACCGAGCAAACCCAAGGTGAGTTCACACAAGCCAAGGCATGGGGTTCCCGGGGTGGGAATGGGGATTTGATGATTTACGGTACATACATAAATGATAGAACCTACTGCTAGACTAGTAACACTTATTGAACGATCTTCGCACACCTGCCAAGGATTGGCCGCGATATTATGACTGACTTCGCACACCTGCCATATGATGGCCGCGAACTGAATTTACAAATCTTCGCACACCTGCCTAAGAGAGGCCGCAATACAAATAAACCTAGTCTAGAATACTTGGGGAATAACATTCCCCAACATCTTCGCACACCTGCCTGGAGGGCCGCGATGGGAAATAATACGATACTTTGTAACGAACGAACATACTACTACTCACGCTATACTAATACTGAACTATTAGCTGTGAACTCGCTCAACTAGTTGTTGACTCTCTCTTGCATGCCTTGCAGGACCTTAGGTACATATGGAGCTTGCACAGGGAGGAGCAGGTCGTTGTGGGACATGGATCGATGATGCCATGTTATCTATCTAAACATTTGAATTTACTATTTACATTGGGTTTACATACTTATGCTTCCGCTACATACTTGTTGACGTTTGGTTTTGAAAACACCTTTCGTAATGATGAATGATTTTACTACTTACTTATATGTTCAATATGATTGGTGGCTTGATCCTGGTCAGTCACGCCTCCAAGCGGTGATACTCCGCGAGTGGATTTTGGGGGTGTGACAGATTGGTATCAGAGCCATTGGTTATAGAGAACTTGGTTTTAATATGGGGAAAATGTTTTTATTAAAACCAGACTATAACCAGTACAGTGCTCAACGATCCACAACGACGCTTCGCTCCACGTGCAAGGCTCAACACCATAGGTACTACAATTCATGTTACTTTACCTACTTGCTAGAATTACAAAGAACTTTGCTCGTGGTATGCTCAGATTACAGAACCTACTATATGTTATTGCTTGAGAATACTTGTGTGCTCACTCTCTTCGCACTATTCGCGAACCTCTCACTCACATGTTCTCCTTGATGTCAAGATCATGAGTGGATGCGTTAACCTAACTCAAGCCCAGTTGGCGGCTTCGAACACTGAACAAGTTACTGCAGCACTCGCAGCTGCCCAGGCAGGAGGTGTAACCTGCCATCACCACTTACTCTAGGATCTTTAGATCCTACTCTCGTAACTCAACACTTGTGCTTAATTTTGATTACTCTCACGCACACGACAAGTCAATACGCTCAGCCACCTGTATGCACATACAAGACTTTTATGGACTGTCGTCCTACTACTTTCAGCGACACAGAAGGAGCTGTTGGACTCCTCCATTAGTTCGAGGAACTCGAATCGGTCTTCGAGTGTGTGAATGACTCGAGGCTCGTAAGGTGAAATATGCCACTGATATTCTCGAAGGCACTGCGCAAACTTGGTGGAACGCGCAAGTTACGATACTGGGGCTGGCGGCTGCTAATGTCACCCCATGGAATGATTTTAAGGAACCTATCAAACGTGAATACAATAGTTATGATGCCATCCACAAGTTGGAAGTGGAGTCCTTTAACATGAAGATGACGGGGTCAGAAATAGAGGCGTACACGATAACGATCCAACAAACTGGCAATTTTGTGTTCAACTATGGTGGATCCTCCCATAAAGAGCTTTGAGCTGTACCTCAAAGGCTTAGTACTAGGAATTCAAAACCATGTGATGACGGCTAAACTTGCTACTATTCAAGATGTCACTCATCTTGCTCATCGTCTCACAGACCAGGCAGTGGAACAGAACAAGCTGCCTTAACGTATCAGCGCTACTACTGCAACTACTTATGCTACCCTCAGTGACAACGACTGAAAGTGGGATGGAACCTCTAGCAAGGGTTCGACTACGATTCCATCCCAGGCACAGCAGTGAAAGGTCGATGACAACTAAAGTTCTAATCAGCAACATTTAGTATTCAAGGGCAGGGTGGATACAGGGGAAACCACCCTAAGTGCAAACGATGTAACTTGCACCACAACGGGCAGTGCAACCGAAATCATTGTCAATGATGCAACAAGCTTGGTCATGGAGCCAAAGATGGTAGAAACTCACGTCCTGCAAACCAGAGCCAACAACAACAGCCACAAGATCTATAGAATCAGCAGCAACAGCAAGGTATCAAGGGATGTTATCAGTGTGGTGCTGAAGGTCACTTCAAAAGACACTGCCCACAGTTGAACCAGAACCAGAATCAGAACCACAACCAAGGAAACAGGAACAATAATGGAGGCAACAATGGGGGTAATAACGACGGCAATGGAGCCAGGGGTCGAGTGTTCGTGATTGGTCAGGGGGATACTAGGAATGACCCCAACGTTGTGATGGTTTCGACATCGATATTGGTATGGACTGGCTACCTCAACATCGAGCAGAGACTCTTTGCAAAGAAAAGATCATCCGCATTCCTCGTGCTGGCTAAGAACCTTTGGTAACTCATAGTAACAAGCTCCAGGAGCAGCACCCATAGCTCGAGCACCTTATCATCTAGCTCCAACTGAATTGGAAGAACTGTCAAAGCAGCTACAAGAACTCTTGGAAAAGGGTTTTATACATCCTAGCTCTTCGCCTTGGGGAGCTCCAGTACTATTTGTAAAGAAGAAGGACGGTACCTTCCGTATGTGTATAGACTATCGCGAGTTGAACAAGGTGACTGTGAAGAATCGCTATCCTCTTCCACGCATTGACGATTTATTCGACCAGTTGCAAGGGTCGAGCTATTACTCGAAGATTGATCTAAGGTCAGGGTATCATCAACTGAGAGTCCGGGATGAGGACGTCTCTAAAACAGCATTTAGAACTCGCTACGGCCACTACGAGTTTATGGTCATGCCATTCGGGCTAACGAACGCGCCTGCCGTATTTATGGATCTTATGAACAGGGTGTGCAAACCCTATCTCGACAAGTTTGTCATTGTTTTCATCGACGACATCCTGATTTATTCGAAGAGTCAGGAGGAACACGAGCAGCACTTACGACTTATACTGGAACTTCTACGAACGGAACAGCTATACGCTAAGTTTTCCAAATGTGACTTCTGGCTTCGTGAAGTCCACTTCTTAGGCCACGTGGTAAACAAAGATGGGATCCATGTCGATCCATCCAAGGTAGATTCGATCAAGAATTGGCCTGCGCCTCGTACACCAACGGAAATACGTCAATTCTTAGGTTTGGCAGGTTACTACAGAAGGTTCATCAAAGACTTCTCAAAGATTGCTCAGCCGCTTACACTACTGACACAGAAAGGTGTTGTTTACCGTTGGAGTAATGCACAAGAAACAGCATTCCAACACTTAAAGGATAGACTCTGTAGCGCACCTATCCTCTCACTGCCTGAAGGCTCGGACGATTTCGTAGTCTACTGCGACGCATCTATCTAAGGTCTTGGATGTGTATTGATGCAGAGGGATAAAGTTATTGCTTATGCTTCGCGCCAACTTAAGATTCACGAACGGAATTATACGACACACGACCTAGAGCTGGGAGCGGTTGTTTTTGCACTTAAGATATGGCGACACTATTTGTATGGTACCAAGTGCGCAATCTACACTGATTACAGAAGCCTCGAACATATCTTCAAACAGAAAGAGCTGAATATGCGACAGCGACGATGGGTTGAACTGTTAAGTGACTACGAATGCTCAATCAGGTACCACCCAGGCAAAGCCAATGTTGTGGCTGACGCCCTCAGTCGAAAGGACATCGCGCCTAAGCGCGTGCGAGCTTTACAACTCACTATACAGTCTAGTCTTCCTTCTCAGATACGAGATGCTCAGGTAGAAGCATTGAAACCAGAAAATGTCAGGACTGAAGCTCTACGTGGCTCAAGGCAACGCTTAGAACAGAAGGAAGATGGTGCTTATTACGTAACAGGACGCATCTGGGTTCCTCTCTATGGTAATCTACGCGAGCTTGTAATGGATGAAGCTCATAAGTCTCGCTACTCGGTACATCCAGGTGCGGATAAAATGTACCACGACATCAAAACTACATACTGGTGGCCTAGCATGAAGGCCCACATAGCCACATACGTTAGTAAATGCTTGACTTGTGCGAGAGTCAAGGCAGAATATCAGAAACCGTCAGGACCACTCCAACAACCTGAGATACCACAATGGAAATGGGAGCAAATTTCCATGGATTTTGTTACTGGCTTACCTAGATCTCAGCGCGGAAATGATACTATTTGGGTGATCGTGGATCGACTCACAAAGTCTGCTCACTTCTTGGCTATCAAAGAAACAGACAAGTTCTCTACCTTAGCAGACATCTACTTAAAAGAAGTGGTCTCAAGGCACGGGGTGCCCACCTCCATCATCTCTGATCGTGACGCACGTTTTACTTCAGAATTGTGGCAAGCAATGCATAAATCGTTTGGCTCTCGATTAGACATAAGCACGGCGTATCATCCTCAGACCGATGGGCAGTCTGAGCGCACTATTCAAACTCTAGAAGACATGCTTCGGGCGTGCGTAATTGATTTTGGCAATGGTTGGGAGAAACATCTGCCACTAGTGGAATTTTCATACAATAACAGCTACCACACCAGCATTAAAGCTGCACCATTCGAGGCATTGTACGGGCGTAAGTGCCGGTCACCTCTCTGTTGGGCAGAGGTGGGGGAAAGTCAAATCACAGGTCCAGAAATGGTAGTTGATACTACTGAAAAGATTGCACAAATACGACAACGCATGGCGGCAGCTCGTGATCGTCAGAAAGTATACGCTGATAAAGACAGGAAACTACTCGAATTCCAGGTTGGGGATCGAGCGCTACTTAAAGTTTCACCTTGGAAGGGTGTGGTTCGTTTTGGCAAACGCGGCAAACTAAATCCACGATATGTTGGACCTTTCGAAGTTATTGAGAAGATAGGCAGGGTGGCCTACAGATTTAACCTACCAGCCGAACTCAGTGCAGTTCACAACGTCTTTCACGTGTCGAATCTGAAGAAGTGTATGTCAGATGAGACCCACATAGTTCCCTTGAAGGAACTCACTATCGACGAGCGGTTGCACTTCGTCGAGGAACCTGTTGAAATCACGGACCGGGATGTTAAGGTCCTCAAGAACACGAGAATCCCTCTTGTACGAGTTCGTTGGAACTCCCGCCGCGGCCCAGAGTTCACCTGGGAGCGTGAAGATCAAATGGAACTCAAATATCCCTAGTTATTCGGAAACCAAGCAACTACTACTGAGGCTGAAGCTACCAATACAGAATTTCGGGACGAAATTCCAAATCAACGGGGGGATAATGTGACACCTCAAGAAAACCAGTAATCTTCGCAAACCTGCTCGGGGAGCCGCGATACAATACAGGTAAACAACGTCACACCACTAGCTTCCTCAGTAACTGCATGCTAAATTTCGGGACGAAATTTCTTTCAAGTTGGGGATAATGTGACAACTCGAATTTCCGACATTCTCTATTCGCAATTAATGCACGTTGACTTTGACTGTTTGGTTGTTGACCTGTTTGACTTCGTAACTGTACATTTTGTGATATGATGAGACGTATTATGTTGCATGATTATGTGTTTGATTGTATAACGTGGAACTTGTTAAGAAACATAAGCTGTTTAAGAATTGAACAACCCGACGAAACACAAGAGTGTTTCGCCATAACCCATCCCGACGAAACAGGCTGTTTCGCCATATACATCTCGATGAAACAGAAGTCTGTTTCGCCGGCCCAGTAATTCACGAAGCCCAGTTCGGGCCCAACATGTTATTTCGAGTTGTAATACGTAAAACAACGTCAGTTTCACACTTTTATCATAACCACCGAAACCCTAGAGTCTCTCCTTCTCTGTTGACGGCAATCTAGCGTTCCCTAGCTCTCGAATCCTTGTTTGTTCATCTCGAATCGGTTAGTGTATGTTTGTTATTCGGTTTCATGTTTCTGTGGTGTCTCGATTCATGCTTGTGTATATGATTGATGTGTATTACTGCTATGATTATAAGAGTATGATGATGATATAGGTTTTGATATGCATGATGTAATCGGATATAATAGTGCTATGTAAAGATTAATACGATCAAGTACTCGGTTCTGAATGTTGTTATTATGATCTGGTACTGAATACACACTAACATCTTGATAGGGATCGGTGATGCGACGTTGTATGTTAATCGATATATTGTATATGTAAACTAGGGTTCATGCTAGACGATGATTCTTTAAGGATTGTGTTATGTGATTCTGTGAACAAATGATTACTGCATGATTGTTAATGTTGATGTCGGCTGTTAGTGATGATTAGGGTTTTCTGTATGATTCGTAACTGTTAGACGTAACTGACTGTTCGACGAAACAGGTCTCTTGACGAAACAGAAGTGTTTCGCCAAGAGCAAATCGACGAATCAGAATCCTGTTTCGCCAAACAAGGACACGACGAAACTGAATGAGTTTCGTCAATAATGTGTTTCGTCAATATAGTGTTTCGCCAAGGATATGTTGACGAATTAGAGGGGGTGTTTCGCCAAGGGTAGTTGGCGAAACAGAATGTGTCTCGCCAATATTGTGTTTCGCCAATATTGTGTTTCGCCAAATGTGTGTTTCGCCGAATATGTAATCTGCACAGTAACTCGGGTCAATTCTGTTAAGTGTAAACTGGAGTATTTAACTGCTGTTAAGTGTAACCATCTGGTATATGATTGTGATTACGTGCTACATGTTTATACATGCATAACTTGAACACAAACTGATTTCACATACGTGCATACTTTAGGACGGGATTGATTACTTGCGAACATATACTTAGCATACCGAGCAAACCCAAGGTGAGTTCACACAAGCCAAGGCATGGGGTTCCCGGGGTGGGAATGGGGATTTGATGATTTACGGTACATACATAAATGATAGAACCTACTGCTAGACTAGTAACACTTATTGAACGATCTTCGCACACCTGCCAAGGATTGGCCGCGATATTATGACTGACTTCGCACACCTGCCATATGATGGCCGCGAACTGAATTTACAAATCTTCGCACACCTGCCTAAGAGAGGCCGCGATACAAATAAACCTAGTCTAGAATACTTGGGGAATAACATTCCCCAACATCTTCGCACACCTGCCTGGAGGGCCGCGATGGGAAATAATACGATACTTTGTAACGAACGAACATACTACTACTCACGCTATACTAATACTGAACTATTAGCTGTGAACTCGCTCAACTAGTTGTTGACTCTCTCTTGCATGCCTTGCAGGACCTTAGGTACATATGGAGCTTGCACAGGGAGGAGCAGGTCGTTGTGGGACATGGATCGATGATGCCATGTTATCTATCTAAACATTTGAATTTACTATTTACATTGGGTTTACATACTTATGCTTCCGCTACATACTTGTTGACGTTTGGTTTTGAAAACACCTTTCGTATTGATGAATGATTTTACTACTTACTTATATGTTCAATATGATTGGTGGCTTGATCCTGGTCAGTCACGCCTCCAAGCGGTGATACTCCGCGAGTGGATTTTGGGGGTGTGACAGGTTTGGCCCCTGTTCCTGTAACTCGAATCCTAACACGATATATCTCATTTTAATTTTTCACCGTTGTGAACCTTACGCCTTTTTTACTCTCTGATCGAGGTTCTCGGCATTGAAAAATCTTCGTAAACTAAATCACACGTGTATATGTTGACATTTAAGAGATATATAGTCAAAAAAATCAATGGCAATGGTGATATATATGCGGATTAGACACAAAAAAAAACATTCAACAAATGGCTACAATTTAAGGAATGTGTTTAGTGACGACATCAGATTCCTAATTGATGGAGAATGGTCTGGTGGCAAGAAAAGCTGCTTCTAGGAGGTTGTCAAGTGTTTTCGCTCGACGATTCCATTCTTGGGTGGATGGTTTGGCCCTTGTTTCTGTAACTCGAATCCTAGACCGGTATATCCCATTTTAATTTTACCCCATTGTGAACCTTAGGCCTTTTTTACTCTCTGATCAAGGTTCTCGGCATTGAAAAATCTTCGTAAACTAAATCACACGTGTATATGTTGACATTTAAGAGATATACAGTCAAAAAAATCAATGGCAATGGTGATATATATGCGGATTAGACACAAAAAAAAAACACTCAACAAATGGCTACAATTTAAGGAATGTGTTTAGTGACGGCATCAGATTCCTAATTGATGGAGAAATGTCTAGTGGCAAGAAAAGCTGCTTGTAGGAGGCTGTCAAGTGTTTTCGCTCGACGATTCCATTATTGGGTGGTTGGTTTGGCCCTTGTTCCTGTAACTCGAATCCTAGCCCGGTATATCCTATTTTAATTTTACACCATTGTGAACCTTACACCTTTTTTACTCTCTGATCGAGGTTCTCGGCATTGAAAAATCTTCGTAAACTAAATCACACGTGTATATGTTGACATTTAAGAGATATACAGTCAAAAAAATCAATGGCAATGGTGATATATATGCGGATTAGACACAAAAAAAAACACTCAACAAATGGCTACAATTTAAGGAATGTGTATAGTGCCGGCATCAGATTCCTAATTGATGGAGAAATGTCTAGTGGTAAGAAAAGCTGCTTGTAGGAGGTTGTCAAGTGTTTTCGCTCGACGATTCCATTCTTGGGTGGTTGGTTTGGTCCTTGTTCCTGTAACTCGAATCCTAGCCTGATATATCCCATTTTAATTTTACACCATTGTGAACCTTACGCCTTTTTTACTCTCTAATCGAGGTTCTCGGCATTGAAAAATCTTCGTAAACTAAATCACACGTGTATAGGTTTACATTTATGAGATATACAGTCAAGAAAATCAAGGGCAATGGTGATATATATGCAGATTAGACACAAAAAAAACACTCAACAAATGGCTACAATTTAAGGAATGTGTTTAGTGACGGCATCAGATTCCTAATTCATGGAGAATGGTCTGGTGGCAAGAAAAGCTGCTTCTAGGAGGTTGTCAAGTGTTTTTGCTCGACGATTCCATTCTTAGGTGGTTGGGTTGGCCCTTGTTCCTGTAACTCGAATCCTAACACGGTATATCTCATTTTAATTTTTCACCGTTGTGAACCTTACGCCTTTTTAACTCACTGATCGAGGTTCTCGGCCTTGAAAAATCTTCGTAAACTAAATCACACGTGTATATGTTGACATTTAAGAGATATATAGTCAAAAAAATCAATGGCGATGGTGATATATATGCGGATTAGACACAAAAAAAAATTCGACAAATGGCTACAATTTAAGGAATGTGTTTAGTGACGACATCAGATTCCTAATTGATGGAGAATGGTCTGGTGGCAAGAAAAGCTGTTTCTAGGAGGTTGTCAAGTGTTTTCGCTCGACGATTCCATTCTTGGGTGGTTGGTTTGGCCCTTGTTTCTGTAACTCGAATCCTAGACCGGTATATCCCATTTTAATTTTACCCCATTGTGAACCTTAGGCCTTTTTTACTCTCTGATCGAGTTTCTCGGCATTGAAAAATCTTCGTAAACTAAATCACACGTGTATATGTTGACATTTAAGAGATATACAGTCAAAAAAATCAATGGCAATGGTGATATATATGCGGATTAGACACAAAAAAAAAACACTCAACAAATGGCTACAATTTAAGGAATGTGTTTAGTGACGGCATCAGATTCCTAATTCATGGAGAAAGGTCTAGTGGCAAGAAAAGCTGCTTCTAGGGGGTTGTCAAGTGTTTTCGCTCGACGATTCCATTCTTAGGTGGTTGGTTTGGCCCCTGTTCCTGTAACTCGAATCCTAACACGGTATATCTCATTTTAATTTTTCACCGTTGTGAACCTTACGCCTTTTTTACTCTCTGATCGAGGTTCTCGGCATTGGAAAATCTTCGTAAACTAAATCACACGTGTATAGGTTGACATTTATGAGATATACAGTCAAGAAAATCAAGGGCAATGGTGATATATATGCAGATTAGACACAAAAAAAAAAACACTCAACAAATGGCTACAATTTAAGGAATGTGTTTAGTGACGGCATCAGATTCCTAATTCATGGAGAATGGTCTGGTGGCAAGAAAAGCTGCTTCTAGGGGGTTGTCAAGTGTTTTCGCTCGACGATTCCATTCTTAGGTGGTTGGTTTGGCCCCTGTTCCTGTAACTCGAATCCTAACACGGTATATCTTATTTTAATTTTTCACCGTTGTGAACCTTACGCCTTTTTTACTCTCTGATCAAGGTTCTTGGCATTGGAAAATCTTTGTAAACTAAATCACACGTGTATAGGTTGACATTTATGAGATATACAGTCAAGAAAATCAAGGGCAATGGTGATATATATGCAGATTAGACACAAAAAAAACACTCAACAAATGGCTACAATTTAAGGAATGTGTTTAGTGACGGCATCAGATTCCTAATTCTTGGAGAATGGTCTGGTGGCAAGAAAAGCTGCTTCTAGGAGGTTGTCAAGTGTTTTCGCTCGACGATTCCATTCTTGGGTGGTTGGTTTGGCCCTTTTTCCTGTAACTCGAATCCTAGCCCGGTATATCCTATTTTAATTTTACACCATTGGGAACCTTACGCCTTTTTTACTCTCTAATCGAGGTTCTCGGCATTGAAAAATCTTCGTAAACTAAATCACATGTGTATATGTTGACATTTAAGAGATATACAGTCAAAAAAATCAAGGGCAATGGTGATATATATGCGGATTAGACACCAAAAAAAAGCACTTAACAAATGGCTACAATTTAAGGAATGTGATTAGTGACGGCATCAGATTCCTAGTCGATGGAGAATGGTCTGGTGGCAAGAAAAGCTACTTCTAAGATGTTGTCAAGTGTTTTCGCTCGACGATTCCATTCTTGGGTGGTTGGTTTCGCCCTTGTTCCTGTAACTCGAATCCTAGCCCGGTATATCCCATTTTAATTTTATACCATTGTGAACCTTATGCCTTTTTACTCTCTGATCGAGGTTCTCGGCATTGAAAAATCTTCGTAAACTAAATCACACGTGTATATGTTGACATTTAAGAGATATACAGTCAAAAAAATCAAGGGCAATGGTGATATATATGCGGATTAGACACACAAAAAAAACACTCAACAAATGGCTACAATTTAAGGAATGTGTTTAGTGACGGCATCAGATTCCTAATTGATGGAGAAAGGTCTGGTGGCAAGAAAAGCTGCTTCTAGGAGGTTGTCAACTGTTTTCGCACGACGATTCCATTCTTGGGTGGTTGGTTTGGCCCTTGTTCCTGTAACTCGAATCCTAGACCGGTATATCCCATTTTAATTTTTCACCATTGTGAACCTTACGCCTTTTTTACTCTCTGATCGAGGTCCTCGGCATTGAAAAATCTTCGTAAACTAAATCACACGTGTATATGTTGACATTTAAGAGATATACAGTCAACAAAATCAAGGCCAATGGTAATATATATACGGATTAGACACCAAAAAAAAACACTCAACAAATGGCTACAATTTAAGGAATGTGTTTAGTGACGACATCAGATTCCTAATTGATGGAGAAAGGTCTGGTGGCAAGAAAAGCTGCTTCTAGGAGGTTGTCAAGTGTTTTCGCTCGACGATTCCATTCTTGGGTGGTTGGTTTGGCCCTTGTTCCTGTAACTCGAATCCTAGCCCGGTATATCCTATTTTAATTTTACACCAATGTGAACCTTACGCCTTTTTTACTCTCTGATCGAGGTTCTCGGCATTGAAAAATCTTCGTAAACTAAATCACACGTGTATATGTTAACATTTAAGAGATATACAGTCAAGAAAATCAAGGGCAATGGTGATATATATGCGGATTAGACACAAAAAAAAACACTCAACAAATGGCTACAATTTAAGGAATGTGTTTAGTGACGGCATCAGACTCCTAATTGATGGAGAAATGTCTGGTGGCAAGAAAAGCTGCTTCTAGGAGGTTGTCAACTGTTTTCGCTCGACGATTCCACTCTTGGGTGGTTGGTTTGGTCCTTGTTCCTGTAACTCGAATCCTAACCCGGTATATCCAATTTTAATTTTACACCATTGTGAACCTTACGCCTTTTTTACTCTCTAATCGAGGTTCTAGGCATTAAAAAATCTTCGTAAACTAAATCACACGTGTATATGTTGACATTTAAGAGATATACAGTCAAGAAAATCAAGGGCAATGGTGATATATATGTAGATTAGACACAAAAAAAAAAAAACACTCAACAAATGGCTACAATTTAAGGAATGTGTTTAGTGACGACATTTAGATTCCTAATAGATGGAGAAAGGTCTGGTGGGCTTCTAGGAGGTTGTCAAGTGTTTTCTCTCGACGATTCCATTTTTAGGTGGTTGGTTTGGCCCTTGTTCCGGTAACTCGAATCCTAGCCCAGTATATCTCATTTTAATTTTACACCGTTGTGAACCTGAGGCCTTTTTTACTCTCTGATCGAGGTTCTCGGCATTGAGAAATCTTCGTAAACTAAATCACACGTGTATATGTTGACATTTAAGAGATATACAGTCAAAAAAATCAAGGGCAATGGTGATATATATGCGGATTAGACGCCAAAAAAAAACACTCAACAAATGGCTACAATTTAAGGAATGTGTTTAGTGACGGCATCAGATTCCTAATCGATGGAGAATGGTCTGTTGGCAAGAAAAGCTACTTCTAGGAGGTTGTCAAGTGTTTTCGCTCGACGATTCCATTCTTAGGTGGTTGGTTTGGCCCTTGTTCCTGTAACTCGAATCCTAGCCCGGTATATCCCATTTTAATTTTACACCATTGTGAACCCTATGCCTTTTTACTCTTTGATCGAGGTTCTCGGCATTGAAAAATCTTCGTAAACTAAATCACACGTGTATGTTGACATTTAAGAGATATACAGTCAACAAAATCAAGGGCAATGGTGATATATATGCGGATTAGACACACAAAAAAAAACTCAACAAATGACTACAATTTAAGGAATTTTTTTAGTGAGGGCATCAGATTCCTAATTGATGGAGAATGTTCTGGTGGCAAGAAAAGCTGCTTCTAAGAGGTTGTAAAGTGTTTTCGCTCGACGATTCCATTCTTAGGTGGTTGGTTTGGCCCTTGTTCCTGTAACTCGAATCCTAGCCCGGTATATCTCATTTTAATGTTTCACCGTTGTGAACCTTACGCCTTTTCTACTCTCTGATCGAGGTTCTCGGCATTGAAAAATCTTCGTAAACTAAATCACACGTGTATATGTTGACATTTAAGAGATATACAGTCAAAAAAATCAAGGGCAATGGTGATATATATGCGGATTAGACACCAAAAAAAAAACACTTAACAAATGTCTACAATTTAAGGAATGTGATTAGTGACGGCATCAGATTCCTAGTCGATGGAGAATGGTCTGGTGGCAAGAAAAGCTACTTCTAAGATGTTGTCAAGTGTTTTCGCTCGACGATTCCATTCTTGGGTGGTTGGTTTGGCCCTTGTTCCTGTAACTCGAA
This sequence comes from Helianthus tuberosus, assembly GCA_030545235.1. NCBI lineage: Eukaryota > Viridiplantae > Streptophyta > Magnoliopsida > Asterales > Asteraceae > Helianthus > Helianthus tuberosus. Next base: position 21,656,440 of record CM060370.1, on the reverse strand, counting down.
TCCTAGCCCGGTATATCCCATTTTAATTTTATACCATTGTGAACCTTATGCCTTTTTACTCTCTGAACGAGGTTCTCGGCATTGAAAAATCTTCGTAAACTAAATCACACGTGTATATGTTGACATTTAAGAGATATACAGTCAAAAAAATCAAGGGCAATGGTGATATATATGCGGATTAGACACACAAAAAAAACACTCAACAAATGGCTACAATTTAAGGAATGTGTTTAGTGACGGCATCAGATTCCTAATTGATGGAGAAAGGTCTGGTGGCAAGAAAAGCTGCTTCTAGGAGGTTGTCAAGTGTTTTCGCTCGACGATTCCGTTCTTGGGTGGTTGGTTTGGCCCTTGTTCCTATAACTCGAATCCTAGACCGGTATATCCCATTTTAATTTTTCACCATTGTGAACCTTACGCCTTTTTTAATCTCTGATCGAGGTCCTCGGCATTGAAAAATCTTCGTAAACTAAATCACACGTGTATATGTTGACAGTTAAGAGATATACAGTCAACAAAATCAAGGGCAATGGTAATATATATACGGATTAGACACCAAAAAAAAACACTCAACAAATGACTACAATTTAAGGAATGTGTTTAGTGACGACATCAGCTTCCTAATTGATGGAGAAAGGTCTGGTGGCAAGAAAAGCTGCTTCTAGGAGGTTGTCAAATGTTTTCGCTCGACGATTCCATTCTTGGGTGGTTGGTTTGGCCCTTGTTCCTGTAACTCGAATCCTAGACCGGTATATCCCATTTTAATTTTTCACCATTGTGAACCTTACGCCCTTTTTACTCTCTGATCGAGGTCCTCGGCATTGAAAAATCTTCGTAAACTAAATCACACGTGTATATGTTGACATTTAAGAGATAAACAGTCAACAAAATCAAGGGCAATGGTAATATATATACGGATTAGACACCAAAAAAAACACTCAACAAATGGCTACAATTTAAGGAATGTGTTTAGTGACGACATTTAGATTCCTAATTGATGGAGAAAGGTCTGGTGGGCTTCTAGGAGGTTGTCAAGTGTTTTCGCTCGACGATTCCATTTTTAGGTGGTTGGTTTGGCCCTTGTTCCGGTAACTCGAATCCTAGCCCAGTATATCTCATTTTAATTTTTCACCGTTGTGAACCTTACGCCTTTTTTACTCTCTGATCGAGGTTCTCGGCATTGAAAAATCTTCGTAAACTAAATCACACGTGTATATGTTGACATTTATGACATATACAGTCAAAAAAATCAAGGGCAATGGTGATATATATGCGGATTAGACACAAAAAAAAACATTCAACAAATGGCTACAATTTAAGGAATGTGTTTAGTGACGACATCAGATTCCTAATTGATGGAGAAAGGTCTGGTGGCAATAAAAGCTGCTTCTAGGAGGTTGTCAAGTGTTTTCGCTCGACGATTCCATTCTTGGGTGGTTGGTTTGGCCCTTGTTCCTGTAACTCGAATCCTAGACCGGTATATCCCATTTTAATTTTACACCATTGTGAACCTGAGGCCTTTTTTACTCTCTGATCGAGGTTCTCGGCATTGAGAAATCTTCGTAAACTAAATCACACGTGTATATGTTGACATTTAAGAGATATACAGTCAAAAAAATCAAGGGCAATGGTGATATATATGCGGATTAGACGCCAAAAAAAACACTCAACAAATGGCTACAATTTAAGGAATGTGTTTAGTGACGGCATCAGATTCCTAATCGATGGAGAATGGTCTGGTGGCAAGAAAAGCTACTTCTAGGAGGTTGTCAAGTGTTTTCGCTCGACGATTCCATTCTTGGGTGGTTTGTTTGGCCCTTGTTCCTGTAACTCGAATCCTAGCCCGGTATATCCCATTTTAATTTTACACCATTGTGAACCCTATGCCTTTTTACTCTTTGATCGAGGTTCTCGGCATTGAAAAATCTTCGTAAACTAAATCACACGTGTATGTTGACATTTAAGAGATATACAGTCAACAAAATCAAGGGCAATGGTGATATATATGCGGATTAGACACACAAAAAAAAACTCAACAAATGACTACAATTTAAGGAATTTTTTTAGTGAGGGCATCAGATTCCTAATTGATGGAAAATGTTCTGGTGGCAAGAAAAGCTGCTTCTAAGAGGTTGTAAAGTGTTTTCGCTCGACGATTCCATTCTTAGGTGGTTGGTTTGGCCCTTGTTCCTGTAACTCGAATCCTAGCCCGGTATATCTCATTTTAATGTTTCACCGTTGTGAACCTTACGCCTTTTCTACTCTCTGATCGAGGTTCTCGGCATTGAAAAATATTCGTAAACTAAATCACACGTGTATATGTTGACATTTAAGAGATATACAGTAAAAAAAATCAAGGGCAATGGTGATATATATGCGGATTAGACACCAAAAAAAAGCACTTAACAAATGGCTACAATTTAAGGAATGTGATTAGTGACGGCATCAGATTCCTAGTCGATGGAGAATGGTCTGGTGGCAAGAAAAGCTACTTCTAAGATGTTGTCAAGTGTTTTCGCTCGACGATTCCATTCTTGGGTGGTTGGTTTGGCCCTTGTTCCTGTAACTCGAATCCTAGCCCGGTATATCCCATTTTAATTTTATACCATTGTGAACCTTATGCCTTTTAACTCTCTGATCGAGGTTCTCGGCATTGAAAAATATTCGTAAACTAAATCACACGTGTATATGTTGACATTTAAGAGATATACAGTCAAAAAAATCAAGGGCAATGGTGATATATATGCGGATTAGACACACAAAAAAAAACACTCAACAAATGGCTACAATTTAAGGAATGTGTTTAGTGACGGCATCAGATTCCTAATTGATGGAGAAAGGTCTGGTTGCAAGAAAAGCTGCTTCTAGGAGGTTGTCAAGTGTTTTCGCTCGACGATTCCATTCTTGGGTGGTTGGTTTGGCCCTTGTTCCTGTAACTCGAATCCTAGACCGGTATATCCCATTTTAATTTTTCACCATTGTGAACCTTAGGCCTTTTTTTAATCTCTGATCGAGGTCCTCGGCATTGAAAAATCTTCGTAAACTAAATCACACGTGTATATGTTGACATTTAAGAGATATACAGTCAACAAAATAGAGGGCAATGGTAATATATATACGGATTAGACACAAAAAAAAAACACTCAACAAATGGGTACAATTTAAGGAATGTGTTTAGTGACGACATCAGATTCCCAATTGATGGAGAAAGGTCTGGTGGCAAGAAAAGCTGCTTCTAGGAGGTTGTCAAGTGTTTTCGCTCGACGATTCCATTCTTGGGTGGTTTGTTTGGCCCTTGTTCCTGTAACTCGAATCCTAGACCGGTATATCCCATTTTAATTTTTCACCATTGTGAACCTTACGCCTTTTTTACTCTCTGATCGAGGTCCTCGGCATTGAAAAATCTTCGTAAACTAAATCACACGTGTATATGTTGACATTTAAGAGATAAACAGTCAACAAAATCAAGGGCAATGGTAATATATATACGGATTAGACACCAAAAAAAACACTCAACAAATGGCTACAATTTAAGGAATGTGTTTAGTGACGACATTTAGATTCCTAATTGATGGAGAAAGGTCTGGTGGGCTTCTAGGAGGTTGTCAAGTGTTTTCGCTCGACGATTCCATTTTTAGGTGGTTGGTTTGGCCCTTGTTCCGGTAACTCGAATCCTAGCCCAGTATATCTCATTTTAATTTTTCACCGTTGTGAACCTTACGCCTTTTTTACTCTCTGGTCGAGGTTCTCGGCATTGAAAAATCTTCGTAAACTAAATCACACGTGTATATGTTGACATTTATGACATATACAGTCAAAAAAATCAAGGGCAATGGTGATATATATGCGGATTAGACACAAAAAAAAAACATTCAACAAATGGCTACAATTTAAGGAATGTGTTTAGTGACGACATCAGATTCCTAATTGATGGAGAAAGGTCTGGTGGCAATAAAACTGCTTCTAGGAGGTTGTCAAGTGTTTTCGCTCGACGATTCCATTCTTGGGTGGTTGGTTTGGCCCTTGTTCCTGTAACTCGAATCCTAGACCGGTATATCCCATTTTAATTTTACACCATTGTGAACCTGAGGCCTTTTTTACTCTCTGATCGAGGTTCTCGGCATTGAGAAATCTTCGTAAACTAAATCACACGTGTATATGTTGACATTTAAGAGATATACAGTCAAAAAAATCAAGGGCAATGGTGATATATATGCGGATTAGACGCCAAAAAAAACACTCAACAAATGGCTACAATTTAAGGAATGTGTTTAGTGACGGCATCAGATTCCTAATCGATGGAGAATGGTCTGGTGGCAAGAAAAGCTACTTCTAGGAGGTTGTCAAGTGTTTTCGCTCGACGATTCCATTCTTGGGTGGCTGGTTTGGCCCTTGTTCCTGTAACTCGAATCCTAGCCCGGTATATCCCATTTTAATTTTACACCATTGTGAACCCTATGCCCTTTTACTCTTTGATCGAGGTTCTCGGCATTGAAAAATCTTCGTAAACTAAATCACACGTGTATGTTGACATTTAAGAGATATACAGACAACAAAATCAAGGGTAATGGTGATATATATGCGGATTAGACACACAAAAAAAACTCAACAAATGACTACAATTTAAGGAATTTTTTTAGTGACGGCATCAGATTCCTAATTGATGGAGAATTTTCTGGTGGCAAGAAAAGCTGCTTCTAAGAGGTTGTAAAGTGTTTTCGCTCGACGTTTCCATTCTTGGGTGGTTGGTTTGGCCCTTGTACCTGTAACTCGAATCCTAACCCGGTATATCCCATTTTAATTTTACACCATTGTGAACCTTACGCCTTTTTTACTCTCTGATCGAGGTTCTCGGCATTAAAAAATCTTCGTAAACTAAATCACATGTGTATATGTTAACATTTAAGAGATATACAGTCAAGAAAATCAAGGGCAATGATGATATTTATGCGGATTAGACACCAAAAAAAACACTCAACAAATGGCTACAATTTAAGGAATGTGTTTAGTGACGGCATCAGATTCCTAATTGATGGAGAAAGGTCTGGTGGCAAGAAAAGCTATTTCTAGGAGGTTGTCAAGTGTTTTCGCTCGACGATTCCATTTTTGGGTGGTTGGTTTGGCCCTTGTTCCTGTAACTCGAATCCTACCCTAGTATATGCCATTTTAATTTTACACCATTGTGAACCTTACGCCTTTTTACTCTCTGATCGAGGTTCTCGGCATTGAAATATCTTCGTAAACTAAATCACACGTGTATATGTTAACATTTAAGAGATATACAGTCAAGAAAATCAAGGGAAATGGTGATATATATGCAGATTAGACACAAAAAAGAAAAACACTCAACAAATGGCTACAATTAAAGTAATGTGTTTAGTGACGGCACCAGATTCCTAATTAATGGAGAAAGGTCTGGTGGCAAGAAAAGCTATTTCTAGGAGGTTGTCAAGTGTTTTCGCTGGACGATTCCATTCTTGGGTGGTTGGTTTGGCCCTTGTTCCTGTAACTCGAATCCTAGCCCGGTATATCCCATTTTAATTTTACACCATTGTGAACCTTACGCCTTTTTACTCTTTGATCGAGGTTCTCGGCATTGAAAAATCTTCGTAAACTAAATCACACGTGGATGTTGACATTTAAGAGATATACAGTCAACAAAATCAAGGGCAATGGTGATATATATGCGGATTAGACACACAAAAAAAAACTCAGCAAATGACTACAATTTAAGGAATTTTTTTAGTGACGGCATCAGATTCCTAATTGATGGAGAAAGTTCTGGTGGCAAGAAAAGCTCCTTCTAAGAGGTTGTAAAGTGTTTTCGCTCGACGATTCCATTCTTGGGTGGTTGGTTTGGCACTTGTACCTGTAACTCGAATCCTAACCCGGTATATCCCATTTTAATTTTACACCATTGTGAACCTTACGCCTTTTTTACTCTCTGATCGAGGTTCTCGGCTTTGAAATATCTTCGTAAACTAAATCACATGTGTATATGTTAACATTTAAGAGATATACAGTCAAGAAAATCAAGGGCAATGGTGATATTTATGCGGATTAGACCCCAAAAAAAAACACACTCAACAAATGGCTACAATTTAAGGAATGTGTTTAGTGACGGCATCAGATTCCTAATTGATGGAGAAAGGTCTGGTGGGAAGAAAAGCTGTTTCTAGGAGGTTGTCAAGTGTTTTCGCTCGACGACTCCATTCTTGGGTGGTTGGTTTGGCCCTTGTTCCTATAACTCGAATCCTAGCCTAGTATATACCATTTTAATTTTACACCATTGTGAACGTTACGCCTTTTTACTCTCTGATCGAGGTTCTCGGCATTCAAAAATCTTCGTAAACTAAATCACACGTGTATATGTTAACATTTAAGAGATATACAGTCAAGAAAATCAAGGGCAATGGTGATATATATGCGGATTAGACACCAAAAAAAACACTCAACAAATGGCTACAATTTAAGGAATGTGTTTAGTGACGGCATCAGATTCCTAATTGATGGAGAAAGGTCTGGTGGCAAGAAAAGCTGTTTCTAGGAGGTTGTCAAGTGTTTTCGCTCGACGACTCCATTCTTGGGTGGTTGGTTTGGCCCTTGTTCCTATAACTCGAATCCTAGCCTAGTATATACCATTTTAATTTTACACCATTGTGAACGTTACGCCTTTTTACTCTCTGATCAAGGTTCTCGGCATTCAAAAATCTTCGTAAACTAAATCACACGTGTATATGTTAACATTTAAGAGATATACAGTCAAGAAAATCAAGGGTAATGGTGATATATATGCGAATTAGACACCAAAAAAAACACTCAACAAATGGCTACAATTTAAGGAATGTGTTTAGTGACGGCATCAGATTCCTAATTGATGGAGAAAGGTCTGGTGGCAAGAAAAGTTGCTTCTAGGAGGTTGTCAAGTGTTTTCGCTCGACGATTCCATTCTTGGGTGGTTGGTTTGGCCCTTGTTCCTGTAACTCGAATCCTAGCCCAGTATATGCCATTTTAATTTTACACCATTGTGAACCTTACGCCTTTTTACTTTCTGATCGAGGTTCTCGGCATTGAAAAATCTTCGTAAACTAAATCACACGTGTATATGTTAACATTTAAGAGATATACAGTCAAGAAAATCAATGGCAATGGTGATATATATGCAGATTAGACACAAAAAAAACACTCAACAAATGGCTACAATTTAAGGAATGTGTTTAGTGACGGCATCAGATTCCTAATTGATGGAGAAAGGTCTGGTGGCAAGAAAAGCTGCTTCTAGGAGGTTGTCAAGTGTTTTTGCTCGACGATTCCATTGTTAGGTGGTTGGTTTGGCCCTTGTTCCTGTAACTCGAATCCTAGCCCGGTATATCTCATTTTAATTTTTCACCGTTGTGAACCTTACGCCTTTTTTACACTCTGATCGAGGTTCTCGGCATTAAAAAATCTTCGTAAACTAAATCACACGTGTATATGTTGATATTTAAGAGATATACGGTCAAAAAAATCAAGGGCAATTGTGTTATATATGCGGATTAGACACACAAAAAAAACATTCTACAAATGACTACAATTTAAGGAATGTGTTTAGTGACGATATCAGATTCCTAATTGATGGAGAAAGGTCTGGTGGCAAGAAAAGCTGCTTCTAGGAGGTTGTCAAGTGTTTTCGCTCGACGATTCCATTCTTAGGTGGTTGGTTTAGCCCTTGTTCCTATAACTCGAATCCTAGACCGGTATATCCCATTTTAATTTTACACTATTGTGAACCTTAGGCCTTTTTTACTCTCTGATCGAGGTTCTCAGCATTGAAAAATCTTCGTAAACTAAATCAAATGTGTATATGTTGACATTTAAGAGATATACAATCAAGAAAATGAAGGGCAATGGTGATATATATGCGGATTAGACACCAAAAAAAACACTCAACAAATGGCTACAATTTATGTAATGTGTTTAGTGACGGCACCAGATTCCTAATTAATGGAGAAAGGTCTGGAGGCAAGAAAAGCTGCTTCTAGGAGGTTGTCAAGTGTTTTCGCTGGACGCTTCCATTCTTGGGTGGTTGGTTTGGCCCTTGTTCCTATAACTCGAATCCTAACCCAGTATATGCCATTTTAATTTTACACCATTGTGAAACTTACGCCTTTTTACTCTCTGATCGAGGTTCTCGGCATTGAAAAATCTTCGTAAACGAAATCACACGTGTATATGTTAACATTTAAGAGAAATACAGTCAAGAAAATCAAAGGCAATGGTGATATATATCTAGATTAGACACAAAAAAAACACTCAACAAATAGCTACAATTTAAGGGATGTGTTTAGTGACGGCATCAGATTCCTAATTGATGGAGAAAGGTCTGGTGGCAAGAAAAGCTACTTCTAGGAGGTTGTCAAGTGTTTTCGCTCGACGATTCCATTCTTGGGTGGTTGGTTTGTCCCTTGTTCTTGTAACTCGAATCCTAGCCCGGTATATCCCATTTTAATTTTAGACCATTGTGAACCTTACGCCTTTTTTACTCTCTGATCGAGGTTCTCGACATTGAAAAATCTTCGTAAACTAAATCACACGTGTAAATGTTGACATTTAAGAGATATACAGTCAAAAAAATCAAGGGCAATGGTGATATATATGCGGATTAGACACAAAAAAAAAACATTCAACAAATGGCTACTATTTAAGGAATGTGTTTAGTGACGATATCAGATTCCTAATTGATGGAGAAAGGTCTGGTGGTAAGAAAAGCTGCTTCTAGGAGGTTGTCAAGTGTTTTCGCTCGACGATTCCATTCTTGGGTGGTTGGTTTAGCCCTTGTTCCTGTAACTCGAATCCTAGACCGGTATATCCCATTTTAATTTTACACCATTGTGAACCTTAGGCCTTTTTTACTCTCTGATCGAGTTTCTCGGCATTGAAAAATCATCGTAAACTAAATCACACGTGTATGTTGACATTTAAGAGATATACAGTCAACAAAATCAAGGGCAATGGTGATATATATGCGGATTAGACACAAAAAAAAACACTCAACAAATGGCTACAATTATAGGAATGTGTTTAGTGACGACATCAGATTCCTAATTGATGGAGAAAGGTCCGGTGGCAAGAAAAGCTGCTTCTAGGAGGTTGTCAAGTGTTTTCGCTCGACGATTCCATTCTTGGGTGGTTGGTTTGGCCCTTGTTCCTCTAACTCGAATCCTAGCCCGGTATATCCCATTTTAATTTTACACAATTGTGAACCTTACGGCTTTTTACTCTCTGATCAAGGTTCTCGGCATTGAAAAATCTTCGTAAACTAAATCACACGTGTATGTTGACATTTAAGAGATATATAGTTAACAAAATCAAGGGCAATGCTGATATATATGCGGATTAGACACAAAAAAAAAACACTCAACAACGCTACAATTTAAGGAATGTGTTTAGTGACGGTATCAGATTCCTAATTGATGGAGAAAGGTCTGGTGGCAAGAAAAGCTGCTTCTAGGAGGTTGTCAAGTGTTTTCGCTCGACGATTCCATTCTTGGGTGGTTGGTTTGGCCCTTGTTCCTGTAACTCGAATCCTAGCTCGGTATATCCCATTTTAATTTTACACCATTGTGAACCTTACGCCTTTTTTACTCTCTGATCGAGGTTCTCGGCATTGAAAAATCTTCGTAAACTAAATCACACGTGTATATGTTAACATTTAAGAGTTATACAGTCAAGAAAATCAAGGGCAATGGTGATATATATGCGGATTAGACACCAAAAAAAAAACACTCAACAAATGGCTACAATTTAAGGAATGTGTTTAGTGACGGCATCAGATTCCTAATTAATGGAGAATGGTCTGGTGGCAAGAAAAGCTGCTTCTAGGAGGTTGTCAAGTGTTTTCGCTCGATGATTCCATTCTTGGGTGGTTGGTTTTACCCTTGTTCCTGTAACTCGAATCCTAGCCCGGTATATCCCATTTTAATTTTACACCATTGTGAACCTTACGCCTTTTTTACTCTCTGATCGAGGTTCTCGGCGTTGAAAAATCATCGTAAACTAAATCACACGTGTATATGTTGACATTTAAGAGATATACAGTCAAAAAAATCAAGGGCAATGGTGATATATATAAGGATTAGACACCAAAAAAAAAACACTCAAGAAATGGCTACAATTTAAGGAATGTGTTTAGTGACGACATCAGATTCCTAATTGATGGAGAATGGTCTGCTGGCAAGAAAAGCTGCTTCTAGGAGGTTGTCAAGTGTTTTCGCTCGACGATTCCATTATTGGGTGGTTGGTTTGGCCCTTGTTCCTGTAACTCGAATCATAGCCCGGTATATCCCATTTTAATTTTACACCATTGTGAACCTTACGCCTTTTTACTCTCTGATCGAGGTTCTCGGCATTGAAAAATCTTCGTAAACTAAATCACACGTGTATGTTGACATTTAAGAGATATAAAGTCAACAAAATCAAGGGCAATGGTGATATATATGCGGATTAGACACAAAAAAAACACTCAACAAATGGCTACAATTTAAGGAATGTGTTTAGTGACGGCATCAGATTCCTAATTGATGGAGAAAGGTCTGGTGGTAAGAAAAGCTGCTTCTAGGTGGTTGTCAAGTGTTTTCGATCGACGATTCCATTCTTGGGTAGTTGGTTTGGCCCTTGTTCCTGTAACTCGAATCCTAGCCCGGTATATCCCTTTTTAATTTTACACCATTGTGAACCTTACGCCTTTTTTACTCTCTGATCGAGATTCTCGGCATTGAAAAATCTTCGTAAACTAAATCACACGTGTATATGTTGACATTTATGAGATATACAGTCAAAAAAATCAAGGGCAATGGTGATATATATGCGGATTAGACACAAAAAAAAAACATTCAACAAATGGCTACAATTTAAGGAATGTGTTTAGTGACGACATCAGATTCCTAATTGATGGAGAAAGGTCTGGTGGCAATAAAAGCTTCTTCTAGGAGGTTGTCAAGTGTTTTCGCTCGACGATTCCATTCTTGGGTGGTTGGTTTGGCCCTTGTTCCTGTAACTCGAATCCTAGCCCGGTATATCCCATTTTAATTTTACACCATTGTGAACCTGAGGCCTTTTTTACTCTCTGATCGAGGTTCTCGGCATTGAAAAATCTTCGTAAACTAAATCACCCGTGTATATGTTGACATTTAAGAGATATACAGTCAAAAAAATCAAGGGCAATGGTGATATATATGCGGATTAGACACCAAAAAAAAACACTCAACAAATGGCTACAATTTAAGGAATGTGTTTAGTGACGGCATCAGATTCCTAATCGATGGAGAATGGTCTGGTGGCAAGAAAAGCTACTTCTAGGAGGTTGTCAAGTGTTTTCGCTCGACGATTCCATTCTTGGGTGGTTGGTTTGGCCCTTGTTCCTGTAACTCGAATCCTAGCCCGGTATATCACATTTTAATTTTACACCATTGTGAACCTTACGCCTTTTTAGTCTTTGATCGAGGTTCTCGGCATTGAAAAATCTTCGTAAACTAAATCACACGTGTATGTTGACATTTAAAAGATATACAGTCAACAAAATCAGGGGCAATGGGGATATATATGCGGATTAGACACACAAAAAAAAAAACTCAACAAATGACTACAATTTAAGGAATTTTTTTAGTGACGGCATCAGATTCCTAATTGATGGAGAAAGTTCTGGTGGCAAGAAAAGCTGTTTCTAGGAGGTTGTCAAGTGTTTTCGCTCGACGATTCCATTCTTGGGTGGTTGGTTTGTTCCTTGTTCCTGTAACTCGAATCCTAGCCCGGTATATCCCATTTTAATTTTACCCCATTGTGAACCTTACGCCTTTTTACTCTCTGATCGAGGTTCTCTGCATTGAAAAATCTTCGTAAACTAAATCACACGTGTATATGTTAACATTGAAGAGATATACAGTCAAGAAAATCAAGGGAAATGGTGATATATATGCAGATTAGACACAAAAAAAAAAACCACTCAACAAATGGCTACAATTTAAGGAATGTGTTTAGTGATGGCATCAGATTCCTAATTAATGGAGAATGGTCTGGTGGCAAGAAAAGCTGCTTCTAGGAGGTTGTCAAGTGTTTTCGCTCGATGATTCCATTCTTGGGTGGTTGGTTTTACCCTTGTTCCTGTAACTCGAATCCTAGCCCGGTATATCCCATTTTAATTTTACACCATTGTGAACCTTACGCCTTTTTTACTCTCTGATCGAGGTTCTCGGCGTTGAAAAATCATCGTAAACTAAATCACACGTGTATATGTTGACATTTAAGAGATATACAGTCAAAAAAATCAAGGGCAATGGTGATATATATAAGGATTAGACACCAAAAAAAAAACACTCAAGAAATGGCTACAATTTAAGGAATGTGTTTAGTGACGACATCAGATTCCTAATTGATGGAGAATGGTCTGGTGGCAAGAAAAGCTGCTTCTAGGAGGTTGTCAAGTGTTTTCGCTCGACGATTCCATTATTGGGTGGTTGGTTTGGCCCTTGTTCCTGTAACTCGAATCCTAGCCCGGTATATCCCATTTTAATTTTACACCATTGTGAACCTTACGCCTTTTTACTCTCTGATCGAGGTTCTCGGCATTGAAAAATCTTCGTAAACTAAATCACACGTGTATGTTGACATTTAAGAGATATAAAGTCAACAAAATCAAGGGCAATGGTGATATATATGCGGATTAGACACAAAAAAAACACTCAACAAATGGCTACAATTTAAGGAATGTGTTTAGTGACGGCATCAGATTCCTAATTGATGGAGAAAGGTCTGGTGGTAAGAAAAGCTGCTTCTAGGTGGTTGTCAAGTGTTTTCGATCGACGATTCCATTCTTGGGTAGTTGGTTTGGCCCTTGTTCCTGTAACTCGAATCCTAGCCCGGTATATCCCTTTTTAATTTTACACCATTGTGAACCTTACGCCTTTTTTACTCTCTGATCGAGATTCTCGGCATTGAAAAATCTTCGTAAACTAAATCACACGTGTATATGTTGACATTTATGAGATATACAGTCAAAAAAATCAAGGGCAATGGTGATATATATGCGGATTAGACACAAAAAAAAAACATTCAACAAATGGCTATAATTTAAGGAATGTGTTTAGTGACGACATCAGATTCCTAATTGATGGAGAAAGGTCTGGTGGCAATAAAAGCTTCTTCAAGGAGGTTGTCAAGTGTTTTTGCTCGACGATTCCATTCTTGGGTGGTTGGTTTGACCCTTGTTCCTGTAACTCGAATCCTAGCCCGGTATATCTCATTTTAATTTTTCACCGTTGTGAACCATACGCCTTTTCTACACTCTGATCGAGGTTCTCGGCATTAAAAAATCTTCGTAAACTAAAACACACGTGTATGTTGACATTTAAGAGATATACAGTCAACAAAATCAAGGGCAATGGTGATATATATGCGGATTAGACACAAAAAAAACTCAACAAATGGCTACAATTTAAGGAATGTGTTTAGTGACGGCATCAGATTCCTAATTGATGGAGAAAGGTCTGGTGGCAAGAAAAGCTGTTTCTAGTAGTTTATCAAGTGTTTTTGCTCGACGGTTCCATTCTTGGCTGGTTGGTTTGGCCCTTGTTCCTATAACTCGAATCCTAGCCCGGTATATCCCATTTTAATTTTACATCATTGTGAACTTTACACCTTTTTTACTCACTGATCGAGGTTCTCGGCATTGAAAAATCATCGTAAACTAAATGACACGTGTATATGTTGACATTTAAGAGATATACAGTCAAAAAAATCAAGGGAAATGGTGATATATATGCAGATTAGACACCAAAAAAAACACTAAACAAATCGCTACAATTTAAGGATTGTGTTTAGTGACGGCATCAGATTCCTAATCGATGGAGAATGGTCTGGTGGCAAGAAAAGCTACTTCTAGGAGGTTGTCAAGTGTTTTCGCATGACGATTCCGTTCTTGGGTGGTTGGTTTGGCCCTTGTTCCTGTAACTCGAATCCTAGCCCGGTATATCCCATTTTAATTTTACACCATTGTGAACCTTACACCTTTTTACTCTCTGATCGAGGTTCTCGGCATTGAAAAATCTTCGTAAACTAAATCACACGTGTATGTTGACATTTAAGAGATATACAGTCAACAAAATCAAGGGCAATGGGGATATATATGCGGATTAGACACAAAAAAAAACTCAACAAATGGCTACAATTTAAGGAATGTGTTGAGTGACGGCATCAGATTCCTAATTGATGGAAAAAGGTCTGGTGGTAAGAAAAGCTGCTTCTAGGAGGTTGTCAAGTGTTTTCGCTCGACGATTCCATTCTTGGGTGGTTGGTTTGGCCCTTGTTCCTGTAACTCGAATCCTACCCCGGTATATCCTATTTTAATTTTACACCATTGTGAACCTTACGCCTTTTTTACTCTCTGATCGAGGTTCTCGGCATTGAAAAATCATCGTAAACTAAATCACACGTGTATATGTTAACATTTAAGAGATATACAGTCAAGAAAATCAAGGGCAATGGTGATATATATGCGGATTAGACACCAAAAAAACACACTCAACAAATGGCTACAATTTAAGAAATGTGATTAGTGACGGCATCAGATTCCTAATTAATAGAGAAAGGTCTGGTGGCAAGAAAAGCTGCTTCTAGGAGGTTGTCAAGTGTTTTCGCTCGACGATTCCATTCTTGGGTGGTTGGTTTGGCCCTTGTTCCTATAACTCGAATCCTAGCCCAGTATATGCCATTTTAATTTTACACCATTGTGAACCTTACGCCTTTTTACTCTCTGATCGACGTTCTCGGCATTGAAAAATCTTCGTAAACTAAATCACACGTGTATATGTTTACATTTAAGAGAAATACAGTCAAGAAAATCAAAGGCAATGGTGATATATATGCAGATTAGACACAAAAAAAACACTCAACAAATTGCTACAATTTAAGGAAAGTGTTTAGTGACGGCATTAGATTCCTAATTGATGGAGAAAGGTCTAGTGGCAAGAAAAGCTGCTTCTAGGAGGTTGTAAAGTGTTTTCACTCGACGATTCCATTCTTGGGTGGTTGGTTTGGCCCTTGTTCTTGTAACTCGAATCTTGGCCCGGTATATCCCATTTTAATTTTAGACCATTGTGAACCTTACGCCTTTTTTACTCTCTGATCGACGTTCTCGGCATTGTAAAATCTTTGTAAACTAAATCACACGGGTGTATGTTGACATTTAAGAGATATACAGTCAAGAAAATCAAGGACATTGGTAATATATATGCGGATTGGACACCAAAAAAAAAACACTCAACAAATAGCTACAATTTAAGGAATGTGTTTAGTGACGGCATCAGATTCCTAATTGATGGAGAAATGTCTGGTGGCAAGAAAAGCTGTTTCTAGGAGTTTATCAAGTGTCTTCGCTCAACGGTTCCATTCTTGGGTGGTTGGTTTGGCCCTTGTTCCTGTAACTCGAATCCTAGGCCGGTATATCCCATTTTAATTTTACACCATTGTGAACCTTACGGCTTTTTTACTCACTGATCCAGGTTCTCCGCATTGAAAAATCTTTGTAAACTAAATCACACGTGTATATGATAACATTTAAGACATATACAGTCAAGAAAATCAAGGGCAATGGTGATATATATGCGGATTAGACACAAAAAAAAACACTCAACAAATGGCTACAATTTAAGGAATGTGTTTAGTGACGGCATCTGATTCCTACTAGATGGAGAAAGAACTGGTGGCAAGAAAATCTGCTTCTAGGAGGTTGTCAAGTATTTTCGCTCGACGATTCCATTCTTGGGTGGTTGGTTTGGCCCTTGTTCCTGTAACTCGAATCCTAGCCCGGTATATCCCATTTTAATTTTACATCATTGTGAACTTTACACCTTTTTTACTCACTGATCGAGGTTCTCGGCATTGAAAAATCATCGTAAACTAAATCACACGTGTATATGTTGACATTTAAGAGATATACAGTCAAAAAAATCAAGGGAAATGGTGATATATATGCAGATTAGACACCAAAAAAAACACTAAACAAATGGCTACAATTTAAGGATTGTGTTTAGTGACGGCATCAGATTCCTAATCGATGGAGAATGGTCTGGTGGCAAGAAAAGCTACTTCTAGGAGGTTGTCAAGTGTTTTCGCATGACGATTCCGTTCTTGGGTGGTTGGTTTGGCCCTTGTTCCTGTAACTCGAATCCTAGCCCGGTATATCCCATTTTAATTTTACACCATTGTGAACCTTACGCCTTTTTACTCTCTGATCGAGGTTCTCGGCATTGAAAAATCTTCGTAAACTAAATCACACGTGTATGTTGACATTTAAGAGATATACAGTTAACAAAATCAAGGGCAATGGGGATATATATGCGGATTAGACACAAAAAAAACTCAACAAATGGCTACAATTTAAGGAATGTGTTGAGTGACGGCATCAGATTCCTAATTGATGGAGAAAGGTCTGGTGGTAAGAAAAGCTGCTTCTAGGAGGTTGTCAAGTGTTTTCGCTCGACGATTCCATTCTTGGGTGGTTGGTTTGGCCCTTGTTCCTGTAACTCGAATCCTACCCCGGTATATCCCATTTTAATTTTACACCATTGTGAACCTTACGCCTTTTTTACTCTCTGATCGAGGTTCTCGGCATTGAAAAATCATCGTAAACTAAATCACACGTGTATATGTTAACATTTAAGAGATATACAGTCAAGAAAATCAAGGGCAATGGTGATATATATGCGGATTAGACACCAAAAAAACACACTCAACAAATGGCTACAATTTAAGAAATGTGTTTAATGACGGCATCAGATTCCTAATTAATGGAGAAATGTCTGGTGGCAAGAAAAGCTGCTTCTAGGAGGTTGTCAAGTGTTTTCGCTCGACGATTCCATTCTTGGGTGGTTGGTTTGGCCCTTGTTCCTGTAACTCGAATCCTAGCCCAGTATATGCCATTTTAATTTTACACCATTGTGAACCTTACGCCTTTTTACTCTCTGATCGACGTTCTCGGCATTGAAAAATCTTCGTAAACTAAATCACACGTGTATATGTTAACATTTAAGAGAAATACAGTCAAGAAAATCAAAGGCAATGGTGATATATATGCAGATTAGACACAAAAAAAAACACTTAACAAATTGCTACAATTTAAGGAATGTGTTTAGTGACGGCATCAGATTCCTAATTGATGGAGAAAGGTCTAGTGGAAAGAAAAGCTGCTTCTAGGAGGTTGTAAAGTGTTTTCACTCGACGATTCCATTCTCGGGTGGTTGGTTTGGCCCTTGTTCTTGTAACTCGAATCTTGGCCCGGTATATCCCATCTTAATTTTAGACCATTGTGAACCTTACGCCTTTTTTACTCTCTGATCGACGTTCTCGGCATTGTAAAATCTTTGTAAACTAAATCATACGGGTGTATGTTGACATTTAAGAGATATACAGTCAAGAAAATCAAGGACATTGGTAATATATATGCGGATTAGACACCAAAAAAAACACTTAACAAATAGCTACAATTTAAGGAATGTGTTTAGTGAAGGCATCAGATTCCTAATTGATGGAGAAAGGTCTGGTGGCAAGAAAAGCTGTTTCTAGGAGTTTATCAAGTGTCTTCGCTCAACGGTTCCATTCTTGGGTGGTTGGTTTGGCCCTTGTTCCTGTAACTCGAATCCTAGGCCGGTATATCCCATTTTAATTTTACACCATTGTGAACCTTACGCCTTTTTTACTCACTGATCGAGGTTCTCCGCATTGAAAAATCTTTGTAAACTAAATCACACGAGTATATGATAACATTTAAGACATATACAGTCAAGAAAATCAAGGGCAATGGTGATATATATGCGGATTAGACACAAAAAAATACACTCCACAAATGGCTACAATTTAAGGAATGTGTTTAGTGACGGCATCTGATTCCTACTTGATGGAGAAAGAACTGGTGGCAAGAAAATCTGCTTCTAGGAGGTTGTCAAGTATTTTCGCTCGACGATTCCATTCTTGGGTGGTTGGTTTGGCCCTTGTTCCTGTAACTCGAATCCTAGCCCGGTATATCCCATTTTAATTTTACACCATTGTGAACCTTACACCTTTTTTACTCTTTGATCAATGTTCTCGGCATAGAAAAATCTTCGTAAACTAAATCACACGTGTATATGTTGACATTTAAGAGATATACAGTCAAGAAAATCAAGGGCAATGGTGATATATATGCGGATTAGACAAAAAAAAAGACACTCAACAAATGGCTATAATTTACGGAATGTGTTTAGTGACGGCATCAGATTCCTAGTTGATGGAGAAAGGTCCGGTGGCAAAAAAAAGCTGCTTCTAAGAGGTTGTCAAGTGTTTTCGCATGACGATTCCATTCTTGGGTGGTTGGTTTGGCCCTTGTTCCTTTAACTCGAATCCTAGCCCGGTATATCCCGTTTTAATTTTACACTATTGTGAACCTTATGCCTTTTCTACTCTCTGATCGACGTTCTCGGCATTGAAAAATCTTTGTAAACTAAATCACACGTGTGTATGTTGACATTTAAGAGATATAAAGTCAAGAAAATCAAAGGCATTGGTAATATATATGCGGATTAGACACAAAAAAAAAACACTCAACAAATAGCTACAATTTAAGGAATGTGTTTAGTGACGGCATCAGATTCCTAATTGATGGAGAGAGGTCTGGTGGCAAGAAAAGCTACTTTTAGGAGTTTATCAAGTGTTTTCGCTCGACGGTTCCATTCTTGGGTGGTTGGTTTTTCCCTTGTTCCTGTAACTCGAATCCTAGCCCGGTATATCCCATTTTAATTTTACACTATTGTGAACCTTACGCCTTTTTTACTCACTGATCGAGGTTCTCGGCATTGAAAAATCTTGGTAAACTAAATCACACGTGTATATGTTAACATTTAAGAGATATACAGTCAAGAAAATCAAGGGCAATGGTGATATATATGCGGATTAGACACCAAAAAAAAACACTCAACAAATTGCTACAATTTAAGGAATGTGTTTAGTGACGGCATCAGATTGCTAACTGATGGAGAAAGATCTGGTGGCAAGAAATGCTGCTTCTAGGAGGTTGTCAAGTGTTTTCGCTCGACGATTCCATTCTTGGGTGGTTGGTTTAGCCCTTGTTCCTGTAACTCAAATCCTAGCCCGGTATATCCCATTTTAATTTTACACCATTGTGAACCTTCCGCCTTTTTTACACTCTTATCGAGGTTCTCGGCATTGAAAAATCTTCATAAACTAAATCACACATGTATATGTTGACATTTAAGAGATATACAGTCAAGAAAATCAAGGGCGATGGTGATATATATGCGGATTAGACACAAAAAAAAAACACTCAACAAATGGCTACAATTTAAGGAATGTGTTTAGTGACGGCATCAGATTTCTAATTGATGGAGAAAGGTCTGGTGGCAAGAAAAACTGCTTCTAGGAGGCTGTCAAGTGTTTTCGCTCGACAATTCCATTCTTGGGTGGTTAGTTTGGCCCTTGTTCCTGTAACACGAATCCTAGCCCGATATATCCCATTTTAATTTTACAGCATTGTGAACCTTACGCCTTTTTTTACTCTCTGATCGAGGTTCTCGGCATTGTAAAATTTTCGTAAACTAAATCACACGTGTATATGTTGACATTTAAGAGATATACAGTGAAGAAAATCAAGGGAAATAGTGATATATACGCGGATTAGACACCAAAAAAAAAAAAACAACTCAACAAATGGCTACAATTTAAGGAATGTGTTTAGTGATGACATCAGATTCCTAATTGATGGAGAAAGGTCTTGTGGTAAGAAAAGCTGCTTTTAGGAGGTTGTCAAGTGTTTTCGCTTGACGATTCCATTCTTGGGTGGTTGGTTTGGCCCTTGTTCCTGTAACTCGAGTCCTAGCCTGGTATATCTCATTTTAATTTTACACAATTGTGAACCTTACGCCTTTTTTACTCTCAGATCGAGGTTCTCGGCATTGAAAAATCTTCGTAAACTAAATCACACTTGTATATGTTGACATTTAAGAGATATACAGTCAAGAAAAATCAAGGCAATGGTGATATATATGCGGATTAGACAACAAAAAAAAAACTCAACAAATGGCTACAATTTATGGAATGTGTTTAGTGACGTCATCAGATTCCTAATTGATGGAGAAAGGTCTGGTGGCAAGAAAAGCTGCTTATAGGAGGTTGTTAAGTGTTTTCGCCCTACGATTCCATTCTTGGGTGGTTGGTTTAGCCCTTGTTCCTGTACCTCGAATACTAACCTGGAATATCTCATTTTAATTTTACACCATTGTGAACCTTACACCTTTTTACTCTCTGATCGAGGTTCTCGGCATTGAAAAATCTTCGTAAACTAAATCACACGTTTATATGTTGACATTTAAGAGATATACAGTCAGGGAAAACAAGGGCAATGGTAATATATATTTTGATTAGACACCAAAAAAACACTCAACAAATGGCTACAATTTAAGGAATGTGTTTGGTGAGTCATTAGATTCCTAATTGATGGAGAAAGGTCTGGTGGCAAGAAAAGCTGCTTCTAGGAGGTTGTCAAGTGTTTTCGCTCGACGTTTCCATTCTTGGGTGGTTGGTTTGGCCCTTGTTCCTGTAACTCGAATCCTAGCCTGGTATATCACATTTTAATTTTACACCATTGTGAACCTTACGCCTTTTTTTAATCTCTGATCAAGGTTCTCGGCATTGAAAAATCTTTGTAAACTAAATCACACGTTTATATGTTGACATTTAAGAGATATACAGTCAGGGAAAACAAGGGCAATGGTAATATATATTTTGATTAGACACCAAAAAAACACTCAACAAATGGCTACAATTTAAGAAAGGTGTTTAGTGATGACATCAGATTCCTAATTGATGGAGAAAGGTCTGGTGGCAAGAAAAGCTGCTTCTAGGAGGTTGTCAAGTGTTTTCGCTCGACGATTCCTTTCTTGGGTTGTTGGTTTGGCCCTTGTTCCTGTAACTCGAGTCCTGTCCTGTTATATCTCATTTTAATTTTACACCATTGGGAACCTTACGCCTTTTTTACTCTCAGATCGAGGTTCTCGGGATTGAAAATTCTTCGTAAACTAAATCACACTTGTATATGTTGACATTTAAGAGATATACGATCAAGAAAATCAAGGGCAATGGTGATATATATGCAGATTAGACACAAAAAAAAAACACTCAACAAATGGCTACAATTTAAGGAATGTGTTTAGTGACGGAATCAGATTCCTAATTCATGGAGAAAGGTCTGGTGGCAAGAAAAACTGCTTCTAGGAGGTTGTCAAGTGTTTTCGCTCGACGATTCCATTCTTAGGTGGTTGGTTTGGCCCTTGTTCCTGTAACTCGAATCCTAACCCGGAATATCCAATTTTAATTTTACACCATTGTGAACCTTACGCCTTTTTTACTCTCTGATCGAGGTTCTCGGCATTGAAAAATCTTCGTAAACTAAATCACACGTGTATATGTTGACATTTAAGAGATATACAGTCAAGAAAAACAAAGGCAATGGTGATATATATTTTGATTAGACACCAAAAAAAAACACTCAACAAATGGCTACAATTTAAGGAATGTGTTTTGTGACGGTATCAGATTTCTAATTGATGGAGAAAGGTCTGGTGGCAAGAAAAACTGCTTCTAGGAGGCTGTCAAGTGTTTTCGCTCGACAATTCCATTCTTGGGTGGTTAGTTTGGCCCTTGTTCCTGTAACACGAATCCTAGCCCGGTATATCCCATTTTAATTTTACACCATTGTGAACCTTACGCCTTTTTTTACTCTCTGATCGAGGTTCTCGGCATTGAAAATTTTTCTTAAACTAAATCACACGTATATATGTTGACATTTAAGAGATATACAGTCAAGAAAATCAAGGGAAATGGTGATATATACGCGGATTAAACACAAAAAAAAAAACACTCAACAAATGGCTACAATTTAAGGAATGTGTTTAGTGATGACATCAAATTCCTAATTGATGGAGAAAGGTCTTGTGGCAAGAAAAGCTGCTTTTAGGAGGTTGTCAAGTGTTTTCGCTTGACGATTCCATTCTTGGGTGGTTGGTTTGGCCCTTGTTCCTGTAACTCGAGTCCTAGCCTGGTATATCTCATTTTAATTTTACACAATTGTGAACCTTACGCCTTTTTTACTCTCAGATCGAGGTTATCGGCATTGAAAAATCTTCGTAAACTAAATCACACTTGTATATGTTGACATTTAAGAGATATACAGTCAAGAAAAATCAAGGCAATGGTGATATATATGCGGATTAGACACCAAAAATAAAACACTCAACAAATGGCTACAATTTAAGGAATGTTTTTAGTGACGGCATCAGATTCCTAATTGATGGAGAAAGGTCTGGTGGCAAGAAAAGCTGCTTATAGGAGGTTGTCAAGTGTTTTCGCTCGACGATTCCATTCTTGGGTGGTTGATTTAGCCCTTGTTCCCGTAACTCGAATCATAGCCCGGTATATCCCATTTTAATTTTACACCATTGTGAACCTTACGCATTTTTTACTCTCTGATCGAGTTTCTCGGCATTGAAAAATCTTCATAAACTAAATCACACGTGTATATGTTGACAATTAAAAGATATACAGTCAAGAAAATCAAGGGCAATAGTGATATATATGCGGATTAGACACAAAAATAAAACACTCAACAAATGGCTACAATTTAAGGAATGTGTTTAGTGACGGCTTCTTATTCCTAATTGATGGAGAAAGGTCTGGTGGCAAGAAAAGCTGCTTCTAGGAGGTTGTCAAGTGTTTTCGCTCGACGATTTCATTCTTGGGTGGTTGGTTTGGCCCTTGTTCCCGTAACTCGAATCCTAGCCCGGTATATCCCATTTTAATTTTACACTATTGTGAACCTTACGCCTTTTTTACTCTCTGATCGAGGTCTTCGGCATTGAAAAATCTTCGTAAACTAAATCACACGTGTATATGTTGACATTCAAGAGATATACAGTCAAGAAAATCAAGGGCAATGGTGATATATATACGGATTAGACACAAAAAAAACACTCAACAAATGGCTACAATTTAAGGAATGTGTTTAGTGATGGCATCAGATTCCTAATTGATGGAGAAAGGTCTGGTGGCAAGAAAAGCTGCTTCTAGGAGGTTGTCAAGTGTTTTCGCTCGACGATTCCATTCTTAGGTGGTTGGTTTGGCCCTTGTTCCTGTAACTTGAATCCTAGCCCGGTATATCTCATTTTAATTTTTCACCGTTGTGAACCTTACGCCTTTTTTACTCTCTGATCGAGGTTCTCGGCATTGAAAAATCTTCGTAAACTAAATCACACGTGTATATGTTGACATTTAAGAGATATACAGTCAAAAAAATGAAGGGCAATGGTGATATATATGCGGATTTGACACAAAAAAAACATTCAACAAATGGACACAAATTAAGGAATGTGTTTAGTGACGGCATCAGAGTCCTAATTGATGGAGAAAGGTCTGGTGGCAAGAAAAGCTGCTTCTAAGAGGTTATCAAGTGTTTTCGCTCGACGATTCCATTCTTGGGTGGTTGGTTTGGCCCTTATCCCTGTAAATCGAATCCTAGCCCGGTATATCCCATTTTAATTTTACACTATTGTGAACCTTACGCCTTTTTTACTCTCTGATCGAGGTCCTCGGCATTGAAAAATCTTCGTAAACTAAATCACACGTGTATATGTTGACATTCAAGAGATATACAGTCAAGAAAATCAAGGGCAATGGTGATATATATACGGATTAGACACAAAAAAAACTCAACAAATGGCTATAATTTACGGAATGTGTTTTGTGACGGCATCAGATTCCTATTTGATGGAGAGAGGTCTGGTGACAAGAAAAGTGGCTCCTAGGAGGTTGTCAAGTGTTTTCGCTCGACGATTCCATTCTTAGGTGGTTGGTTTGGCCCTTGTTCCTGTATCTCGAATCCTAGCCCGGTATATCTCATTTTAATTTTTCACCGTTGTGAACCTTACGCCTTTTTTACTCTCTGATCGAGGTTTTCGGCATTGAAAAATCTTCGTAAACTAAATCACACGTGTATATGTTGACATTTAAGAGATATACAGTCAAAAAAATCAAGGGCAATGGTGATATATATGCGGATTAGAAACAAAAAAAAACACTCAACAAATGGCTACAATTTAAGGAATGTGTTTAGTGACGGCATCAGATTCCTAATCGATGGAGAATGGTCTGGTGGCAAGAAAAGCTACTTCTAGGAGGTTGTCATGTGTTTTCGCTCGATGATTCCATTCTTGGTTGGTTGGTTTGGCCCTTGTTCCTGTAACTCGAATCCTAGCCCGATATATCCCATTTTAATTTTACACCATTGTGAACCTTACGCCTTTTTACTCTCTGATCGAGGTTCTCGGAATTGAAAAATCTTCGTAAACTATATCACACGCGTATATGTTGACATTTAAGAGATATACAGTCAACAAAATCAAGGGCAATGGTGATATATATGCGGATTAGACACAAAAAAAAAAAAAAAACTCAACAAATGGCTAAAATTTAGGCAATGTGTTTTGTGACGGCATCAAATTCCTAATTGATGGAGAGAGGTCTGGTGGCAAGAAAAGCGGCTTCTAGGAGGTTGTCAAGTGTTTTCGCTCGACGATTCCATTCTTGGGTGGTTGGTTTGGCCCTTGTTCCTGTAACTCGAATTCTAGCCAGGTATATCCCATTTTAATTTTACACCATTGTGAACCTTACGCCTTTTTTTACTCTCTGATCGAGGTTCTCGGCATTGAAAAATCTTCGTAAACTAAATCACACGTGTATATGTTGACATTTAAGAGATATACAGTCAAGAAAATCAAGGGCAATGGTGTTATATACGCGGATTAGACACAAAAAAAAACACTCAACAAATGGCTACAATTTAAGGAATGTGTTTAGTGATGACATCAGTTTCCTAATTAATGGAGAAAGGTCTGGTGGAAAGAAAAACTGCTTCTAGGAGGTTGTCAAGTGTTTTCGCTCGACGATTGCATTCTTGGGTGGTTGGTTTGGCCCTTGTTCCTGTAACTCGAATCCTAGCCCGGTATATTCTATTTTAATTTTACACCATAGTGAACCTTACTCCTTTTTTACTCTCTGATCGAGGGTCTCGGCATTGAAAAATCTTCGTAAACTAAATCACACGTGTATATGTTGACAATTAAAAGATATACAGTCAAGAAAATCAAGGGCAATAGTGATATATATGCGGATTAGACACAAAAATAAAACACTCAACAAATGGCTACAATTTAAGGAATGTGTTTAGTGACGGCATCTGATTCCTAATTGATGGAGAAAGGTCTGGTGGCAAGAAAAGCTGCTTCTAAGAGGTTGTCAAGTGTTTTCGCTCGACGATTTCATTCTTGGGTGGTTGGTTTGGCCCTTGTTCCTGTAACTCGAATCCTAGCCCGGTATATCCCAATTTAATTTTACACTATTGTGAACCTTACGCCTTTTTTACTCTCTGATCGAGGTCCTCGGCATTGAAAAATCTTCGTAAACTAAATCACACGTGTATATGTTAACATTCAAGAGATATACAGTCAAGAAAATCAAGGGCAATGGTGATATATATACGGATTAGACACAAAAAAAAAACACACAACAAATGGCTACAATTTAAGGAATGTGTTTAATGACGGCATCAGATTCCTAATTCATGGAGAAAGGTCTGGTGGCAAGAAAAGCTGCTTCTAGGAGGTTGTCAAGTGTTTTCGCTCGACGATTCCATTCTTAGGTGGTTGGTTTGGCCCTTGTTCCTGTAACTCGAATCCTAGCCCGGTATATCTCATTTTAATTTTTCACCGTTGTGAACCTTACGCCTTTTTTACTCTCTGATCGAGGTTCTCGGCATTGAAAAATCTTCGTAAACTAAATCACACGTGTATATGTTGACATTTAAGAGATATACAGTCAAAAAAATGAAGGGCAATGGTGATATATATGCGGATTAGACACAAAAAAAACATTCAACAAATGGATACAAATTAAGGAATGTGTTTAGTGATGGCATCAGAGTCCTAATTGATGGAGAAAGGTCTGGTGGCAAGAAAAGCTGCTTCTAAGAGGTTATCAAGTGTTTTCGCTCGACGATTCCATTCTTGGGTGGTTGGTTTGGCCCTTATTCCTGTAACTCGAATCCTAGACCGGAATATCCCATTTTAATTTTACACCATTGTAAACCTTAGGCCTTTTTTACTCTCTGATCGAAGTTCTCGGCATTTAAAAATCTTCGTAAACTAAATCACACGTGTATATGTTGACATTTAAGAGATATACAGTCAAAAAAATCAAGGGCAATGGTGATATATATGCGGATTAGAAACAAAAAAAAACACTCAACAAATGGCTACAATTTAAGGAATGTGTTTAGTGACGGCATCAGATTCCTAATCGATGGAGAATGGTCTGGTGGCAAGAAAAGCTACCTCTAGGAGGTTGTCATGTGTTTTCGCTCGACGATTCCATTGTTGGGTGGTTGGTTTGGCCCTTGTTCCTGTAACTCGAATCCTAGCCCGGTATATCCCATTTTAATTTTACACCATTGTGAACCTTACGCCTTTTTACTCTCTGATCGAGGTTCTCGGAATTGAAAAATCTTCGTAAACTAAATCACACGCGTATATGTTGACATTTAAGAGATATACAGTCAACAAAATCAAGGGCAATGGTGATATATATGCGGATTAGACACAAAAAAAAACACTCAACAAATGGCTACAATTTAAGGAATGTGTTTAGTGATGGCATCAGATTCCTAATTGATGGAGAAAGGTCTGGTGGCAAGAAAAGCTGCTTCTAGGAGGTTGTCAAGTGTTTTCGCTCGACGATTCCATTCTTGGGTGGTTGGTTTGGCCCTTGTTCCTGTAACTCGAATCCTAGCCCGGTATATCCCTTTTTAATTTTACACCATTGTGAACCTTACGCCTTTTTTACTCTCAGATCGAGGTTCTTGGCATTGAAAAATCTTCGTAAACTAAATCACACGTGTATATGTTAACATTTAAGAGATATACAATCAAGAAAATCATGGGCATTGGTGATATATATGCGGATTAGACACAAAAAAAAAAACACTCAACAAATGGCTACAATTTAAGTAATGTGTTTAGTGACGGCGAAGGTCTTGTGACAAGAAAAGCTGCTTCTATGAGGTTATCAAGTGTTTTCGCTCGACGATTCCCTTCTTGGGTGGTTGGTTTGGCCCTTGTTCCGGTAACTCGAATCCTAGCCCGGTATATCCCATTTTAATTTTACACCATTGTGAACCTTATGCCTTTTTTACTCTCTGATCGAGGTTCTCGACATTGAAAAATCTTCGTAAACTAAATCACACGTGTATATGTTGACATTTAAGAGATATACAGTCAAGAAAGTAAAGGGCAATGGTGATATATATGCGGATTAGACACAAAAAAAAAAAAAAAAAAAAAAACTCAACAAATGGCTATAATTTACGGAATGTGTTTTGTGACGGCATCAGATTCCTATTTGATGGAGAGAGGTCTGGTGACAAGAAAAGTGGCTCCTAGGAGGTTGTCAAGTGTTTTCGCTCGACGATTCCATTCTTAGGTGGTTGGTTTGGCCCTTGTTCCTGTAACTCGAATCCTAGCCCAGTATATCTCATTTTAATTTTACACCATTGTGAACCTTACACCTTTTTAACTCTCTGATCGAGGGTCTCGGCATTGAAAAATCTTCATAAACTAAATCACACGTGTATATGTTGACATTTAAGAGATATACAGTCAAGAAAATCAAGGGCAATAGTGATATATATGCGGATTAGACACAAAAATAAAACACTCAACAAATGGCTACAATTTAAGGAATGTGTTTAGTGACGGCATCCGATTCCTAATTGATGGAGAAAGGTCTGGTGGCAAGAAAAGCTGCTTCTAGGAGGTTGTCAAGTGTTTTCGCTCGACGATTCCTTTCTTGGGTGGTTGGTTTGGCCCTTGTTTCTGTTACTCGAATCCTAGCCCGATATATCCCATTTTAATTTTACACTATTGTGAACCTTACGCCTTTTTTACTCTCTGATCGAGGTCCTCGGCATTGAAAAATCTTCGTAAACAAAGTCACACGTGTATATGTTGACATTTAAGAGATATACAGTCACGAAAATCAAGGGCAATGGTGATATATATACGGATTAGACACAAAAAAAAAACACTCAACAAATGGCTACAATTTAAGGAATGTGTTTAGTGACGGCACCAGATTCCTAATTCATGGAGAAAGGTCTGGTGGCAAGAAAAGCTGCTTCTAGGAGGTTGTCAAGTGTTTTCGCTCGACGATTCCATTCTTAGGTGGTTGGTTTGGCCCTTGTTCCTGTAACTCGAATCCTAGCCCGGTATATCTCATTTTAATTTTTCACCGTTGTGAACCTTACGCCTTTTTTACTCTCTGATCGAGGTTCTCGGCATTGAAAAATCTTCGTATACTAAATCACACGTGTATATGTTGACATTTAAGAGATATACAGTCAAAAAAATCAAGGGCAATGGTGATATATATGCGGATTATACACAAAAAAAACATTCAACAAATGGCTACAATTTAAGGAATGTGTTTAGTGACGGCATCAGAGTCCTAATTGATGGAGAAAGGTCTGGTGGCAAGAAAAGTTGCTTCTAAAAGGTTGTCAAGTGTTTTCGCTCGACGATTCCATTCTTGGGTGGTTGGTTTGGCCCTTGTTCTTGTAACACGAATCCTAGCCCGGTATATCCTATTTTAATTTTACACCATTGTGAACCTTACACCTTTTTTACTCTCTGATCGAGGTTCTCGGCATTGAAAAATCTTCGTAAACTAAATCACACGTGTATATGTTGACATTTAAGAGATATACAGTCAAGAAAATCAAGGGCAATGGTGATATATATGCGGATTAGACACAAAAAAAACACTCAACAAATGGCTACAATTTAAGGAATGTGTTTAGTGACGGCATCAGATTCCTAATTGATGGAGAAAGGTCTAGTGGCAAGAAAAGCTGCTTTTAGGAGGTTGTCAAGTGTTTTCGCTCGACGATTCCATTCTTGGGTGGTTGGTTTGGCCCTTGTTCCAGTAACTCGAATCCTAGCCCGGTATATCCCATTTTAATTTTACACCATTGTGAACCTTACACCTTTTTTACTCTCTGATCGAGGTTCTCGGCATTGAAAAATCTTCGTAAACTAACTCACACGTGTATATGTTGACATTTAAGAGATATACAGTCAAGTAAATCAAGGGCAATGGTGATATATATACGGATTAGACACAAAAAAAACACTCAACAAATGGCTACAATTTAAAGAATGTGTTTAGTGACGACATCAGATTCGTAATTGATGGAGAAAGGTCTGGTGGCAAGAAAAGCTGCTTCTAGGAGGTTGTCAAGTGTTTTCGCTCGACGATTCCATTCTTGGGTGGTTGGTTTGGCCCTTGTTCCTGTAACTCGAATCCTAGCCCGGTATATCCCATTTTAATTTTACACCATTGTGAACCTTACGCCTTTTTACTCTCTGATTAAGGTTCTCGGCATTGAAAAATCTTCGTAAACTAAATCACACGTGTATGTTGACATTTAAGAGATATACAGTCAAGTAAATCAAGGGCAATGGTGATATATATACGGATTAGACACAAAAAAAACACTCAACAAATGGCTACAATTTAAGGAATGTGTTTAGTGACGACATCAGATTCCTAATTGATGGAGAAAGGTCTGGTGGCAAGAAAAGTTGCTTCTAGGAGGTTGTCATGTGTTTTCGCTAGACGATTCCATTATTGGGTGGTTGGTTTGGCCCTTGTTCCTGTAACACGAATCCGAGCCCGGTATATCCTATTTTAATTTTACACCATTGTGAACCTTACACCTTTTTTACTCTCTGATCGAGGTTCTCGGCATTGAAAAAATCTTCGTAAACTAAATCACACGTGTATATGTTGACATTTAAGAGATATACAGTCAAGAAAATCAAGGGCAATGGTGACATATATGCGGATTAGACACAAAAAAAAAAACACTCAACAAATGGCTACAATGTAATGAATGTGTCTAGTGACGACATCAGATTCCTAATTGATGGAGAAAGGTCTGGTGGCAAGAAAAGCTGCTTCTAGGAGGTTGTCAAGTGTTTTCGCTCGAAGATTCCATTCTTTGGTGGTTGGTTTGGCCCATGTTCCTGTAACTCGAATCCTAGCCCGATATATCCCATTTTAATTTTACACCATTGTGAACCTTACGCCTTTTTTACTCTCTGATCTAGGTTCTCGGCATTAAAAAATCTTCGTAAACTAAATCACACGTGTATAGGTTGACATTTAAGAGATATACAGTCAAGAAAATCAAGGGCAATGCTGATATATATGCAGATTAGACACAAAAAAAAAACACTCAACAAATGGCTACAATTTAAGGAATGTGTTTAGTGACGGCATCAGATTCCTAATTCATGGAAAAAGGTCTGGTGGCAAGAAAAGCTGCTTCTAGGAGGTTGTCAAGTGTTTTCGCTCGACGATTCCATTCTTAGGTGGTTGGTTTGGCCCTTGTTCCTGTAACTCGAATCCTAGCTCGGTATATCTCATTTTAATTTTTCACCGTTGTGAACCTTACGCCTTTTTTACTCTCTGATCGAGGTTCTCGGCATTGAAAAATCTTCGTAAACTAAATCACACGTGTATATGTTGACATTTAAGAGATATACAGTCAAAAAAATCAAGGGCAATGGTGATACATATGCGGATTAGACACACAAAAAAACATTCAACAAATGGCTACAATTTAAGGAATGTGTTTAGTGACGACATCAGATTCCTAATTGATGGAGAAAGGTCTGGTGGCGAGAAAAGCTGCTTCTAGGAGGTTGTCAAGTGTTTTCACTCGACGATTCCATTCTTGGGTGGTTGGTTTGGCCCTTGTTCCTGTAACTCGAATCCTAGCCCGGTATATCTAATTTTAATTTTACACCATTGTGAACCTTACGCCTTTTTTACTCTCTGATCGAGGTTCTCGGCATTGAAAAATCTTCGTAAACTAGATCACACGTGTATATGTTAACATTTAAGAGATATACAGTCAAGAAAATCAAGGGAAATGGTGATATATATGTCACACCCCGAAATTATCAGAGCATTGGCGTGACTGGACTGGTATCTTCATTGCACAGCGGATGCAAATATAGCTAAGACTTCTAGGAAATGAACGCCACTAAGTACTCGACTCCATATGGTTCTCCTATTCTAACCGTGCCTTGTCTTAGAAATGCAACCTGAGAAAGAAACATGCGAAAAATCAACATAAAGTTGAGCGAGTTCATAGTTTGTTTGTAAAGGATTTGAAATAAATCTTTTTGAGTAACCGGTTTTTGTTGAATGTTTAAATACTTGAATGAAAACATGGTATGTAACTTGCAGAATGTATGAATGTTTAAATGTATCTTGTAAAATGTATTCGTAACTGTGTACTATGAATGTTTGAATGTATCCTTTAGAATGTATCTGTAACTGAGTACTATGAATGTTTGTATGTATCATGTAGAATGTATCTGTAACTGAGTACTATGAATGTTTGAGATCGCTAGTGGTTTGCAAGGCCACTAACATGTGTCACGACATAGGAAGCCACCAAACCTAGGCATTTTTGTCGACTTTGACTGAGACACAGAAGCACTCATTGGTAGAAGTAGGCCAAGAGTGGGGTTGCCTGAAACCCATTAGATCTAACATTTTGTTCCGCGGTCTGAATGTATACGTTGATTAATGGTGCTTATGGTACCCTATTCGAGACATGATCTATGATGTTTCACTTGAATGTTTCACTTGAATGTTTCACTTGAATGTTTTTGTACTCATCATTTCCCCAATTTAGAAAACAAGTAAGCGTTGTATGCACTTCACAAAAATATGCTTTGTTTGAAAAACCGGTATAGTTATCATAAACCTTTCGTAAACCATTTATGTCAGTTAAAAAAAAAACTTGTTTGTATAATGGTTTAGAATATGTAATTCATGTTTATTGAACACTTTGAATGTTTTGTAGAATGTGCATGTCTTTCCACCCCGAAAACATTTATAAAAATGTAAAACCGTAAAAGGTGGGGTTATGAACTCACCTGAATATTCCTGTGCAAAGCTAGTTATATACGACTTCGTGATGTCGTTTCCAAGACTTGACTCACTAGCGTGCATTCTACAATATTCCTAACACGGAATATCTTATAAGTTTCTAAATAATGCGGTAACTAAACTACGTGTTACCGAGCTCTACCGAATCGTTGATCGAACGATTTGACGGTAAATAGTTAACTTAATGAAAATGACTAAGTTAAACTGCCGTGAGAAGTCGTTTGTGTATGTAGGAATATTCGTATGAAAGTAATATATAATAAACTTGTATTATATATATTGCGTCTTGTATATTTTTGCCAAAATATATGTATATGCCGTTTCGGCGTTCGTAATAAACATAAAATATTATATTTATTTGTGAAAGTAACATCGAGTTGTTTCAAATAAATATAAAATTATATTTATTTTTATAAAAGAATTCGTGTCGGTGTTTGAAATAAATATATAATATATTTATTTATAAAAAGGATTCGAGTTTACGTTTAAAATAAATATATAAATTATATTTATTTTTGTTGTCGAAATGATTTCCATTTCGTTGTTTTCGTAAACTGTAAAGTGTCGTCTAATGTAATTGTATGTTTGTATTTGTTTTTATAAAAAGACTTACTTGAATCCAATAGTTCGTTTTATAATAAAACACGTTTTGTCTTACGGATTTTCTCGAAAAAC
The DNA here is from genome assembly GCA_030545235.1 of Helianthus tuberosus. Classification (NCBI taxonomy): domain Eukaryota; kingdom Viridiplantae; phylum Streptophyta; class Magnoliopsida; order Asterales; family Asteraceae; genus Helianthus; species Helianthus tuberosus. Next base: position 21,623,614 of record CM060370.1, on the reverse strand, counting down.
GGGCAGAGTGTCCTCTGTTTTTGGACGCCCCCGACAACACAAGTTGTCGTTATTTTTCAAAATTCAACAATTTATCAAACAATATAAACATTATTTATATAAGATTCTGTCGAATGAGTTGAAATGTAAACTAGTATTAGATCGGTTCGAGCTCGCTATTCACATAACATATAAAAATATGAATTAACGAAATAAACTACGCCGTTAATCTTTACCAAATCTTTCGCGTCGTGACGTTGACCGAGACTGAGTTGACCAGTTGACCGAGTTGACTCGGTTTGACCGAGTCGACCCGAACCGCGCCAAAACCGAATCTGACCGTGTCGGACCCGAAACAGCTTGACCCGAACCAAATTGTTGACTAGCCTCTGACTGTTGACCCGATTCGGCTGACCCGTTGACTAAACCAAAATGTTGACCGAAGTTGACCATCCGAGACTTGACCGGACCCGATCCGCACAAACCCGTGGGTGACCCGAGACTCCTGTTTCGTGGCTGACCCGCGTTAAATCTAACCCAAACATATCTCGAATCTGACCCGAAGCTAGGCACAAAGAACACGGAAATCTATCGGGTAATGACAAGGACCGCCGGTCCGAGACACGAGCCACCGGTCCGAGAGGCAAACCGTCGGACAATGACGCTGACCGCCGAACCTCCGGTTCTCTCTATCTCCTCAGTCTCTTTCTCTCTCTTCTCTCTCAGCCTCTCTCTCTTTCCGATGTCGTCGTCGGAGCCAAGTTCGTCGCCGGAAAACTCTCATCGGAGAGTGAGAGCTTAGACATGAGATGTGTGTGTGCCGGATTTAAAAACGAGAGGAGACAGGGGGTGTGGGTGAGGTGTCGGAGGGGTGACTCACCGAAAACCATTCCCCGGCATTACTCCGGTCGCCAATACGAGCGACGAGGGTTGAAGGGGGGGGGGTGTTGCTGTGTCGTTGACTGTTGGACAACCGCCGCCGGTGGGATTTAATCCGGTCGCCGGTCATTAATCAGAGGGAAGGGGGTAACGGGCTGTGAGTTGTGGATGTTGTGTTGTTGATTTGTGTTATGTTGAAAATGAAATACCCTTTTCATCTTGTGTGCAGAAGTAATCAAGAGGAGGAGAAGAGACAGACTTTAGTCTGTGTGTTTCTTTGTGTGCATAAGTTGTTGAGTGAATAAATAAAAAAAATTGGGTGCAACACCCTTATTTGTAGAGGTATAGAGATTTGTGTGTTCCCACTTTTTGGGACATAAAATCTTTTGAGATTTGTAAAGATACGGTAAATCTTGAGTGGATCTACTAGAGATTTTTAGTAGATTTTGTAAAGATTTAATATGTTAGGTGTAGGTTTAGACTTGTGGGTTTTGGGCTTGGGCCCACGGCCCACAAGCCCATCTCATGTGTAAGTGGCCCGTAATTCCTACGAGACCCGATATCGCGACCCAAACTCCATGAGCATTAAATATTCGTGTAACATCCATATTTGTCGGTGTCGTCAGTATTTCGTACGGTATCAGTCCGTTGTCGCGTCATATTTTGCAGATTTCCCATAAATCACCACACGCGCACTGTATGGCTGAACAAACGTTCCTGGGCACTCCAAGGGCCTAATTAAGTTAATTTGCGCTGTAAACACTATTTATTATCACGTTAGTCATCTGTTAATCACGTAATTAAGGGCGTAAATTACCGGTTGTCACATTCTCCCCCTGTTAATAAAATTTCGTCCTCGAAATTTAGTTTACGTTAACTCCTTAGAGTTACATTTTGTGTAGAAAATGAAGTCGAATCAAGACTTATTCGAATGATGTGAATTCAAGGACGTATCACATTATACAAATGAATTCTAGAAATGATTGCATCCAATAAATGAATTCAGATTTCAACAAGCTCAAATGTGCTAGTTTGCATGAAACGCTCGATCATGATCAGCCCAAGCTGCAAGTTCTACCGACGCCACAAGGTGTCGTAGTGAATGAAACAATTCAAATATAGCGGTGATCGAACAAGTATCACCTGTGTTTTGCATAAAACGCTCAATCATGATTAGCCCAAGCTACAAGTTTGTACTGACACCACAAGGTGTCGTAGTTAACGATTTAATGGAGTCGTAGACCAAACAAGTCTACTACGACTCAGAACAATGAAACGCTTGTTAAAACGAATTCGAATATGATGCTTCAATACATCATATGGTGTCTTGAATTGAATATGTGTAATGAACAAGTTCAAACAATTGAATTTAATTTCGGCGCAAGCCGACAATAAATACATGTATCGACAAGAAAACTTTCGGCATGGTCACAACGAAAAACCATGTATGTAACTTGAAAAGAAAAGAAATTTCAAGAAAACGTGTTGACTTGATGACAAAGAAGCCAACAATTACAACAATGCGGGCCATTCGAATCACAAATCAATAATTAGATTTAGCAAAATAATATTTGAACTTTAATGAAATGCTTTATTCGAAATGAAACCACATGCGCAACAAACGGTGCATGCGTAACATATGAATTTTTCAAGGAATGAAGCAATCGAATATTCGCTATACTGAAAGAAATGACCGTGATACAATGACCATCAAGAGGAGTAGAGATACGAAAATCTACTCAGTAAATGTGAAAGTCGAAATTTCAATAAAAGAAATTTAAGGACTTTACCTGGGGTTGCATGTGATAACCAGTTGTTAGGTGACATTACCATGGAATGTCAAACATAGCGTATTCGTCATTAATGCGATAGGGGGAATGCGGAGACATACGTCTTCTCCCTGGCGTGATTCGTGTCGTTACAGGATCGCGTGCCAAACCGCAGCTTCCTGATCGATAGTTTTCGTGCTGACAGGATCTAGCGTCGTCGCTGAATTGTGCCATCGTGACTTTTCTAAGGCATCGCCTTGATAGTCGTACGTGACATACTTTAACCTCCGTTGATCGAGTTCTCGTGTACTTTTGCACGCTCGTGCTTCGTTTTGCGTAGGTTACCTTCTCGGCTAAATAGCATAGATGACATAAAAATGGCGTTTGTCCGAGTTAATAAACGTGGTACCTACGTGGTGACCTTTAATGAACTTCAACATGAGTTTCCAAAGGTCTTAAATGCATGTTTCCTAAATTCTCAGAGTTTTGTGCACTGTATGCGACTGTTTTGTGTACCGTGTGTAAAACACAACTTTAGCGTATGTTTAAAAACAAAATCTTGACTGTTTGTCTTTCAGCAACGGTTGGAGACCATATTCGAGTACTATGCGTTCTGTGTGTATTCAGGTTTTAATGTTCTAAGTTCCCAGGGGAAAGTGTGGTTAGAGCCTAGGTATCTCTACAGAAACCTATTTCGCTGTAACCTATAGCTCTGATACCAATCTGTCACACCCCGAAATTATCAGAGCATTGGCGTGACTGGACTGGTATCTTCATTGCACAGCGGAAGCAAATATAGCTAAGACTTCTAGGAAATGAACGCCACTAAGTACTCGACTCCATATGGTTCTCCTATTCCAACCGTGCCTTGTCTTAGAAATGCAACCTGAGAAAGAAACATGCGAAAAATCAACATAAAGTTGAGCGAGTTCATAGTTTGTTTGTAAAAGATTTGAAATAAATCTTTTTGAGTAACCGGTTTTTGTTGAATGTTTAAATACTTGAATGAAAACATGGTATGTAACTTGCAGAATGTATGAATGTTTAAATGTATCTTGTAAAATGTATTCGTAACTGTGTACTATGAATGTTTGAATGTATCCTTTAGAATGTATCTGTAACTGAGTACTATGAATGTTTGTATGTATCATGTAGAATGTATCTGTAACTGAGTACTATGAATGTTTGAGATCGCTAGTGGTTTGCAAGGCCACTAACATGTGTCACGACATAGGAAGCCACCAAACCTAGGCATTTTTGTCGACTTTGACTGAGACACAGAAGCACTCATTGGTAGAAGTAGGCCAAGAGTGGGGTTGCCTGAAACCCATTAGATCTAACATTTTGTTCCGCGATCTGAATGTATACGTTGATTAATGGTGCTTATGGTACCCTATTCGAGACATGATCTATGATGTTTCACTTGAATGTTTCACTTGAATGTTTCACTTGAATGTTTCACATGAATGTTTTTGTACTCATCATTTCCCCAATTTAGAAAACAAGTAAGCGTTGTATGCACTTCACAAAAATACGCTTTGTTTGAAAAACCGGTATAGTTATCATAAACCTTTCGTAAACCATTTATGTCAGTTAAAAAAAAACTTGTTTGTATAATGGTTTAGAATATGTAATTCATGTTTATTGAACACTTTGAATGTTTTGTAGAATGTGCATGTCTTTCCACCCCGAAAACATTTATAAAAATGTAAAACCGTAAAAGGTGGGGTTATGAACTCACCTGAATATTCCTGTTCAAAGCTAGTTATATACGACTTCGTGATGTCGTTTCCAAGACTTGACTCGCTAGCGTGCATTCTACAATATTCCTAACACGGAATATCTTATAAGTTTCTAAATAATGCGGTAACTAAACTACGATTTGACGGTAAATAGTTAACTTAATGAAAATGACTAAGTTAAACTGCCGTGAGAAGTCGTTTGTGTATGTAGGAATATTCGTATGAAAGTAATATATAATAAACTTGTATTATATATATTGCGTCTTGTATATTTTTGCCAAAATATATGTATATGCCGTTTCGGCGTTCGTAATAAACATAAAATATTATATTTATTTGTGAAAGTAACATCGAGTTGTTTCAAATAAATATAAAATTATATTTATTTTTATAAAAGAATTCCTGTCGGTGTTTGAAATAAATATATAATATATTTATTTATAAAAAGGATTCGAGTTTACGTTTGAAATAAATATATAAATTATATTTATTTTTGTTGTCGAAATGATTTCCATTTCGTTGTTTTCGTAAACTGTAAAGTGTCGTCTAATGTAATTGTATGTTTGTATTTGTTTTTATAAAAAGACTTACTTGAATCCGATAGTTCGTTTTATAATAAAACACGTTTTGTCTTACGGATTTTCTCGAAAAACGGGCAGAGTTTCCTCTGTTTTTGGACGCCCCCGACAACACAAGTTGTCGTTATTTTCCAAAATTCAACAATTTATCAAACAATATAAACATTATTTATATAAGATTCTGTCGAATGAGTTGAAATGTAAACTAGTATTAGATCGGTTCGAGCTCGCTATTCACATAACATATAAAAATATGAATTAACGAAATAAACTACGCCGTTAATCTTTACCAAATCTTTCACGTCGTGACGTTGACCGAGACTGAGTTGACCAGTTGACCGAGTTGACTCGGTTTGACCGAGTCGACCCGAACCGCGCCAAAACCGAATCTGACCGTGTCGGACCCGAAACAGCTTGACCCAAACCAAATTGTTGACTAGCCTCTGACTGTTGACCCGATTCGGCTGACCCGTTGACTAAACCGAAATGTTGACCGAAGTTGATCATCCGAGACTTGACCGGACCCGATCCGTACAAACCCGTGGGTGACCCGAGACTCCTGTTTCGTGGCTGACCCGCGTTAAATCTAACCCGAACATATCTCGAATCTGACCCGAAGCTAGGCACAAAGAACACGGAAATCTGTCGGGTAATGACAAGGACCGCCGGTCCGAGACACGAGCCACCGGTCCGAGAGGCAAACCGTCGGACAATGACGCTGACCGCCGAACCTCCGGTTCTCTCTATCTCCTCAGCCTCTTTCTCTCTCTTCTCTCTCAGCCTCTCTCTCTTTCCGATGTCGTCGTCGGAGCCAAGTTCGTCGCCGGAAAACTCTCATCGGAGAGTGAGAGCTTAGACATGAGATGTGTGTGTGCCGGATTTAAAAACGAGAGGAGACAGGGGGTGTGGGTGAGGTGTCGGAGGGGTGACTCACCGGAAACCATTCCCCGGCATTACTCCGGTCGCCGATACGAGCGACGAGGGTTGAAGGGGGGGGGGTGTTGCTGTGTCGTTGACTGTTGGACAACCGCCACCGGTGGGATTTAATCCGGTCGCCGGTCATTAATCAGAGGGAAGGGGGTATCGGGCTGTGAGTTGTGGATGTTGTGTTGTTGATTTGTGTTATGATGAAAATGAAATACCCTTTTCATCTTATGTGCAGAAGTAATCAAGAGGAGGAGAAGAGGCATACTTTAGTCTGTGTGTGCATAAGTTGTTGAGTGAATAAATAAAAAAAATTGGGTGCAACACCCTTATTTGTAGAGGTATAGAGATTTGTGTGTTCCCACTTTTTGGGACATAAAATCTTTTGAGATTTGTAAAGATACGGTAAATCTTGAGTGGATCTACTAGAGATTTTTAGTAGATTTTGTAAAGATTTAATATGTTAGGTGTAGGTTTAGACTTGTGGGTTTTGGGCTTGGGCCCAGGGCCCACAAGCCCATCTCATGTGTAAGTGGCCCGTAATTCCTACGAGACCCGATATCGCGACCCAAACTCCATGAGCATTAAATATTCGTGTAACATCCATATTTGTCGGTGTCGTCAGTATTTCGTACGGTATCAGTCCGTTGTCGCGTCATATTTAGCAGATTTCCCATAAATCACCACACGCGCACTGTATGGCTGAACAAACGTTCCTGGGCACTCCAAGGGCCTAATTAAGTTAATTTGCGCTGTAAACACTATTTATTATCGCGTTAGTCATCTGTTAATCACGTAATTAAGGGCGTAAATTACCGGTTGTCACAATATATGCAGATTAGACACAAAAAAAACACACTCAACAAATGGCTACAATTTAAGGATTGTGTTTAGTGACGGCATCAGATTCCTATTTGATGGAGAAAGGTCTAGTGGCAAGAAAAGCTGCTTCTAGGAGGTTGTCAAGTGTTTTCGCTCGACGATTCCATTCTTGGGTGGTTGGTTTGGTCCTTGCTCCTGTAACTCGAATCCTAACCCAGTATATGCCATTTTAATTTTACACCATTGTGAACCTTACGCCTTTTTTACTCTCTGATCGAGGTTCTCGGCATTGAAAAATCTTCGTAAACTAAATCACAGGTCTATATGTTGACATTTAAGAGATATACAGTCAAGAAAATAAAGGGCAATGGTGATATATATGCAGATTAGACACAAAAAAAAAAACACTCAACAAATGGCTACAATTTAAGGAATGTGTTTAGTGACGGCATCAGATTCCTAATTGATGGAGAAAGGTCTGGTGGCAAGAAAAGCTGCTTCTAGGAGGTTGTCAAGTGTTTTCGCTCGACAATTCCATTCTTAGGTGGTTGGTTTGGCCCTTGTTCCTGTAACTCGAATCCTAGCCCGATATATCTCATTTTAAATTTTCACCGTTGTGAACCTCTGATCGAGGTTCTCGGCATTGAAGAATCTTCGTAAACTTAATCACACTTGTATATGTTGACATTTATGAGATATACAGTCAATAAAATAAAGGGCAATGGTGATATATATGCGGATTAGACACAAAAAAAACATTCAACAAATGGCTACAATTTAAGGAATGTGTTTAGTGGCGACATCAGATTCCTAATTGATGGACAAAATGTCAAGTGTTTTCGCTCGACGATTCCATTCTTGGGTGGTTGGTTTGGCCCTTGTTCCTGTAACTCGAATCCTAGACCGGTATATCCCATTTTAATTTTACACCATTGTGAACCTTAGGCCTTTTTTACTCTCTGATCGAGGTTCTCGGCATTGAAAAAATCTTCGTAAACTAAATCACACGTGTATATGTTGACATTTAAGAGATATACAGTCAAAAAAATCAAGGGCAATGGTGATATATATGCGGATTAGACACCAAAAAAAAACACTCAACAAATGGCTACAATTTAAGGAATGTGTTAAGTGACGGCATCAGATTCCTATTTGATGGAGAAATGTCTGGTGGCAAGAAAAGCTGCTTCTAGGAGGTTGTCAAGTGTTTTCGCTCGACGATTCCATTCTTGGGTGGTTGGTTTGGTCCTTGCTCCTGTAACTCGAATCCTAACCCGGTATATGCCATTTTAATTTTACACCATTGTGAACCTTACGCCTTTTTTACTCTCTGATCGAGGTTCTCGGCATTGAAAAATCTTCGTAAACTAAATCACAGGTGTATATGTTGACATTTAAGAGATATACAGTCAAGAAAATCAAGGGCAATGGTGATATATATGCAGATTA